>JANAVB010017999.1:8333037-8477748 GCA_029216955.1 Iris pallida
GACAATACTTAATCACAATATCTAAAAGCATAATATGATATGGCATGGTAGAATATAAAGAGATGGTAATCCAAAACCACAAGTTCTTGATAAGTCTAGACAAAACAACAAATCTAAATTCCATATAACATTCCAAAGTATCATGTAGTTGCCGGAAACAAATTCGGTACCAAATACTAATAAAGGAAACTAAGATAACTAGATAATCCGGCTAGACCTTTCGGCAATCACTCCAAGCTACTCCTGAGCTACATGGGCCAACTATGCTGCTACATCCTCCTGGGTTTCATAATAAGTAGAACAATAATCCACCAGATCAATCCTTAAAAATGTTATCCAGTCAGAATTGGAACGAGTACAACTCTAACAGTAGTTCAAATAATGTGATAAATACTATAAAACAGTAATAGTAAATATAATACATGATAAAAAAAGGGTAAATTGATACTTGGCAATGGTAAGTAATAAAAAATAAGTGAGCAGGTATAATATGGCATATAGCAAGATATGAACTAGAACGGGAATAACTGCAACTATTTTGTGTTTTGAAATTCTATTTTTGGATATGTGATCGGACTGGGTACTTGAACAATGTCTAATAAAATCTGGTTAGCCATACGTGAGTTGTATGATTAGCTCTCATAATGTAGACACTATCACAATGTCTAAGGATATAATCACATATCTAAATATTATTTTCCCACCCCGACTTGTACAGTGGATCAAATGATACGTCACAATATATGAATCACAAAACAATGTCAAATATCAGCATGAAAAACAATGTCTAATATCAATCCAATGAACAATGTCTAAACATCAACACAATGAACAATATCCAATATGAAGGTAACATCTCATGACTGAAGATCCAGTATAAACAGTTTGTGTACCATCGTGTCAAGAATCAAGTATAACAGCACTAAGTACATATAGCGTAGTAATCATCGGCTAATGAAAACTATCAGAGAATGTACTCGCCTGTCATCCTGAGTTGTAAACACAAATCAGTGTCCGAACTAGAATTCAAGTTACTTATATATAAATTTCTATGTCAAAGAGTGATTTGAAATCATAAACAAGCTTAACTAGCCTAAACTAGGTTTCTAGGTTAATTGGGTAAAAGTAGGTCTTGCCTATACCCTATATAACATACGATGCATCCTATTGTATATAGATACCCTATTTCTATTTGCGCACAAATTTATAGTATCTACCCCTTGCCTTACAAGCATATTCAATAGTATACTCATGATTTATCCTTGACATCCTATACCAAGATACTCTATTATCTTAAATTTCCAATCCCATCATTATAAGTGCATGGGTCGTGTGCCCCAAAATGATAAAAGTATACCACACACCTTGTTTTAGCATCAAGACTGGCGAAGAACTATGAACGCCTGAGACTATCTCGATCTCTATGCTCTGGGCCAACGGCGCCCCTTTAAGGGCGTGCCCCCTTTTGCTTACGCCTCATACGCGCGCCCGATCCTTCACATCATGGCTACTTTCTCCCATACTGAATTTAATGAAGTTGAAATCTTTCTCGAGACATCAAGTCAGATACTTCGACTCTCGTGCCAAGGTTGAACTTAGAAAAGTGGAGTACAACCGCCTTAGAAACGGCGTAAGAATAAGCGCTTATTCTAGGCGCACTCCCCTTCGTGCCTTACTTCCATAGGCGCGCTTGAGCCATCATGCCACCACCTATGTTTATCAGTTGCTCCTTTTCGAGACTGTATTTAATGAGCATGGCTCTCTCAAGACCACCATACGACGCTTCGATTCTCGTGCAAAGAGATGAACACTGAAGTCAAGGTTCATTCTCCTCGGGAACAATGTAAATAGACATATGTCACCCTATGCCCCTATAGGCGAGTGTGCTTCTACCCCCCGCGCCTACATACCATGCGCCACCAAGGACAGTGCCTCCTAGGCACGTGTATGACTCTGACGCATGCCACGTGTCCAAATGCCCAGTCATGCCAAAGAACGAGTTTGGAGCATTTCGAGATTCTCTCTAACAGCATATCTACTATGTTACGGTCGGCAATGGTCTCCTCACCAGTGAAGTGTGCGCCTGATCGTAACCAACCACTGTTTAGTGGTGCCGCATGACAAGATGAAGCTTGCGCCTGATCGTAATCAACTATAAAAGGAGAAGTTCTCTTCCATTTAAATGATCGATCCCCCCCTCCGATTCCTTATTTCCTCAAGAGGTTTTCGAGTAAGCCAGAGAGAGTCCTTGCTGCTCCCTTCAGGCAGTGAAGTTGAGTCCGACAATATTCCCTCACAGTCAGATCATCAACCGAGTAAAGAAATAACCCTCCACAGTCACAACCCAGATCAAAAAGAAAGCACGATAAGGGATTCATGTTCAGGAGTTCCTCTTTGCATTCTCGTTCGCAGTACTTCATAAGCAGCCTATTTTCAAGCTCGGAAGTGATATCGAATATTATGGTGACTCTGCTGGGGATATCTTTCTCCTCTAAAGAGAAGGCTGTGATGCAATCTAACACGGCCATGCTCGAAACCACTATATAGATGTTGGTCGTCAAATTCGACCAATCAATATTTGAGAAAATGCTCTCAGGGGACAGTACGGGCTCTTCTCCTAGACTGATGAAGTCTAAAAAAATGAAGAAGACGTGGGTGCCTAAAGCTCGTATAGCTTACCCATAACTTGCTAAAGAAGAGAAGCACGTGCCCTTACTCTTATTCGGCGTGCCGATGACTTCGCTCCCTGCACTTCCCCTAGTGCATGGCTCGAAGAAGTTCAACGTTCGGGGGGAACGCACGCCTACCAATAGGCGCAGGAGGAAATCAACCCAAGGCAAACTCAACGCCTTAGGTGACGGCAGACGTCAAGCGTGTGAGGTGGTCTCAAAGGAAGGCACAATACATGGCAAATATAAAACCAAAACCAAGGCATGGGCCACACACACCATACCAAGGCGGGCGGCTCTAGTGGTGAAGTGCGCGCCTGATGGAAAGCTCTATAGATCTTATTTGCACGCCTCTCTGCCAGGGTCGGGCCAAACTCCAGATTCATCCAAATACCTAAACGCTTTGCCGGCTCAGGAATCGGGCCTCGGGGTACACCCACTTATGTGCCACAACACTCGGTCTACCCGAGGAAGCGTAAAGGTGAAGCTCCCTTCCCACGATCTGCGTCATGTGATCAACCACAAATGCAAAATGAAGGGATTCACGACAAATACTATACATAAAACCCCTTTAGGTGTACATACGTTCGCTAGTATAATCGTCAACTGCTGCTGCACGAAATCTACAGCAATCCCAGAAAGACAGTCCGTGTTTCGATGGCACAAACCTGCTTCATCCACCCGACATTGTCTCGACGAATGGATGCAATCAGACGACGAAAATGAATATCTCTTTCCTCATGCCATGCTGCAAGGGATTCTCTTCTGACTGAAAAGAACCTCAACTCTTTAGTTGATATGCCCAAGAATTAACCTAAGAGCAGCAAGTCGGTGGTGCCCAGCACCGGGGTGTTCCAACACACTCGCTTCAAGTCTAAAACCCTAAAAACTGGGATTAGTCAGTGCTCTGTACCAAATACTGAACTGACCGGGGGCACCCGTTACCTGCTCATTCAAGGATCTAAGGGTTGCCAACCCCCGATGCTGTACCACAACTCAATGTTGAAAGGGATAGTGATTCCCATAAAACTGAAGAAATAGAGGACGGGGGTATTCACTCCCAGCATATTACAGAAGACTCAAAAATCGAGGACACTCCGAACCTCGACCCTGGTAGTTTCTCCCAGATGATCGCCTACACGACCGATATTGAGGCATCGAAATCAGGGACAGAGAGCGAACAGTCAATCCGTACACGCGTCATGCCATCGCACGTAACGAGTGATGAACAGAGGTCCCAAGACAGCCGGTGCTTCAAAATGATTGGAGAAATAATGCAGACCATGAATGCCAGCCTGGCACTACTGACAACTGTCACGTGACTGAAAGCGGCTCAAACTTCATTCCAACTATTAGTGCAGGCCCCAGAGCCCGGGAATAATGGAGAATCCAATGCCCCAAACCTTTCAACTATGAGCCATCACATGGCACTAACTCCTGCAGCCAGTAATCATACCCTGCCACAAACATCTGAGCCAACAGTATCGGGAGAGGTCCTTGAAGCTATTCGAAAACTTCAAGCCAGAGCTGACGCCAGAGATAGGCAGGAGACTCGATGAAAACTAGGACTCAACCAATCCTTCCCATTCGAGTAGAACAGGGTGATTTACCCTCATAAATTAAAGCCGATGACTATCACTCCTTTCGACGAAAAGGATTCCCCCTGTCAACATCTCAATTATTTTAATGCTATGACGGGGTATTTACCGAGGGATGATGCCCTCCTTGCTAAACTATTTGTCGGCGCCTTGAGAGGGGTTGCTTACGAATGTTTCTGTAGTCTCCAGGATAATTCTGTGTCAACCTTTGACGACCTCCAGCTTCCGTTTCTGTCTCGATTCTATGAGCCAGGAATGGACATGTCAATGTCCACCTTGATGGCCACCACTCAGAAAGACAAAGAATCTGCCAGAGTCTACATAGAGCGGTTTCCACAAGCCGCGCTGAGATTACAACCGGGTGTTTTCGAAGCAATTCTAGTTGACACTTGTCGAAACGGTTGTCCCCTATGACAAGACTGTGGACTGGCTCCTCCGGTCACGCAGATTGGGCGGCATTTATTATCAATACCGAAGATGCCGAGAGGAAGGCCAACGAGGCCCACTAATTGGAAATGGGCCTTCCAAATGAAAGGGGAAGGAGGCCTACCGCAGCACCCAACAATAATGATCAGGAACCCAAAGCAAAACAAGTTATGACCACGAGTCTCAATCGGGGGACAGCTTCTGTTCAGAAGCCTGAAAGACCCCCAATTCAAAAAGGGAACTATTCGTTCAAAGACGAGGATGCCCTACAATTACTCAACATCTTAATTGAGGGTGAAAATTTTTCACTCCCACCTCCTAGACGCCCCGAAGAAGTCGACAGGGTGGATGATCCCAAATACTGCCATTACCACCAGTATGTCCATCACCGGACCAAGGGCTGCTGTATCCGGAAGAATCATATACAACGACTAGTAGACGCAAACGTACTGTCGCTGGACTTTGTGGAAAATATGCTCTCCGCCAACAGGGTGACCCTCCAGTTCGGCAGGTTTCCGCCTACGAAGGAGCAAGGCGGAGATCCTAATTCCAAAAGAACTATGGAGGTCGTTAACCTCCCGACGGTTTAAGACTCAGGATTAGTCACTATCAAAACACCTAGAGGGGAAGTCATATGGGTGCATCTTGATCTCACTGATGACCTTACCAAACCTGCCGCACGTCATGCCATTAAGACCAAGGGCAGGAAGGTTAAATATGGTATTGTTGTCTCTACCTCGTCCGATGATAAAAGGGTCGAAGCAACCAGGACCGGTCTAGAATACTCACGTAACTATGACCAGGCACCAGGTGACGACATCCACAGCTCCAGTTACTTCTGAACCAGGTCTGTCCCAACCACCAATATCAGACAAATAGAAGCAGAAGGAGGGGCATTTCGACAAACCCCTCAGAGAGGATACCGCTGCAGGGTTGGACCGACGCTACAATTTCGACATTCTGGCACAACTGGCCAATACTCCAGACAGATTGCCATTATTTGAACTCCTCCACCTCTCCAAGAAGACCCGAGAAGCTTTGTCCGAGGTATTACAAAATATCGAATCCTACTTGGGACAGATACAACGGCCAGACGAAGACCATGCTGCGTGTCTCAAATGCCACAGTATGATAGAGGCAATATCCAATATCACATTCTCACAACAGGATATGCTGCTAAAGAATAATAGGCATGTCCGATCCCTGTATTATACAGGGTACGTTGGCGTTGTTAAGGTCGATCGTATGCATATCGACCCTGGTTCATCCGTAAACATCATCCCCCATCGTTTGCTGCATACAATGGGGATTCTTATGCATTAGCTTTCTATAACTCAAACCACGATCAATGGTTTCAACAATGGCAAGAGTTGCCCCGTAGAAAAAAATTGCTTAAAAATTTAGATTGGCGACCTGAAGACTAAGGTGACTTGCTATGTCATTGACACGGATGTATGCTATAATATCATGTTAGGCCGACTTTGGATCCATGAGCACATGATCGTGCCATCTACCCTCCACCAGTTCTTCAAATATGTCAACAACGATGGAGTGGTAAAAACCGAGTTCGCAGACATTGACCCCTTTAAAGGGGTTGAGGTTTATTACGCTGAGTCTCGGTTGTTCCGAAAGAAGCACCAGACGGACTCAGATGAAGATACGGATGACGAGGCCGAGGCTCAAACCGCCTCCGAGGACCCCATCAGAGTGCGTCTAAAGGAATGCCCTACGGCACCCACAGCTGAGACTACAGTCCCTCTAAAAGTCTGATTGAGAGGTGGGCCACCTACCAGAGAATGCCCTACGATGTCTGTGGTTCAAGCTGCAACTCCTCTGTTGGTGCGATTGAAGGGGAAACCGCCAATAAAAGGAAACCCTTCTGTCCAGTCGTTTGTGGTGAAGTTGCGTAGCCTGCCTCATCCTACTCCATCCCTGCCTATCTCAGGTACTGGGGGTAGAGATCTTAATAATTCAGTTGTGCCCAACTTTCCCGCGTTTGACGGTGTAATCCCCGAGGACGATTTGTCCTATTTCATCAATAAAAGAATGCCTTTGAACCACTCTCCTGATTTCTCTGCTTATTCTCTAGAACAAAACCTGAGCCCTCAATACAGACATAAAGCGCGTCTATTTATTTCGTAAAGCAAGTACTCCCTGCACGTGGCACCGGTTTTATAGTGTCGGCGGGGAAGGAGAGAGAAAAACCCATCATCTTTGGTCGAATGGACAGCTCTCAGACTTATACTTTTTACGAGCTAGAACCTGAAGTTGGTATAGTTCAGGCTCACCACTATACCCCGCAAGCCAGGTACATCATCCAGAAGATGGGTTATGACCTGGACAGTAATATGGGTCTCAATTACGGAAAGGATCGGCACCTGCCGATCAAGGTTAACGTTCCAAAAGGTAAATTTGGTCAGTATTAACAGAAAACTCACTACGGCCACGGATATGTCCTGCCTAAAGCACCCGAAGTCCCACAACGCAAGGAAGTGACGCACTAGTACTCTTCAGATTCCTCCGGCGACTCCGACGTCAGTATCAGGGAAGAATTTCGTAGAACGTTGTCAGTGAATATGACGTCAGCAGACCAAGTTGAGGAAGAGGATGAGCTGTTCTTCAAGCCCCTCGAAGTTGAACCCTGGGCTCTGCAACTTGATGCCCAATGGGAGAAGTGCTTCAAGTTACACGAACCGCCTACCGAAGATGAAGTTGTACAAGTTGACCTAGGGGACGACTCTTCCCCCAAACCGATTTTTATTAGCAAAAGTTTGAAAGGAGAAGATCGCAAGTCTCTTATTGAGCTTAAAAGAGAATACATAGACATCCTCGCCTGGAGCTATGTAGATAAGCCAGGCTTAGACCCCAATGTCATCGTACACAAACTGAATATCCTACCTAAAGGAAGTCAACAATCTAATAAATAGTGGCTTCATCTGCGAAGAACAACACCCAGATTGGATGGCCAAAATTATTCCAGTCACTAAAAAGAATGAGAAAATCTAAGTCTGCATAGATTTTTGTGATCTAAATGTCATCTGCCCGAAGGACGAATTACCGTTACCTATTAACGACGTGATGGTCAACAACACCTGTGGGTTTGAGCACATATCTTTTATAGATGGTTACTCTGCCTATAATCGGATCAAGATGTTTCCAGACGATGAGAAATATACGTCCTTTCGGACTCCGATGGGGGTATTCTATTATACCGTGATGCCCTTTGGTTTAAAGAATGTGGGCGCTACATACCAGCATGCTATGTGTATCATATTCCGCAAACACTTGTACAAAATAGTTGAATGTTACATCGATGACATCGATGTTAAGAGTCACTTTCGTTGTGATCACCTCCGTGGCTGTAGAACCTTCTTCGATTTGATGAGGACACATCAATTAAAGATGAATCCGACCAAGTCCTTCCTGGGGGTGTCCAGCGGCAATTTCTTAGGTTTTATTGTTACTTCAAAGGGTATCTACGTCGACCCTGAGAAGACAAAAGCCATCATCGAAACAACCGCTAAAGAAGCTTCGCGAACTTTGCGGTCTTCATGGGTGCTTGGGCTATATCCGATGGTTTATTTCCAACCTCTCGGGTCATTGTAAACCCTTCACCGAACTGATGAAGAAAGGAGTGTCTTACGTCTGGACTGAAGAGTGCCAGCGAGCCTTCGAGGACATTAAAAGATATCTTATAAATCCTCCAGTTTTAGTAGCACCAGTCATGGGAAAACCTTTTCTGCTCTACGTCCGAGCCTTGGATCACTCTTTTGGAGCCTTATTAGCCCAGAATAGCGATGCGGGTTACGAGTAGGCTATCTATTACCTTAGCTGTCAGCTGATCGGAGCCGAGCACAGGTACACCCCTGTGGAAAAAGAATGCCTCGCCCTCGTTTTCGCTATCCAGAAAAACTGACATTATATAGTCGGACATATGATTCACGTCATCTCTCGGGTCAATCCCCTCAGGGTCCTCATGACCAAGGAAGGGGCATTAAGTTTACGTCTGGCCACATGGGTAATACTTTTTTCCCCTTATGACATGGTATTTATCCCACAAACGGCAGTCAAGGGTAAAACATTAGCAAATTTCTTGGCTGCCCATCCCGTAGCCGAGACGTCGAAACTCTATAAAGATATCCCAGATAAAATAATGGATGCCCACACCAACACAGAAGAGCCGGTTTGGCGACTGTTCTTTGATGGTGCTTCGAGAACAGGTCCTAAAGGCGATATTATGGCTGGAGTAGGGGTAGTGTTAATCTCCCGCAACGACTTGGTCATACAACGAGCATATTCACTCTCAGAACCATGTTCTAATAACGTTGCTGAGTATAATGCTCACATCATCAGACTTCGACTAGCCAAAGAGCTGGGGGTCAACTTTCTAGAAGCTTATGACGATTCTTAGCTGATTGCAACCAAGTTCGGGGTCAGTATGGGATCCGACATGAGAACCTAGTCCCATACCATCAAGCATCGATTTCCATGATCTCTACTTTCACGGGGTTCTTCATATAAACGTTTCCCGGTTTCGAAACCTGGAAGCTGATGCTCTAGCAGCACTTGTCGGACCTCAGCACACTATCACAGTGATAAGGCAAGAGTTGGTATGTCCTAAGAATAACCTATGCATGCAAGCCTACCAGTCCACGGAGGTTAAAGAAGACATTAGAGACTGGCGCTCTCCCTTTATAGATTTTACAGTGTACGAAATCTTACCGTATAATACAAAAGAAGCGGATTTCGTCAAAAGGTGCTCTCTTCGATTTTACTATGACACTCAAAGTAAGACGTTATACCGCTGTTCCTTCGACGGACTCCTGCTTCGATGTTTATCAGGACAGGAAGCTAGAGACGCACTGCACGAGGCTCATGATGGCACTTACAGGGCTTATCAACCGGGACCTAAACTCCAAGATTGACTCAGGCGTATGGGTTACCATTTGCCTACAATGATAGCTGACGCCCTGGCATATGCTAAGAAGTGTCAGATGTGTCAGATCCACACTGACTTCATTCACCAACCGTCAGAGATCTTGCATCCAACGGTGGCATCCTGGCTGTTCGAAGCATAGAAAATAGACATCATTGGCACAATTGCCCCTCCATCATCAAAAGGCTATCGCTTCAGCTTGGCCATAATTGACTATTTCTCGAAATGGTCGGAAGCTATACCACTTGTGGAATTATGAACCTCCGATGTGATCAAATTTCTCAAGCACCATGTCATTTACCGGTTTGGATTACCTCGGAGGATCATCCACGACAATGGTCCACAATTTGTCAGCGGCTCCTTCCATCGATTCTGTGATCAGAACCGAATGCAGAGCATAGTATCGACAGCCTATAATCCATCAGCTAATGGGTTGGCCGAGGCTTTCAATAAAACCATTATCAAACTCCTAAAAAAACTCCTATCTTCCAATAAACGCGACTGGAACGAGAAGCTCGGCGAATGCCTCTGGGCTTACCAAACCACCGTCCATACACCTACTGGTAGTGTCACGACCCGCACCCACTTTTTCGGATACGAGACGTGTCGAAGCCAGCCTACGCCGCAGAGTCGGCGGTAGAACGCTGTCAAGCCCGCAATAAATAAATGCTCAAAATAAACTTTGTTGCTTATTCACAACAACTAAATCAACTTTACAACCACTACAAGAAATTACACTTTTTGCAACATGTTTTAGCGACATAGGGTCTATTATGTCTCGAAAAGCTATTTTTTACATGTATTGGCGACATGATTTTTTAATATGTTGCGGAAGCCATATAAAATTTACGAGAAGGAAATACAAAATCGTCCCGCCAAAAATTCTCTACATATCGCGACATGTATATGTCGCAGAAATGTAATGTATGTTTGGCGACACCAATTTTAATGCTGCAGAAAAATAATTTATTTTCAGGGACATAGCTATGTCGGGAATACTTTTTTATAATTTTTATAGTTGAATAATAACCTTAAAAGAAAGCTAGCAAACAAAACCCTCAAATAAAAATACCCCAAAGTCCAAACGCATGCTGCCTTCCCTCTCTCGTCGGTGCGGCATTAGGGTTTCCTCTCGCGCCCTAGGTTCTCTCTCCACCCTCTCTCTTTCTCTCTCTCTCCTGCAACGCTTTATTTTCTCTCGCAGGTTCGGCAGTTGGCTTTCCTCTATCATAGACGTACTGCTTCCCTTTGGTGGTGAGTTCTTCCCTAATATTCTTAGTAGGTTAATTTTCTTAGGGTTGACAAAATAATTGGCATTTATTATATGTTTACATAGGAAAATGATTCTCTCTTCTTCAATTTTGTTAGGGTTTGATTTTATTAGGGTTTTTCTCGCACTGTCTATAAATAAGGTATATTTAATGGCTTTCTGTTTATCTAAATAACATCCAAAAACATAGTATTACCTTTCACAGGAGATTTTAGTTTAACTTTTATATACTATTGTTTTGATTCTCGAGATTTCTCTTATATTAGTTGATCCATGTTTGACAAGCACCGAAACATATTCACCTGAGTCCATAACAGCGAACAATACCCATACCTAAGTGGCCCCAATCAAGAAAGCCAAACCCAACTCACTCAAATCAAGAACCAGACTAACTACCGTCCGTAAATTACATTCTCATAAATTAAATGTCCTGCTAAATTTTATATAGGATGAATGAAAAATGATAATTGCTTTCACATTAATTAAAAAACAAGAAAGAAATCTCCTTACAAAATGCACCCCAGGAAAAATTCTCATCACTAACTGGAAAAGCCATAGCTCTTTTCCAAACAATGTCTCTAAAAGGGCCATAGCTCTCCCTTACTGACATTTTCCAACAATTTCTACAAAAAAGCAATAGTACGATACCATAGGAAGATGGTTACTAAAGAAAGCGTTTTGACTAAGACAGACATACCCATGAAATTCAATCAGGTAAACGTTGGGCGGATTACTTATCAATGCAAAGTGAGACCTTCTATCCTGTGTCCTGCTCCTGCATTGTTTGTCATGTTTGAAATGCAGAGGATCCAGAAACTACATGCCTAGTTCTGATATCATGTGTTAATAATTACATTCCAGAAGGTTCATTAAAAGCCAAATTGTGAAAGGAATGTCAATCCCAAAGTCATAATCTATGTATACTTTCATTGAATATGCAGGTATGATATTGTTTAATGAAACATAAAAACGGAAGTAAAAACAAATCAAGTACACATTTCAGACAGTTTTACTGAAATATAAGTGTTTCAATCAATTTGGCCTTTTTTCTCAGAGGTTTCAGGCTTTCAGCATTCACTCAAATTCAAAAGTTCTAGATGTTTCAGATGATTTTTAAATATTTATCAAATGTTCCAGCTACTTTCTGACAATTTTTTTTACAGTTTTGGATCATAATAAACCCACATCGACTAAATTTACCAATATTAGCCCAAAGTTGGAGGTTTCAGCTGATATTGACTCTATCATGCAATTCCAACTTGGTTTGGCCTTCTGTTATTATCGTCTCCTCGAGAATAGTCTATCTAGGTCCCATATTCAGGAAGTAACATTTTGCTTATTGTTCTCCTATTAATTGTTTATGTTATAGTAAGGTCACCTTTTTGAACTCGAGTTCATTAGAAACTGAATTTCCTTACTACTACGTAAGCACCCATCTTTATCTTTGTTCTGATCTCCTACTCTATCAATCTCCACAGAAAATTGCCTCTCTATGATAGTCTTCTGGTCCTATTGGTATAGACTGCCTATAAGAAATATGAAGGCTCAGGCTACAGATAAAAATAAATATTATGATGAAAGGTTCTCAGTCCCAAGAATATAGAACTGGGGAAATTTGTTTTATCGAGTTTATGTTTACAGGAGAAATTTGAGATAAAAGATTATGATGAGGATGAAGTGGCGAGACATGCCATTACGAAAATATGTCAGCTGAGATACAAAAATTGGAGGAGTCGCATGCATGCACATTATAAGAGCTTGATGAAGAATGACATTAATCCCAGAAGCAAGCCGTATAAAGGCGTTTCAAAAGAGGATTGGGGATACATGATTGATCGGGTTTGGACAACCAATGAAAAATTTAAGGTATATGCTTCTCAGTTACTTTGTTAAGGAACTTAATGAAACTCAACAAAATACATAGTCAGGTCAAGTTACTTTGGACAACCAATGAAAAAATACATAGGTGATATACTTGAGCAGTCTTGAGGCTTTTAATGCTGGCAAGGGAGGAGGGTATGAATCATAGTCAGGTCAAGTTATTTCAAGAATAAAACATGAAAATCATGAATCAATATTGACAACTTTCGAGCAATTTCTCTTAACCAATTATATTCCAAGAATTTTATGTTGATTTTTTAGTAGCTTGAAAAGTTCCCAAGATGGTACAATGATGTATTGCTAAATAATACATTTTACAAATGTTTTGTGTATCTTTACATTATTAAAACCTTACACAGATTTAAGATCTATCAGTACTCCTAATTCTGGATCAAGAGTTCCAGATATTTTCCTATATTAACTAAATTCTTGCAAAATTCATACTACATGATTGGAAACATTCACCACAAAACCCTTGCTAATGTGATGCAAGTGATGGTTCTGACTGGCACTGAAATGTAAAGATCAAAATAATTTGTACATAATATGTACTGGTATTATGAAGATAAGATATTGAATACTTATACTGCTATGGTATAGTTTTCGGAGTTACCAACCAATCATTTACTATGAATTTTGCAAGAGGTTGGATCCCAGGTCACAAGAAGGAAATCTCCAACAAAAAAATTAACCTCAATCTTTTTCTTCCCTTTCAAACCAAAATTAGCGTGCAACATTTTTTTGTCAAATTGTAATTCATTAGGCAGACCAAGATGTCACAATATTTGGCAAATTGGAAAACACACAAAATAAGCATTTTGAAGATGCCAATGCAGTAACCAAAGTTATGAAAACTGAGCCATCATAACAACAATGCAAATATGGCTGTCAAGAAAAAGACAACCCAGAGAATCACATCGATTCATTCTTTCATTCCTCCTGAGATGAGTGAAAGTCCCCAGAAATCACATTGTTCTGATTTTACATGTGTAGACATCATAAGTTTCATTAGACCGAGTTCTATTACATTGTTATTCTTTTGAATAGTCTCCTTGTCTGGTACAGGTTGTACAGTAGTAGACGCTTTGCTAAGTTTGCCTGCTAACGACAAGCTCAAATCTTCACCAGCGTCTAGTATACCAGGACCAGTATCAATCCAACTAAAACGGGGACCTGGTCTGTGGGATTGATAACACCAGTACAGGATTTCTAAAAACCCCACAGGAGATGTGCTCCCTAACCCGAGCAACTTTTGGGGAGCCGTTGGAACCGGAAAGACCTTAGCTTGCTTGGACCTTAGTTTGTATGGAACTGTTAGCACCCTGAAATTCGGGTTGATTTTTTTTCATTTTATTTATTTTCTGATTGTTGGTTTCATTAAATATTTTATTCTATTTATTTATCTGTTAGTGTACTTTTTCATGCCATTGATATTTGGAGTATCAGGGATGTTCAACTCTGGAAATCTTCTTCACGAGTTTTGGAGTGGACACGATTACCTTCATGACGGTATATAGTTTCCCATCCAAACTTGTTCTCTTGTGCTCTTTCTGCTTCGCTGAACTTCGGGTCGGTTTAAACCATTTGATTGATATTTATTTTCCCACTTTTTTCCTTGATCATTTTCAGCGCGTTACCATGACATTTAAATTGGGAGCGCCAGACCAGTCATTTCCTTGAAACCAACTCCTCATTGATGATCTACTCGAGACGCTCGTCACCCATGACCTTCGTTTCCTACTCATTCATGTCATTTTGGGCTCCATTTGATTCGCACAACTTTCCCGACGCGTGACCCAATTTTATTTTACGCCACGGCATCACATTCATTTTCCAACTTGATTTGTGGGTCCCCTGTCGACCAAAACCTGTCAGCCCCAACTATGGACATGGCCCACTTTGAGCCTACTATCCGTCCGCCACTTGTGTCCCATTATTCGGAATCCCCATGTGCTACTTATTTGCACATGATCATCAACGCCTAATTTTAATTCGATTTTGCACAATGTCCAGTTTTGACCCAATCCGGCTCCACCAAGTCCAGTCCAGCTCCATGATTTTCTCCATCATGACACTCTAATATTTTGTTGCCCAAAAATATCAGATATTCATTTACCCATTTTTCCTATATTTAATAGAATTTCTATTGAATTAATTTCCATTGGAATAACCTATTTTTTCTCTATTTAATTCCTAGCCCTTGGATTGTTCCATCTAAATCCTCACCATTAAACCACACAAACAATCACACAGCCAACACCCTTGCCGGCCCTAGCTTTTTTTGGAAAGAATCTTTTCTTCTCTCTCTCACTTATCCTTACAATACTTTCTCCATTCAAAAACCAAAACAAACAACCCAACCACAGCCATGCAACTCCAAACCATGCACACAGCCGACCCATCTCCTTCCCTCAACCATTCCATCTTCATCACCCCGACCACACTCTCCTCTCCAAGCCTCCCTAGCCGTGGCTCCGGCCACCCTGGCCGAGCACGGCCATCGCCGCACCCCAAAACTCATCCATCTTCTCCTCCTCCTACTTTAAACCACAGCCACCACCACCATTCCACCAAACTCCCACCGCCACTAACCACCCCCTCCACGCGAGCCCCCGCCACCATGCACTGTGCCGCCGCGCCGCCTGGCCGGGCCGCGCCACCGGCCAGCAGCAGCTGCGCGGCCAGCAGCAGTGGTTGCGCGCGCCAGCGCGTACAGATCAGCGCGCGAACGGCGCTGCCGTGCCACCGCCGTGCCGCCGCCGTCGTCCACCGTGCTCCGGTGACCCGTCGTGGGTGGCCCCCTCCCTCGGGTGCACCACTGGGGTAGGCCCCATAGCGGCCAACGTCCTCCGGGACGCGCCGTCGAGGCGATTCGTGCGTTTTGAACGACGTCCCGTCGTGACGCGCGCGGAGTCGAGTCCATTTTGGCGCTCCGTCGCAGCAACTTCGTGCGCATTTTCCCGGAGATCCGACCGTTGGATCAGCGATTTCTTCGCTCCGTCACAATCTCGGTATATCCACCTTCGCTCATGTCAATTTTCGTCCGTTAATTTTATCGTTTGATACATGAAAACCGGCCACCAAGTTGACCGTTTAAATTGTATTAAATTTGGACAGTTTCGTGGGGCCAACTTCGTCAGCTTGTATCTCCTCCACCGCAGCTCCGTTTGGCGTGCTACTAGTTTTGGTGCGAAGCTGGTATAACCCTCTTACTACCCCTCTAGTTTCGTTTCATTGTGAGCTTGTTTGATTGGTTGAATTCGACACCAAAGTTGGCCGTCCGAATTCGTAATTTCCAACTTGTAAAATTCCAATTTTGAACACGGGACTCCGGATTTCATTTATGACACCACCATTAGACTTGTGGCATCGTTCTGGCATGTTTTCATATAAAATTTGTTAGATTTGGAGAACGTGGGCCCGGGCACGTTTTTCGGTGCAAAGCGGGTCCCACTTTCTGGGTCAACGGGACTTTTTGACGTCGGCTCATCGGAATCCAATTCCGGATATACCGTTGAGTTCGTATCATCATTCTGGGCTCGTTGACATATAATTTGCTAGATTTTGGTGGACATTGGGTCTGGCACGCATTTCGGTGCAAGTCGGATACCAATATCCGGGTCAACGGGTCATTTTGAGTTCGGCTCATCGGAATCTAATTCTGGAGATATCGTTGAGTTCGTATCATCATTCTGGACTCGTTGACAGGTAGTTTGCTGAGTTTTGAGAACTTTGGCTCCGGCACGCATTTCCGTGCAAACTGGAATCCCAAGTTCTAGTCAACGGGCCAAATTGAGATCGGGTCAACGGAATCCAATTCTGGAGATACCGTTGGGTTCGTATCGACATTCTGGTTGCGTGGACATATAATTTATTATATTTTATAGACTTATTTTCTTGCACGTTTTTTGGTGCAAAACGGCTCCTATACGGACACCGTTTTGACCCGAAATTACCTTTTTGCCCTTATGTCCAAATTGGACCGTTGGGTAGGCTATCCTAGCTAATTTGACCATTCTGGACACGTTGGCGATGTTCATTTCATCGTCCGACAATGTTTGTTGATAATTTCTCTAAGTTTAACCATTTTATAATTAATTAATAATTAATTCACATAATGTTCGTATTTCGGGATTAGTACAACGAAACTGAGATCAGCCAATTCCAGTGATCTCACATCGCTGAAATTGACAAGTTGGACACGTGGATCACTATAATGAGATTATCAACCTTACCGATAATCTTCTTATCTCGATTTGCGTGACGTAAGTTTCGACGTACAAATAACGAAGTACACTTTATATTAGACTAGAATTGCCCCAGTTTGACCAGAGTTGACCAGTTGACCTAAAGTCAACTGTAAGCCAACACTTGACCTAGTTTGACTAGATTATTGACCGGAGTCGACCTAGAGTTGTTTTGACTTAGAAGAACCTAGAATAATGTAGATTGATTATAGAGATTCATTTATTACAACTTGAACCCCTTGTAACCTGTGTTGCTTTAAATAGGACTCTGTGGCTTCAGTGGGACCTCCCTATACTTATCAGCTGTTCAGGTTATCGAGGCGAGTACATCCTCTGACCGTTTCATACTTGTCTGGATTTATATTCTTGCTCTAGATTACTGTACTTGATGCTGACACGATTATTATCACGGATTGGTACTATATGGATCTCCTTTTGGGATGTTATCCCCTTGTATTCACTAAATACATATTGTGATGTGCGTTTCACTTCCATATTGTATTTATTGAATACCTATATCCTTGTATACTCCTTGTGCATATTGTACTCTCAGTATCACATGAGTCCCAGGGATAGACCATTGTACACTATTGTATAACATTGTACAACTATTGTATAACATTGTACATCTATTGTATAATATTGTACATCTATTGTATAACATTGTACACTATTGTGCAAGATAACGTAACTGGAGTGGATCCTTGTGTATTGATTGGGGAGGGGGAGTAGAATTGGTTATGTACTCAAATCCTATTGTACAATATTGTATAACTATTGTATATGTCTATTGTACACCCACGTACAATGGAGTTACCATTGCATTTTCCTAGCCCGTTTACATAACCAGATTGTACTCTAAATCACATGTTCCTTACAGTTCTTACTTATCGTATTTAGATATTTCTTGTTATTAAATCTCTACTGTTTTCTATACATTCTTCTTTCAGCGTTTCATGTACTTTACTCTATTGCATGCTTTATATTTCCTAACTCGATATGAACTGCGTGAGATGTTTTGTGCTCGCTCCCGTCCTGACTGGACCTGTTGATAAATTTTACAGATAGCCTGGAGGTGCCTGCTAGCCTAGAGGAGACACAGTAGGGTTTGTTTAGGTAGTTATTTTATTTTGTCTGGAGTTGTATTTACTTTGTGGATTACTATATCTTTATTGAGTTTTGAGATGTACTTCTGGGTTCATGTATCTTAGACACTTAGACTTCTATCTCCTATACCTCTTTTGGTTTCATGTTTTATCTATTCTTATCATGCTCTACCTTAGATGTGATTGAGTTGTATCTGCTATGTCACCCCCATTCGGGGAGTATAAACTGTTTAGTTCTATACTGTTAGATGCATTGAGACCTAGGACAGCGTTCTACCGCCGACACTGCGGCGTAGGCTGGGCGTTGTGACGTTCTCGTGCCCTAACTCTAGGGTGCGGGTCGTGACAGGAACACTATCTGGTATTTATTATTTGGATCCTGAAGAGGTTGACAAAAAAAATCGAATTTGACTACTTGTTGCAGAGTTCCAAAAACATTTGATACTATCACTTTCTTCCTCACCTGCATTCTATTCTGTTGGCATGTATAGTGTTATGATATGCTTATTTAGTGTTAGTATATGCATATTTATACACAGGTAGGGCATGTATAGTGTTAGTAAACACCTCTTTTATGTGGTGCACATGATGAGATGGTTCTGCCTCATTGCAATAATAGGTAGAAGCAATAATCATATTCAAGTGGCTAACAAGAAACATTCTGCTCACTGCAGGTTTTTTCTTTCAGCATACATTTTGCTCATTGTAGGTTTTTTTTCTCTGAGCACTGGAAACTTCAACCCCCAAAATGAACACATATGTATTATATTAGTCACTCACAAAAAAACTTGGTAAAGAAAATGTTTAAAGTGCTCACTGCAGGTTTTTAAGCGTATATTTTGTTTTACTTACAATTTTTATGTTTTTATTTTTTGCAGGATCACATGGACAACAAGTCATTTTTTCGGGAATGCGTTCCTAGCACGAGATCTATCATTATTTTGGATAAACTATGTATGCAATGAAAAGATAAACTATTGTTGGATATTTTTTGGGATACATTGAATTCATGAATTTTTGTTTACATTATACTGTTCTAGCTGGAATAAAGTACATTTGTGGAATACAGTATGTTTCTCTTTGAATGTGTTATTTGAAGTTATTTTTTTTCCTTCCATTATTGGATTATTTTATGAAGAGATGTGTAAAGACATTATATTGGATATCGTGTTGTATAGTTAACTTGTTGCTTTTTAATTTCAAGTTCTTTGAACACAAATTCAATGTTAATAAGTTATTATCAAAGTAAGGTTTTATATCTGTGTTCAAAATATATATAGAAAAAATTATCATTTCTTATGATAAATTAATATAAAAATATAAATTAGATTTTGCGACATCAAATTATGTAGTACGAAGTATCATTATAGTTGCCTACATTAGCTTCCGCGACATCAATTTGTGTAGTTGGAAGTGTTTTTATATTTGACTACAATAGCTTTTGCGACATTAATTGTGTAGCAGGAGGTCTCATTTTTCGCGACATGTGGTATGTTGCCAATGTACAACCTTTCTGAGACAAAAAATAAAACATGTCGCCAAAAGATTTTCTTTAAAAAAATTATGACATGTCGCCAAAAGTGAAAAACTTCTGCGGCATGCTATGTTCGTGTCGCCAAACACTTTCCCTGACGGGGCTACGGCGACACATGTGCGACATAGTAAAATATGTCGCAGAAAAGCTTTGGCGACACAAATCTATCTTTCCGCTACATATTGCTTATGTCGCAGAACATGCATTTTCTTGTAGTGAAAATATAGAAGTTTTACATTTGAAGAAGAATGTAAGCTTTTACATTTATAGAAAACTACCACACAACTAATTAGTCTTCTTTGGTTTAGCCTTCGAGTCTCTATCTCCCCCTTGTATGGTCCATAGCGTAAAAGTAGACATGTCATCCTCATCTATAACAACGATCCAGTCAGGAAAGGAGCAGAGTACAACCATATTGCAATTAATGTTGTTAGTCTACAACAAGTTAGAACAACGAGAAACAATGATGGCAAGGGTATATAAAAAACTAGCTAGAGATAAACTAACCGGAAATAAACTATCAAGATATGAACTAGCAGAATGTAACTAGCAAGGTATGTACTAACAAGATATGAACTAACAAGATATGAACTAGAACTAGATAAAGAAAAAATAGGAACAATTATGTGTGTGTGAAATAACTTTTATACGTGAACGCTGGGCTAATACGGCACATCATACGATGGCTATCCACAATAATAGGGTACGGCTAACTCATACGTGGGTGTACGACTTAGCTATCCACAATCAAAATGTTTGGGCTTGTTCACGTACTTACTGCGTATTTCCCCTCCCGACTCTCTAACAATCAATAACGATCAATGATACACTAAGAAAGATACGATAACAACGGTGTCACAATCGTGTCTCAATGGAATATCAAGCAATGACTCAACGGGATATCAAACAAGAAAACTATAGAGTAAACGTTATAATGAACTAAAACATAAATACAATACTGTACTTGCCTGAATCCTTGCACAAACCGTAGTCACAAGTCGAGGATGAGGGGATTGTCGATCTAGAAGCTGTCAACCTATAACATACATCGTACCATGAGCCATACACGAAAACTATAAGTCAATTCTAAGGTTCAAGTTCTAAATTCATGGAATAAGTGACTAATGGGTTAACTAAACTATTAATAGTTAATTCTAGAATAATTCACTTAAAAACCTAATTTAACCTAATAATAATCTGAATATAATCTAAGCATGCAAGTTTGGCCATCAAAAGTCATGTTTCTAATTTTGGAAACCATGGTAGATTTCAGTGCCACAAGTGCGCTAGAATTGACCGTGCAGCAAAATCACGTTTTGGTCAAAAGATATCGCCGTTATGGCTAATCGTGACCAAAACGGTGATTCACCGATCAATTCTGAGTTCAAAAGAATAACTAAAATACTAGATGAACGAATTAATTTCTGGGAAAAATATATGTCGTAGAGCTCTGTGTTAGCTTTCCGAAACTTCAAACGGTTCGTAATTTCGATTTCTGATTCTCCTGAAATCTCGAAAACACCGAAATGTGTCAAGTTTCGGACAACCGACACTCTACGAATTTTACAGAAATTAAGGTTCAGAATTTACGAAAATAAATTATATATTCAGAAACTATACCTCATTACGCTTCCAGAAAAAAATGGTGCGCAAAAAGCACATCGGGGTTGGCGGGAATCGCTTCGGGAAATCGAAAACCCTAGATGAGTTCTCCCACAAAAGGCTGCTGGAATTTAATTAGGGTGGGCGAATATAATAATATATATAGGAGAGAGAGAGGCGGTCACTGTAGCAGTTGGCGCCGACAGGTGGGCCCCCCCCATGGGTGGATTTCTGGGTAAATATTTATCTAATTCAGAAAATTATTTAAAAATTATTTTAAGTCCAAATAAATCAAAATAAATTATAGAAAAATCCAGAAAAATTCTATAAAATTCTAGAAAATATTTCTAAGTGCGTAGAATCTAAATAAAATATTTTAACACAAACTATCATCGTGTAACCTCATAGTAAATTCCCAAAACCTATAAAATATAATTTCTATAGGTTTTAATTATATAAAAATTCTCAAAATTTTAAAAAAATCCAGAAAATTCTAAAATATTCTACAAAATATTTTTAGTCATTTAGAGCCCAAATAAAAATATTTAGTCCAGAAATACCCATGTATGACCTTACAGTAAATCCTGAAAGTCCTTAAAATAATAAAACCTTAAATATTAAATACCTAAAAATATCCAAAAATTATAGAAAAATATAAAATAGTTAAATAATACATATATAAGTTACCTAGAGGTCATATGACCTTAATATGGTCATAGCCCACCTACAAGCTTTGGCATGACTCACAATGACCATAAAATTAATCAAAAACAAATAAAATTAAAAAAATAAAAATTTAGAAAATAGGCTTACAAATCTACCTACCTTAGAAAAATTTCGTCCTCGAAATTTCAAAGGATACAAACAGGCACAACCAAGAATATCATCAAAATATGACATGACCAATCGATATGCATAAGTACGACAAAGAATATAATCAAGAAAATAATGTGATGAATGATCGAAATTGATCAGTCATATAGAATCAAAATCTAAATACGTTTTAGAAATATAGTGGAAGAAAATCAAAATAGATTTAAAAGATGACAATTCGAAAATAGAAAAATATGAGAGAAATAAAGAAGCACTAGTTGTAGAGAAGGTGATAACAAGCAATAAGACATCAAATAAATTTGAAAGAAAAAAAATTTAATAGTCGTATGCCAATAAAGGATATAGTCACTATGATATTCAAAAATCATAAGTATATTCGAAGTCATTTAACCGAGAATCCATGCCTCGCTAGTGTACATCTGGCTGCCGTGAACCCTTGGTTTCATGACTCAAGTATAATATGTTATCGAACAATTTATCAACTCTACACAATATTGATATAATAAATTAAAAGATCAATAATACAACTAGGATATAGTTTTAGTAATATTCGACAACCTACGCATACTTAAAATTATTTCAACTTAGGGGTCATGTCACGCCAGTGTGCTGCGGACTACAGTGAACCCGCAGTCTCCATAATTCAAATAAATGGGGACAGTGCACATCTGCCTTACCGTTGTATGTCACCAAAAATTATTTCAACTATATCCATAAGAATTTCAAAGGAACTTCAATAAATTCAAATAAGTCGATCATGATAAGAAAATATAAGTATTCTGTCATTGAGTAAAAGTATCAATTTTGAAAATAAAACGATCATAAAATGAACGAAGATGCCTTGAATTAATATATAGATAATTGAACCAAGATTAGGAAACGATCGCAAAATAGTTTTGAAAATAAAACGAGGTTTAGAGAAGGCAGAAGATAAAATGGCACAAATGATCAAAATTAGGAATTGAATTCTATGAAGGCCTAACTTACCAAGCGAATAATCTACCCGCCTTTGATCCTAACATCGTATCAAATATCTGATAGGGTTTAGAATTTAATAAATTATTGGCTAAATCGTATGGCCTATTTAACAACCTTAACTATCCAAGGGTCAAATTGAATATGGGACTCCTAGTCCTATTCATTATCATAAAATCAAATAAATCCTAATTGTGAATGAGCATACTAGTCGCAGGATTGCAGTAGTACGACTAACTTAAGTACAACTACAAGTACGCAATCTTTTGCGAAAACAGACCTGCATGGGCCACCATAAAAACTTGTTACGACCCGTATCCACTTTTTCGGATACAAGACGTGTCCAAGCCAGCCTACGCCGCAGAGTCGACGGTAGAAACGCTGTCAAGTCCGCAATAAATAAACGCTCAAAATAAACTTTGTTGCTCATTCACAACAAGTAAATCAACTTAAAAAAATATAGAAGTTTTACATTTAAAAAAAATGTAAGCTTTTACAAAAATACTTAAGCTGTAAATCATGATAACATCCCAATGGGCCACGCTACACAACAAGCCCATTAGAGAAATACTTAAGCTGTAAATCATGATAACATCCAGAAGTACAACACAATCCACAGGTATATACTTCTAATCACATCCACGGAGTCCATAAAGAGATCAAGAATAAATAAGGAAGTGTCTCAAATATCCAGCAATAGAAGTAATGAAGTCTGTGCGGGTAAAACTTCCTGAAACCACAGAAATAGAAAGAAAGTACAAATCAACCACAAGTATGATGAAAAAAATGAAATATTGTAGCAAGACTAAATAAGATTATAACATGATCACAAAAATTCTCTGGCACTTTCTCGTCCTCCTGTGCCGATACGCCTCCGGTCTCAGCTCCCGAACCGTAAACCTCCGGGTAGTCTTCAGCTTCATCTAAGCCTGGAAAATAGCCAGGTCCTCAGAGGACTAGCAAGGTGCATAATATACATGCCAAGGTACAAAAATAAAAATATGAACTAAGGCAATCTACTGTATCCGTTTATGTGTTATGCAAGTGAGATACTTTTCTAGAATACCAGACCCCTTCCATTAAGGCTCACTAGAACCTCAGCGGGGTATTGTCCCCAGTACCTGTGTCATGGCACCAAGGACAATCAATTCTCAACAGTTATAATTCCTTACTCTGCTATAGAGATAAAGGTCACTAAACAACAGGCCACACGATAATAGGTCTGATATTGTAGTCAAGTTATCCCCAATCCCCATGTCTTGAATCTAGCAATGTCAAGTCTATACAGTTATCTCAAAAGTAAAAATAATACTAATAAAAAATTTAGAATGCTAAAAGGAGGTCAATTCCACGAATAGTCATGTAAACCTCATATCATAAATGTGTCGGTGTCCTGTGGTCAATCGTGTCAACGGACACATCAGTATGTTCGTAATGCCTAATGTCAATACTCGATGTCACTATCATGACATCGGTACCCGTCTATAAATGGACACTAAGTATCAACCTCCTACATCATGCATTGCTGATAAAAAAGATAACAAAAAAACAGAAAAGAATAATCTGTAACGAAGGCAAGACACACTTGCCTGTAACTATTGTCTGCGGGTAAGCCTGTCCAAATCCGGTGTCCTTGTCAATCCTCCCAAGCTCACCTATAATAATATACTATATTTAATATTCTATATCAATATACATATATAAATTATATGAGTATCTATGCCTCCTAGTTGTCAAAACGTTGCTACGACACTACATCTATTATATGAGTACATAAGGTACCAAATCCTCTCGTAAATACTTTACAATTATAGAAAAATAATATATTTAAATTCTAGAATTTATATATAAATATTTATATATTTCTATAATGATGTTTTCAACAAAAAACTCATAAGAGGTCTTATGTCAATGCCATATACGACTTCCTCAAATCGACCCATTAATTTAGTCCCGAAACAATGATTAAAATAAAATTACTAAATTCTCTAAAATCCCAAAAATTAGTTAAAATAGTATTTATAATGTTAAACCTTGCACAACATAAAGTTTAATACTGATTCATGGAGTTTTGACACTTTTGGACACAAGGAAAACTGAATTTTTCGGAGTTTGGTGACACGGCAAATATCTTAAATTTTTAAAAATAGCAAACGAATGCGAAACCTAACTTTCAGATATGCGTTGGAAAGGTATCAACGTCTAAATTCTGAAAAAAATATTAAAAGTTAGAGACTGACCTTAGATAGGCAAAAAGTGGCCTGTAACAGAATTTATCAGGTCTGGATACCCTGTCGTAGAATCAACGCCACGGGCAAACCGCTTAGAATTAGGAGATCCGATGATCAGAGGTTGGAGTAGACATACAAAGGTAACTCTCAGATTTGGTTTGAGGAGAAACGGATGAGAAAAAGTGGATGAAACACCATCTACAAGTCGACTAACCTACTGTGATGTTTCAGACTTCGATTTGACGGAGTTTCAGCCCAAGTAGCGCATCGTGCACCTCTCTAACGGCCGCAAGGTTGTTCCTACAGTTGCTAGGGTAGAAGGAGATGTTGAGAGGGATGTTCAAGTGGTGGTGGTTGGCGCAGAAATCGAGGAGAAATTATATTTTGTGAAGAAAGGGGGGTCGGCTAGGGTTTCGGGTTTGGAGTGATGGCCGCTAGGTTTGTGGGGATTTGTGGAGTAGTGGGTGGTTATAAGAGAGGGGGATGGTAAGGCTTTGATAGGTATATATATATATATATATATATATATATATATATATATATATATATATTTATATATATATATATATATATATATATATATATATATATATATATATATATATATGTATGTTTAGTGCATGGGCTTTGGTTTGATCTAATTTGGATAGAATTTGGTTCTCCAAATCATACTATTATTAAAAGGTTTCCTATTTTGGTTAGATGTTTGACCAAGCCAAATATATAAGGGAATATTGCTTATGGTTGCAATTAAACCTCTAAAATTTCCTTAAATATATGTATACTTGGTTTTGGTACTCCTAGTTAGGCTCTAACTAGTAGGGTTGATTAGGTTAGGGTCCGAGTAGCATTACTAGTCAAATTGGACCCAAAAATTAATTTAATGAGTCTCATGTGTCATTTGCAATAAGTAGCACATGGAAACTCGATTGGATGGTGCATCCTAGGCATATGCATTGTAGACTCAACATGGGTCAAAATCATATATTGGGTCATACGGTTTCGATCTATGTCAAGTCCCAAAAGCAAATTGGAAGTTGGCTTAAAATTACCTCAATGCCTCAAATTGGCCTAAGTTGGCCTGAAGTTGTGCAAAGTCAAAAGAATATTGAAAAGCAAATTTGGATGGGACATGATATATCAAACTGAAGGTGGACGAGTCTAGAATTCAAATATGGAACTGGATTTGAGAAAATAATATTTGTTGTGCTTCCAAAATCAAAGCTACAGTAAACCACTAATATAGCCATTATTGACTTTAATAAATTAAAATATCTATATAAAATAATTAAAAATAAGATCCAAAAATGAGGGGGCTTACAACCTACCCACCATAGAAAATTTCGTCCTCAAAATTAAAAATAACGCAATTATAAAAAACTTATCATAAGAATAATTAAGCTAAGACTTACCGACATCTACGAATAAGTGGGGATAACGCTCATGCATAGAATCTTCACGCTCCCAATTTGATCCTCCCGGAGAATGGTGCCTCCATGCAACACGAACCCGTATAATCGTTTTCCCTCTGAGTGTCTTCTCATTCGTATCCAAGATACCTACCGGCTACTCCTCGTATGATAAACTGGGTCCCACCGTGATCTCAGAGTGATCGACCACATGACTGAGATCAGTCACATACCTCCTCAGCTGTGAGACATGGAATACATCATGCACTCCCTCTAGTGATAGGGGTAATGCAAGACAATATGCCACCTCACCTATACGCTCAATGATATCGAACGGTCCAATATACCTTGGAGTCAACTTCCCTCTACTTTTGAATCGAATGGTGCCCCGCGTCGGTGAGCTCCTCAGAAATACATGCTCTCCCTCCTTGAATTCCAGTGGTCAACGATGCATATCGGTCCAATGCTTCTGCCGGTCTTGAGCTGCCTGAAGATGACTCTGAATCCACTTCACTTTCTCAACTGTCTACGTCACAAGCTCTGGTCCACGTATCTGTCGCTCTCCTACGTCACTCCAACATATAGGTGATCTACACTTCCTCTCATACAATGCTTCATATGGTGCCATTTGTATACTAGCTTGATAATTATTGTTGTAGGAGAATTCCACAAAGTGCAGGTGATCCTCCCAAGAGCCTCCAAAGTCTAATAAGCGTGCCCTCAACATGTCTTTCAGGGTCTGTATTGTGCGCTCCAACTGACCATCCGTCTGTGGATGATACGAAGTAATGAACTTGAGTCTCGTACCCAAGCTCTCTTGCATACTCCTACGAAAATGCTAGGTGAATCTAGAATTTCTGTCCGAAACTATACTAACTGGTACCCCATGAAGTTTCATAATTTGCCTCATGTACAAGTCATCTAACATCTCGGTGGACTGACCCACTTTGAACGGCAAAAAATATGCCGACTTCGTGTGTCTATCCACAATCACCCAAACTGCGTCCTTTCCACTAGAACTCCTTGGAAATCCAGTAACAAAATCCATCGTAATATGCTCCCACTTCCATTCAGGAATGGGAAGCAGTTACAACATACCTGCGGTCCTCTGATGCTCTGCCTTTACCTGCTGACAAACCAAGCACTTTGCTACGAAGCGTGCAATCTCCTTCTTCATACCATGCCACCAATAGTACTGCTTTAAGCCCCGATACATCTTAGTACTCCCGGGATGAATAGAATAAATAAAACTGTAGGCTTCACTCAACAACTCATGCTGCAGTTCTCCATTCGGAACATAAAGGCGATTTCTGCACCTTAATGTCCCATCCTCATGAATACGAAGTCATGCCTGCTCTCCAGCTTCTGTCCTCTCACGAAGTCTTTAAAATCTTGCATCTGTAGGTAATGCTGCCTTGATTCTATCCACCAGTGAAGACTGCACTTCTAAATTGGCAAGTACTCCTAACCTCTACAACAGATATTGTTGTCGGCCAAGACTCTACGGTAGCTATTTTCTCATAATCAACTGATAGTCCCTCTCCCGAGATAATGTCCCAGAAAAGGAACTCTATCAAGGCAAAATTCACACTCACTAAGCTTAGCATACAATCTCTCCTTCCTCAATAATCCCAAAACAACTCTAAGATGCTCCTCAAAATAAAATAAGCTAGGGAGAAAAATGGATTAAAGTGTTTACTACAGAAGAATTCCAATACGGCTAGTCGTACCATTATATCATAAGTATAGTGTTATAACCTATTCAATGATACCCGTCAGTTTACTTCTAGCAAATTCTCCTAATAGGATCTACGCATCCAATATCCAGGCACTCATACTCGACTCATAATATCACTAGGATCCATCTCTAAGAAACTTATCTATTTCTAGCTACCCAACATCACAATCACACCAATCTAGCTTAAGTATATTCTATAATATAACTATAAGGTCTGTCTATTTTAGTCATATAATAAATAGAAGGTAACAGGAACCAATGACTGGGTCAAACAAACCTATATACCAACTTCAAACAACGGTAGGGTCAAGCAAAGAAGGAAGGTTTGTCAAATTATCTCCATGAATGGTATGAGGCCAAACAAAATGCATAGGACGTAGTCTAGGTAAGACTCGAGAACCATATATCTCCGTGATTTTGTCACATAAAGTTACTGCCACGCAGTGTGCATCTGGCTGCAAATAACTTTCTTGTTCCATAATACGACGGATGGCTATAGTACACATCTACCATGCCAGGTAATACAGGTTCTTGAGCTTATCTTAGACAAATCCATAAAATATTTTTGAATTAACTTTTTACGAAAATACAGGAAAAATGTCAACATGCATAGGATATGGTTCAAGTAGAATTTGAGAAACATATGTAGCCATGATGCCGTTATCTGAAGTCCTGCCTCGCCAGTATCTCTCAGGCTGTAAAACTTTGATTCCGTAATACAAGGAAAAATATAATTTCTCAAACTTTTCCGTCAACCAATCCATAAAAACTATCCAACAACTTAGCAGAAAGGAACGAGAAGAATTACTCAGGAAGTAAACGGGAAATGATTTAGTAAAATCCCTAGTTGTGGATAACATGAAAGCAATCATGCAAAGAGTCTCAGAGAAGTCTATATTCCTAGTTGTGGATGTATCCTCAAGTCCTATTCTTCGATCGGTTGCAAGCTCGTAATAGTATGACGATCATGGATATAACTACGACTTCGCACAATTCGCTAAGACTCTACCTGCACCTATGACTTCTAGTATCTATGTCTCTGATTTCCTGATATGATAGTAAGGGAAGATACATCCATTATGAAGATTTATTTTGCTAGCATGAATAAATACGGACTACGGTAGAACATAATCAAACTCGATACAAATTAAGAAGTCAAGTGAGAGTTCGAAATGAAGTCAAGGAAGGTATCAAGCATGTGGAGGTGATCCTATGGGTCTTTCCTATTCTAATTGCAGGCTCACGTCGGTACAGTAACGTTACAGAAGTGATTAACATAGACCTGCATGGGCCACCACAAAAACATGTAATGCCACAAACCCAAAATACGTAGGACCAGGTATACGAATACATGCCAGCAGCACTTCACCAATGGGCCACGCTACACAACAAACCCATTAGCAAAATACTTAAGCTGTAAATCATGATAACATCCAGAAGTACAACACAGTCCACAGGTATATACATCTAATCACATCCACAGAGTCTACAAAGAAATCAAGAATAAATAAGAAAGTGTCTCAAATATCCTGCAATAAAAGTAATGAAGTCTGTCGGGTAAAACTTTCTGAAACCACATAAATAGAAAGAAAGTACAAATCAACTACAAGTCTAATAAAAAAAGGAAATAATATAGCAAGACTAAATATGATTATAACATGATCACGAAAAATCCTCTGGCACTATCTCGTCCTCCTATGCCGGTACGCCTCCGGTCTCAGCTCCCGAACAGTAAACCTCCGGGTAGTCTTCAGCTTCGTCTAAGCCTGGAAAATAGACAGGTCCACAGAGGACTAGCAAGGTGCATAATATACATGCCAAGGTACAGAAATAAAAATATGAACCAAGGCAATCTACTGTATCCGTCTATGTGCTATGCAAGTGAGATACTTTTCTAGAATATCAGACCCCTTCCACTAAGGCTCACTAGCACATCAGCAGGGTATTGTCCCTAATACCTGTGTCGTGGCACCAAGAACAATCAATTCTCGACAGTGATAATCCCTTACTCTGCTACAGAGATAAAGGTCACTAAACAACGGGACACACGACAATAGGTCTGATATTGTAGTCAAGTTCTCCCCAATCCCTATGTCTTGAATCTTACAATGTCAAGTCTGTACAGTTATCTCGAAAGTAAAGGCAATACTAATAAAGAAATCTAGAATGCTAACACGAGGTCAATACCACAAATAGTCATGTAAACCTCACATCATGAATGTGTCGGTGTCCTGTGGTCAATCGTGTCAATGGACACATCAGTATGTTCGTAATGCCTAATGTCAATACTCGATGTGACTATCATGACATCGGTACCCGTCTGTAAATGGATACTAAGTATCAACATCCTATGTCATGCATTGCTAATCAAAAAGATAACAAAAAAAAAACAAAAAAGAATAATCTGTAACGAAGGTAAGGCACGCTTGCCTGTAACTGCTGTCTGCGGGTAAGTATGTCCAACTCCGGTGTCCTTGTCGATCCTCCCAAGCTCACCTATAATAATACACTATATTTAGTATTCTATATCAATATACCATATATAAATTATATGAGTATCTATGCCTCCTAGTTGTCAAAACGTTGCTACGACACTACATCTATTATATGAGTACATAAGGTACCAATTCCTCTCGTAAATACTTTACAATTATACCAAAATAATATATTTAAATTCTGGAATTTATATATAAATATTTATATATTACTATAATGATATTTTCAATAGAAAAATTCTTTCACAAGAGGTCTTATGTCAATGCCACATATGACTTCCTCAAATCGACCCATTAATTTAGTCCCGAAACAATGATTAAAATAAAATTACTAAATTCTGTAAAAATCCAAAAAATTAGTTAAAATAGTATTTATAATGTTAAAAATTGCACAATATAAAGTTTAATATGGATTCATGGAGTTTTGACACTTTTGGACACAAAGAAAACAGAATTTTTCGGAGTTCGGTGACACTGCAAATGTCTTGAATTTTTAAAAATAGCAAACGGATGCAAAACCTAACTTTCAGATATGAATTGGAATGGTATCAACGTCTAGATTCTGAAACAAAATACTAAAATGTTAGAAACTGAACTTAGATAGGCGAAAAGTGGCCCGCAACAGAATTTGTCAGTTTTGGATACCCTGTCGTAGAATCAATGCCACGATCAAACCGCTTGGAACTAGGAGATCCGACGATCAGAGGTTGGAGTAGACATACAAAGGTAACTCTCAGATTTGGTTTGAGGAGAATCGGATGATAAAAAGTGGATAAAAGATCATCTACAAGTCGACTAACCTGTTGTGACGTTTCAGACTTCGATTTGACGGAGTTTCGGCCCAAGTAGCACATCGTGCACCTCTCTAACGGCCGCAAGGTTGTTCCTACAGTTGCTAGGGTGGAAGGGAATGTTGGGAGGGACTTCCAAGTGGTGGTGGTTGGCGCAGAAATCGAGAAAAAATTATATTTTGTGAAGAAAGGTGGGTCGGCTAGGGTTTCGGATTTGGAGTGGTGGCAGCTAGGTTTGGGGGGATTTGTGGAGTAGTGGGTGGTTACAAGAGAGGGGGATGGTTAGGGTTTGATAGGTATATATATATATATATATATATATATATATATATATATAGTGCATTTTCTTTGGTTTGATCTAATTCGGATAGGATTTGGTTCTCCAAATCATACTGTTATTAATAGGTTTCCTATTTTGGTTAGATGTTTGACCAAGCCAAATATATAAGGGAATATTACATATGGTTGCTATTAAACCTCTAAAATTCTCTTAAATATATGTATTCTTGGTTTTGGTACTCCTAATTAGGCTCTAACTAGTATGGTTGACTAGGTTAGGGTCCGAGTAGCATTACTAGTCAAATTGGACCCGAAAATTAATTTCATGTGTCTCCTGTGCCATTTGCAAATAAGTAGCACATGGGAACTCGATTGGATGGTGCACCCTAGGCATATGTATTATAGAATCAACATGGGTCAAAATCATATATTGGGTCATACTGTTTCGATCTATGTCAAGTCCCAAAAGCAAATTAAAAGTTGGCTTAAAATTACGTCAATGGCTCAAATTGGCCTAAGTTGGCCCGAAGTTGTACAAAGTCAAAAGAATATTGAAAAGTAAATTTCGATGGGACATGATATATCAAACTGAAGGTGAACGAGTCTAGAATTCAAATATAGAACTGGATTTGAGAAAACAATATTTGTTATTCTTCCAAAATCAAAGCTACAGTAAACCACTAACATAGCCATTATTGAATTTAATAAATTAAAATATCTACATAAAATAATTAAAAATAAGATCCAAAAATGAGGGGGCTTACACGCAAAATCACGTTTTGGTCAAAAGATATCACCGTTATGGCTAATCGTGACCAAAACGGTGATTCACCGATCAATTCTGAGTTCAGCAGAATAACTAAAATAATAGATGAATGAATTAATTTCTGGAAAAAATTTATGTCGTAGATCTCTGTGTTAGCTTTCCGAAACTTTAAACGGTTCGTGATTTCGATTTCTGGTTCTCCCGAAATTTCGAAAATACCAAAATGTGTCAAGTTTCGGACAACCGACACTCTACGAATTTTACAGAAATTAAGGTTCAGAATTTATGAAAATAAATTATATATTCATAAACTATACCTCAATATGCTTCCAACAAAAAAACGGCACGCAAAAAGCACGTCGGGGTTGGCAGGAATCGCTTCGGGAAATCGGAAATCCTAAATGAGTTCTCCCACAAAAGGCTGCTAGAATTTAATTAGGGTGGGCGAATATAATAATATATATATGAGAGAGAGAGGCGGTCATTGTAGCAGTTGGCGCCAACAGGTGGGCCCCCTGGGTGGATTTCTGGGTAATTATTTATTTAATTCAGAAAATTATTTGAAAATTATTTTAAGTCCAAATAAATCAAAATAAGTTGCAAAAAAATCCAGAAAAATTCTAGAAAATTCTAGAAAATATTTCTAAGTGCCAAGAAACTAAATAAAATATTTTAATGCAAAATATCATCGTGTGACCTCACAGTAAATTCCCAAAGCCTATAAAATATAATTTCTATAGGTTTTAATTATATAAAAATTCTCAAAATTCTAAAAAAATCCAGAAAAATTCTAAAATATTTTTAAAATATATTTTTAGTCATTTAGAGCCCAAATAAAAATATTTGTTTCAGAGATACCCCCTTATGACCTTACAGTAAATCCTGAAAGTCCTTAAAATAATAAAACCTTAAATATTAAATATCTAAAAATATCCAAAAATTGTAGAAAAATATAAAATAGCTAAATAATACATATATAAGCTATCTAGAGGTCATATGACCTTAATATGGTCATAGCCTACCTACAAGCTTTGGCATGACTCACAATGACCGTAAAATTAATCATAAACAAATAAAATTAGAAAAATTAAAAATTTGGGAAGTGGGCTTACAGGTAGTATGCCTTTTTCACTGATATACGGAAGCGAAGCCGTGCTCCCTTTGGAACTTCAAATTCTACTTTACAGGTATCTCTTAATAGTCATATGACTACAGAAGATAATCATCGCATGTGACTACAAGAGTTGGAAGCACTCGACAAAAAACGACTTCAAGCTCAGCAGCGCATTGAGCTATACTAGGCACGAATCTCGGGAGCCTTCAACAAAATGGTCAAAGAAAGGCCGTTTCGGGTCGAAGATCTGGTCCTATCAGTTAGGAAGCCAATAATCATGACTCACAAGACTGTTGGAAAGTTCCAACCAAGTGGGAGGGATCGTTTGTTGTTGAAACGCTCTATTACAATGGCGTGTACCGGAAAGCAAAACCTAACAGAGCTTTTCTCATGATGCCTATTAACGACAAATTTCTCAAAAAAATACTATGTATGAATGTCCAGTTTATCTCTCCCCACATTTTGGTCAGAATGCCTATCATTTCCATATTACCTCTGAGTATACATTCTTACCTATCGATCTTTTTTCAAAACGTCCATATCACCTCTGTTGACAAAAACCGTCACTTAATGACCACACATAGTTCTAGGTGATAAGCCCATTGAACAAACATGTCCATACTACCTCTGAGTTGTTCTCATGATTCCTTACCATGTTCTCTTTACTTCTGAGTAAGTTACCTATCTAGAATCCCAGGTTTGTCATATCCATATTACCTCTGAACAAACGTTCCTTTCTATCCTTCAAAGTAAATGCATCAAAGAATACGAGTCTACATGTTCGCAAATTACAAGAAGTTCACATAAAGCCAGCAAAAAGAAAGATTTTTCATTGATATTCATGATTACATATGATGGAAATCTACTATATAATTAGATTTTTTATTGATATTCATGATTACATATGATGGAAATGTACTACTAGCTCATGGCTTCCTCATTGTAGAGGGCTGTGATGTAAAAAATGGCTAATGGAAGAAGGCAGTAATGTCATAAAATCTCCCGCGTTAGGCCTGTATTAATTTTTCAAGACAATCAGGGAGGCCGTCTCGAGTGCGTAGACTAGTCACCTCGTGCGTATGGAGAAGCTGCTGGAAGACAGGGTGCCAACCTGGACAATCAGTCCTAACCCTGTAGATCCAGTCTTATGTTGGCAGACAATATGTCTCGTCTCGGGAGTGAAGACAGCTACCATGCTGTATGAATGGAGATCACTTCGCTTGACCTCATAATAAGACCTCGCATCAGAACGGTTGTCTCTTCGAATCAACTGACTTATGATGTCCTTCCATGCTCTATCTGAACAGGCGCAAGTCAAAATACGATCTGCATAAAAGATAAAAATCAAAGAATCAGTCCTCTTTAAAATCCTTGGGGAAGTCATATACTAAAAGTTGCCCCATACGCTCGATAGTAAGTGAACAAATACAAGGGCGCGCCTATCAGAAAAGTGCATGGGCGCACAACAGAAGCCTCCTCGTGCAGCACGGCAGTAGACACATGTTTTGGTGCAAACCAGAAACTTGGCGCCAACAATTCGTTTGATGAACGCCTTGATAGCGCCTACGTGCGTTACGGCGCATGATGAAGGTTGAAGCACACGCCACAAATGACGAAGGCTCCAACATGACATTGTTCGTGAGAAGCCACGTCGTCTGAGAAGTGAAGTCTATGTGCATCAAGTTGCGTGACAGTTGTTAAGACATGAATCGCAGTGATGAACGCCCCGATGCATCAACGCTCGTACTCTCCAGGAAGTAAAATTTTACTCCCACATAGTGTGGCCTCCGGGAAGTTTACGTACCATCAATTGCAAAGTGCATCCCGTCGACGTCGAGCGGAGTCGCAGCAAAAGCGTTGATCGGCGTCTTAACAAGAGCCTCGAGTAGCACGTCGACGAAGGCTTCGGGCGGCCTTGCCTTAAGTTCACTCCCTTCTCAAATGGAGAGAGGAGTCGGAGAAGCCATAGCATCGGCCATGGAACGAGAGAAAAGGAGAAACAAACAAAAACTCTCTCCAAAACTCCTTATTTATGGGCTCATTACAATGAACCTGGCATTTATGACGACGAATCTAACGCTTTGGCTCTCGTGATGAACAGTTTTCTAGGGAGCCATCTCAATGCCAATTTATGGTATTCAAACGACGCGTGTATTGATAAGGAAGAAAAATGAACGGTTATCTATTCTAGATAGAACCAAACTAATCGCTCCTATCCAGAAGAAGATTATGCTAGCATCGTCTAAAGGCGTGTGCCCCTGCTGTTCAAAGTGTTTATAACTTTACTCAGAAAGTTAGAAAACTTTGAAGGTGGTCTTGTAGACGGCCTGGGTCGTGCGTCCCAACATGATCAAAGTATAACCCACACCTTGTTTTAGCATAAAGACTGGCGAAGAACTATGCACGCCTGAGACATCTCGATCTCTATGCTCTGGGCCAACCGTGCCCCTTTAAGGGGCGCCCCCCTTTGCTTACGCCTCATAGACACGCCCGATCCTTCACATCATGGCTACTTTATCCCATAATGCATTTATTGAAGTTGAAATCTTTCTTGAGACGTCATGTCAGACACTTCGACTCTCGTGCCAAGGATGAACTTAGAAAAGTGGAGTACAACTGCCTTGGAAATGGCGTAAGAATAAGCGCGTATTCTAGGCGTGCTCCCCTTCATACCTCACTTCCATAGGCGCGCCTAAGCCATCACGCCACTGCCTATGTTTATCAGTTGCTCCTTTTCGAGACTGCATTAATGAGCACGGCTCTCTCGAGACCACTATATGATGCTTCGATTCTCGTGCAAAGAGACTAATACTGAATTCAAGGTTTATTCCCCTCGGAAACAATACAAATAGGCATATGTCGCCCTAAGCCCCTAGGCGCGTATGCTTCTACCCCGCCCCCTCCCCTCCATCTACATACCACGTGCCACCTAGGACAGTGCCTCCTAGGTGTGTGTATGACTCTGGCGCGTGCCACGTGTCTAAATGCCCAGTTATGCCAAAGAACGAGTTTGGAGCATTTTGAGATTCTTTCTAACAGTATATCTACAACCTGGCAGTCGGCTATGGTATCCTCACCAGTGAAGTGTGCGCCTAATCAAAACCAACCCCTATTTTAGGGCACAGTGTGGCAAGATGAAGCTTGCGCCTGTCTACTCTTAGGCGCTTGTGCTACTCCATCCATCAACTATAAATAGGAAGAGTTCTCCTCCATTTGAAAGGTCGATTCCCCCTAAATTCCTGACTTCCTCAAGAGGTTCCCGAGTAAGCCCGAAAGGGAGTCTTTGTTGCTCCCCTCAACCAGTAAAGTTGAGCCCGACAATACTCCCTCACGGTTAGATCATCGACGGAGTAAACAAACAACCCTCCACCGTCACAATCCATATAAAAAACAAAGAGCGGCCAGGGATTCATGTTCAGGTGTTTCTCTTTACATTCTCTTTCGCAGTACTTCATAAGTCGCCTATTTTAAGCTAGGAAGCGATGTTGAACTGTCATATCCATTATCATATATAGGCATAGATTGATATCTAACATATATACCCAACACTCAAGCATATCCTATAATATAGGTACCTATATGATGCTATATAATATTATACCTATTCTACTATACGCATACATTTACCTGTACCCCTCCTTATAAGACACTTACCTATACCTAAAGACTACACTAGACAACCCAATATCACTCCTACCCAATTCTAGGTACATAGGAGATGCCCTAAATTAAACACAATCCCTCTAACACACTAGTGTTCACACATGCTGTAACGCTCCAGTCCCAAAATACGTAGGACTAGGAACGTAGACATGCCAGTCGTATAATAAATATACATAAGCTGTAAAATACAGTAGAACCATGACTAATCTCATCCACACAAAATAAAAGATATCATATAATGATAATAAATTGTCTTGATACAATATGTTGGATGGAGACACATCCACTACCAACAAAATAAAAGAAAGGGGTACATGATATACAAAAGAAATGACGAATATAGCAAGATAAATCCAAGACACGTCATCTTCGAATAAATGGAGATGACCGCGACCTCGGCTAGAATACCTGCGGAAGACATGAACACACACCTGGAGAGATAACCAGGTCCTCAGAGGGATGTAACAAGACACATAATATCATGCCAATGTAACTGAATATTAATTGCTCAAATAAATAAGTCAATTGAATTATAACATGGTCCAATGCACACCTATTAAACTAGCTTACCATCCTCCCAACCAAACAAGGACAGGAGATGAGAAACTAATTCACGGTGACGTATCTTTCCATGCTATGAATCCAATATGGTATCCGGACCACAACAAGGTTCAATACCTTCTCATCGAAGTAGTAAGTCACACCTACAACCAAACAAGGACAAGATGTGGCAAACTAGTCTGCGACAAGTCACTTTTCTAAGCCATGGTCAGATACAAGTACCCAAACCCAAAAGTACTCGTACCTAACGGATAAAGGTACCTAACCGTTCTAAGTGAAATATAGTTAAGAACAATCCTTCCTACGTATGGGCCCAGACTAAAATGGGATCGGCATGATCCCTCCTTTGGGGCACCAGAGGCCCAATCAATAAGAGCATAATGTTTTACAGAACGCCAGTGGCCGTCAGTAATCAGTGGGTCATCAACATCATATCTCCAGCAGAGCTTCCGGGTCACAAGGGAAAGTGCATCGTAGCCCATACGCTAAGGAATTGTCCTTCCTGTCCAATGTCTACTATGTTGTATCCACAACAAAAAACCTCTATAACTGCTAAGTCAAACTAGCATGTAATTCTATTAGCGGTTAATCCTATCGTACGGCTTATACGTACTGGTGGCCAGCCAATCACGCACGTTCGTGTCCTATATGTGACACACAACTTCGTGGTGCAATGTGTCAAGGCCAAATGAATGCAACACACAAGGTGGTCCCTTAAATCTAGGTTTAATGTGTAAGAAAAATAATACATAACAGGAAATATAACTGAACAGTAAGTTCTAACAAGTTATGCCATGTATCACAGTTTATTTTACGTAAAAAATAATAAATAATGTATAAAATATGAGCTAAAAATAAATAAACAGTAAATGACAAGGTGTCTTACCTGGTAGAACGCTTGGTGTACTGCAATGATCAACGTGGCACGAATTGCGACTTCGAGTAACAACTACACAAGATGACCTCTGATAGTGGCACGGACTGTTCCATTGGATCCAGAAGGGTCAAATTAGTTAGGGTGGACATAAGGTAGTATAGAATTGGCAAAGGAATAGAAATAATGGGCCTAGTCACGGATAGGAGGATAATAAAAGAAATCGAATACGGTATATATGATTTTAGAAACTATTTATAATCCTTGAAAACTATGCTCCAGCACAACAATCACAAATATAGTTCCTGCACATAGGACACACACCTATACAAAAGTAATTCCCTATACTCTATGATACTCTAATGGACACTCACATATTCCAAAATAGATGCACAATAGGATACATAAGATTCATTTTTCCCCAAGGCACACATCCACAAGTATACACCCACTCACATGCTAATTTAACACATAATCCTAATTCCTTACGAATACATATATTTAAATATGCATGTTGACATTAATACAAACGCATAGAGGCTCCAATTTCTATATTTCTCCTGCATATGCATATGAGTATATCAAATTGATATATATAAACCAATATAAATAGAATTTGATATAGACACATACCAAAATGATAGATTTATGCAATTTCTTAGGAATTGTCACACAAGAGACACAATTACACATGAAGCACGAAATCTAACCATGTGTATCATGGCTTACCATGACACGATCACTATGTATCCAATTTTGGACACAATATCACAAGTGCAACTCAAATTGGACATGAAATTTCCTTTGGAAACACATATCGAACACTTGGTAGCCAAATTTTGCAATTAACACAAATTGAACATAACTATTCTAGCATGCAAAAATATAGATCTATCAAAATGAAGGCTTCTAACACCTAGATCTAGTATTAGAGAGTCAATTCCAACTATGTGAGGGTTCCTATGGGTCCAATTGGTATTTCTAACCATAAAATTGGTAGCAAATAGGAAATTATCCAACTTGCGTGTCCCTCCTTTGGAGAACTCCAAATTTGGACACGGGGAAGTTGAATCGGAGACCTTCATCCTTGTTTGGACTCCTCTCAAGCTTTCTCTTGTGCTCCAAGCATCTAGTTCTACAATGGAAAGAATAAATGGGTTTGGTGGAGAATTAGTGTTAGAATTCTAGATCTAGAAATGATGGAGAATGAAAAAATGAATGAGAGAAGCTTGGAGAAGAAATAAGAAACTTATGGAAGAAAATTTGAATTGGAATATTCCAATAGTGTTCCACCATGTCATCTAACTAATCTAATATTAGAATATTCTATTCATGACACTACTCTAATTAATTCTAATTAACTAATATTCTAGCTAACACTAGTTAATAATAAATGTATACTTAGCAACATACAAAATTACCAAATACCCCTAAGTAAAAGTAGTGGTTACAGCTGTCGGCACTGTGCTTAATTTTAATCACAAATGCTCTAACCATGCAGGAGCTAACAACAAAATTAAGCGTCCAAACAACGGTCACAAGGATGAATATCAAGGGTGGAACCCATGGCATCGATGTACCCAATATCACTCGCTCGGTCACCTCATTAACGACTGTCAGATACTTGAAGGTGGATGTTGGAATTGTGGTAAAAATCACTACAACAGATATGGGATATGATAGCGTGCGCTGAACGCTGTAGAATGCATATTATAGCATATTCTGTCCGCTATATATGCCCCCGCTATAATAACCCCATGTTCAAGAACGCTATAAAGTTATAGCGTTCACGAACGCTATTCATGGATTATAGCGTTCATTGATGCTATAGACAATGTATAGCATTTTGAAATGCTATATGATAGTTATAGTAATTAGGAACGCTATTGAACTTTAATAGCATTCATGAACGCTATTAATATATTGTAGCGTTCATGAACGCTATAGACAAGTTATAGCACTTAGAAACGCTATATAGTTTACATAGCCTTTACGAATGCTATAGTTCATTAATAACATTTGTTAACGCTATAAATATGTTATGGCGTTCCTGAACGCTGTTTATTTTTAATTGCGTTCCTGTATGTTATTGTTTAATAGCATTTCGATATATATCTACTTTTTATAGCATTTCTTTCCTGCTATTATATGTGCAACAATAGCATGTCGGAATGCTATTGCAGAGTCAAAATTCTGTATTCAAAAATTTGCAAAATGTAGCACATCAGAATACTATTGCAGACCACAGTTACACAAAATGCAGGTATTCAAAAATTTAAATGCGAATCAATCACAAAATGAATTCCGAACATAAGTAAATTCATTAATTTCACTGTCTAATATATGTAGAACAACCAAGTAGTACCAAACATTCAAAATCCTTAATTTCTCCATGTAGAACAACGAAGTAGTACCAAACATATGTCGAAAAATTAAACATTAACAGTGTAGTCAGCTACATATATCCCAAAATGTTGACTATCTAACATTTAGCTCCCTTCGAGCCTATCCACAACCAAAACTCCTCAGAAAGCATCCTCTTCCTTCATCCAACCTACACAAAAATAGGGGGTAAATCATTATTGTAAAGAAAAAAACTAATGAAACAAAAAATAGGGGGTAAAGTTCAGTAAGTTGTTAAAAGAATTATTATTTATTTTTAATGTAACAAAAAATTAATTTCTATGTATGGAGGAATATTGACTTTAAATTATTCAATAGTTTAGGGTATTGATTGATATTAAAATTTAGAGAATTAAATTGGAAATTATATAGTTGAGGATATCAAGTTTAAATGGATCCTTATTTTTGTTCAGTTTTGTTCCAAAAATATTTTATATAAATGCGTTATTGTTTATATTTTGCCAATTGGCATTTGTTGCAGGTTGATCCAAGTAATCAGGTAAAGAATAAAAGTTTGTTTTATGTAGTTGTTGTACCAGAAGTTGTAACCTATGTTTTAATGCTTTAATAAAATTGGGCTTGTAATTGTTGTGCCAGAACTTATAAGTTGTACTTGTTGCTTCAGGTACTGTTTGGATGCTATTTTTATGATGAAAAATTGATCTTGTAATTGTTGTTATTATTTGGTCTCCAATGTGCATCAGATCAGACGCTCTAGTGTTCAGTAAACAGTAGATTATAAGTTCAGATTATTGAAGAAGTGTGCAGATAAGTAGAAATTTACAAAGAGTGTGTAGGATTAGTTTTTATTTTACATCTGTGTAATAGAATATGAAAACAGTGAGTAAAACATAGGGGTGCATGAATTAAAGTATAGTGTGTAGGAATTTAGTATAGCATTTAAAGGTACTTTATTAAAGACGTACCTAGTCTTCAAACAGCATAATGTGGTCTGTTGGCCACGCCGTGGTACTTCCAATGATTTCCTCTACTGTGTCATTACCAAACACGGCCTAAACAACAGAGCTTTGGGTTGTATCACTATATCTACCCAAATACGGGATACAACTTGTCCAAGAGGATAACCGTGAACCGGCACATTCAGATCATCGGTGATCCATCGTCCAATTACAACAACTTCGTTCTTATTTCCCGTCCAATCGAATAACTTACATTTTTGGTCCTTTGACAGATGATGATGTGACTACAACAAAGATTGATGCTCAAAAATATTAAATATCATTCGAGTTAAATACTTCTATTTGTTATTAGAGATATATTACCTGTGGAGTAGATAGAGATTTTGAAATGACCTTTACTTTAAAATCATTCTCGTCGCCACTGTTGTTCTCCTCCTCTTTAGTATTCTCATCATCACTGTTGCCCTCATTGTTCTCCTCCTTCTCTTTAGTGTTCTCGTCGTTCTTCTCATTGGTCATCTTATTTTGATCCTAATGAGAAAAATAGTTACATGTAATTACCAAAAAGAAAAATATAGATTTGTTACAAGTGGTCATTCTTGATGACTTACCTGACATTTCACTAATGTACCAAGTAGTTGAGTTTGTTGTTCAATTAACTTTGATATGGAGTTGATTTGCCCTTGCATTGAGTCAACTTTGCTTTGGAAATTTCTCTCCTCTACACTCGCCTCAACATCATCATCTTTTTGTTGATCACATTCCTAAACAAGGCAAGCGTCATATGTAATGTAAAAAAAAATATCAAAGTGAAATAAAATAAGAGTCAATCTAGAATTCTTACACGCTTACCTTATTTTTTATCAAAGTCTCTATCAACTTTGCTTGTTCTTTAACTAATTTTGACATTGAGGCAATTTCGTCCTGTATTGATTCAATTTTGTTTTCCAGTCGAACTACTGTTTGAGAATGCTTCGTTTGAGCAACTAATTTAGATTTAGTTGCTCTAGTTTCGGCTCTTCTAATCCTACCATGTTTTTCATATTGTCGTACTACTTGTGAAAGTGCATCACCTTTATCTAATTGTTGGGATCCCTCTGAAGGTGGTGCAAGAAGGATTTCCTTGCCTTTTTGCTGAAATTACGATGAAGAAAACTAGAATTAGTCTCCGTTGGACAACGCTAGACTGTCAATACAAGAAAAAAATATACTATCCATAAGAAGGTAATTATGTATATAAAATGAGCTCGTTGTCTTTTGAGTGTGTAATGCCTATAGTTTGTATTACGTATTTTGGAATACGTGTACGTATTTCCTTGTATTGCATGATTTCTTGCTTGGCTTATCTTGGTATTTCATGGCTTGGTCTATTTTGGGTTGGTTCGGCTAGGCTTGGGTTGTCTTGGTTCATCATGAACCAAGGGGTGAACCCTTACCTACCACCACCATTATCCTTTATTAATCCATTCCCTCATTCTCTCTCTTCATTTACTTCGTCTTCTCCACCATTACTTCTTCAACCACCAGGAGAGAGAGAGGGAGCTTAGGCAAGTGTAGCTTGTTTCATGGAGGAACTTCGTTTTTATTGTTCTATTCTCTTCAACCACTAGGAGAGAGAGAGGGAGCTTAGGCAAGTGTAGCTTGCTTCATGGAGGAACTTTGCTTTTATTGTTCCATTCTCTTCCTCTCGAGATTCTAACACACTTTAGTACTTAGTATTTCTAATTTTCATGGCTTAATTTGTGTAGATCTAAGTTTATAGTATTTTCAGATTTTTGGGTTTTGATCTACTGAACATTGTTATTTCCAAGTTTTGATGGTTCCATGTTGTAGAGAATTTCGTTCTGCCCTATTTTGACCTATGGAAGTCTGAATTCCGACTTCGGATGAAGGATTTATGAAGCTTTGAAGCCACAGACTCCATGGTTCTTCTTCTTGGACAAGCAGAGAAGAAGAACAGTTTCTGAGCCGCATGACAGTCCTCAGCCGCATGGAAGTGCTTGACCGCATGAACGTTCATGCGGCAAGCCTCTTTCTGTGACATGAGACTCTGTTACTTTAGCCGCATAAGCTCACTTAAACCTGGCCGCATGAGACTCCATGACTCAGCCGCATGAGACTCCTATCTTTTCCAGTCGCATAAGGATGCAACCCCGAGCCGCATGAGCCCTCATTATATTTCAGCCGCATATACTCACTTTCCTACAGCCGCATAACGCCTTGATTTGCTTAGCCGCATGGCGCATTACTTTTCAGCTGCATGGAGTCAACCCTCTGCAGCCGCATAAGCTTTGGCAATTTCGAGTCGCATAAGATTCGTTCCTTGCTTAGTCGCATAAGTCCAACTCTTCCTGAGCCGCATGTACTTATCGAACCGCTGCCGCATAGGCCCATAGTACTTCCAGCCGCATGGCACTGCTCCTTTTCTAGCCGCATATGCCCGCCTCTCTCTTAGCAGCATAAGCACGCAGTTTCAGCCGCATGGACTTGTAGCTTCCGGTCGCATACGCCTGTGTCCCCCACTGCCGCATGGGCCCCGCTTCACTTCCCAGCCGCATGCGCTCCCTTCCTTTCGAACCGCATGGCACTGCCTCCCCACAGCCGCATGAGTCTATTTCCCTTAGTTGCCTGGTTTCTTCCATAGTCTTGTCCTTTTATTATTATTATTATTGTTATTATTCACTTGAAATGTCACATCATGCTTATGTCATGTAAATCTTGGCATATTTTCTGGACACGATAGTGGCCCGCCGTGGCACACTCTTAATATGTAAACTGACATGATATATCATGACATGTTGTTACGACAGCTAGCCTGACATGACAAGTATGAATGACCTGGACATCGTAGACGATTGTGTTTGTACAAATAAACTGGTACTGTCTTACATCATGTCTAGGATGGGGATCCCTGAGTACCACGGTCAGGGATACCAACAGTAATTGACTAAGGCTAAGAAACTAGAATAATTCAGTAGACATGAAGAGATTCCCAGCTACATGCAATTCCATTATCTGGGCGCATTAAGTGGACTTGTAGCCTACCGACGAGTAGGGCACATTTCCAGCACACAGTCACGTGTTGTATTCTTCATAAACGGACATTCGACCTGGATAACTGGATGGTCTGCAGGGCTTGTGGCTATTGGGATAATCTTATTGCATCTTGCTAGTAACTAGGCCTGTGATAACTCTAGTTAGTTAAAAGTATCAAGCCGTACTCTTGATTGGCCGTGATTGATTGGATGGAGTTTATTCCAGCTTAGTCTTATCCTGATAATGTGCAAGATTGTGACATGACATGATTATTGATGCTTGCCTTAACAATAATGATGGGGGGTCCAGTTCTGTTCAGGCGAAGGGTTACAACCCCGGTCCTTGTTTGGTTTAAGGATTGTAACCTGGCTCCCGGAGCAGTTCTGTGTCCTCTCTTCGTTTATTGTCTTATAGCAACCCCATGCCATGTTCGTCATGTTTTACCTTACTTTAATACCATAATTATTTATACTGGCCTTAGCAATAAAGATCAGGGGTCCAGTTCTGTTCAGGTGAAGGGTTACAACCCCGGTCCTTGTTTGGTTTAAGGGTTGTAACCTGGCTCCCGGAGCAGTTCTGTGTTCTCTCTTCGTTTATTGTCTTTACTGTACCAATAGTATTTGAGACGGGTTTCTATTCAGGTGAAGGGTTATAACCCCGGTCCTTGTTTGGTTTAAGGGTTGTGACCTGGCTACTTGAATGGTTTCCTCGTACTCAGTTTACTGTTGTTATCTCTATTATTATCAATTCTTTATTTATTATCTTTAATATTCTATTGTGATATGCTGGTTTTAGTTCCTAAGAGAAGCCTCCTTGTGGCACTTGCTCTTTTTGGGGTCTGACCTAGCTGGTTTTGTGTGGCTAGATATCGGAGCAGCGCCAGAGGATCCACCTGTCTTCCAGCGAGATGGTGACCACTAGGCGTAACCCTGGCAACAAGTGGGTTTCTTTTTGTCCTCCCACTTATTTGTAAAATTATTCTTTTGAGGCGTTTAGCTGGGGAGCACGTGTTAGCTCGTATTGCACCTTATTTACTGTCTGTCTACGGGCTGTAACATGATTGGCAAATCCTAGGGTTGATCATGTATGACTGAAACTCTTGCTAGTCCTGATATTTTGTACGACTAGCTTCATGATCATCCGAATATGTAATGTATGGGACGTCTTGCTATTATATATTTGGTGCTCTGACATCTTGTAACTATTATTGCTTGCTTGAGATTGAGACAATATGCTTGTTCATGACCATAGGAGACTGTTGGCTTATAGTTAAACCCTCATGTATCTAGACAGCCGTGACCGTATAGCGAGGTGGGTTGCACTTCAATATATGTAGCTGGCTATGTATGCCCCCGCTCTCCAGTATTCTGGTTCTGGGGCGTGACATGGTTTTAGTGGTGGCCCATGCAGGTCTTGTAAATCAAGATATGTGAGGTTTTACCGAATAGATGTCTCAATCAGTATTCGCCCTTGATCTCTGCTCGTATCTTCAAATCTCTGAGAATCTTGACCTGATCACATGCTTGTATCGTTGATATGTCCTGGTCCTTCCTTATTGTTTCCTATGTCGTCTTCTTTAGCGGTATTGTTCCTGGACCTGCCGATCAGCAAGGTGGAGCACCTCCCGTGGACCAGCCTCAACCTGGAGATCGAGCCCAGCATTCAGGAGTAGCCTCCAGAGTCATGCCTACTGGAGGAGAGCCACCAGTTCAGCCCGTCCAACCTGCAAAGCCTGATGATGGCACTTTGGTGGGTCTCATCAGGTCCCTATTAGCTTCCCAGTAGCGTCGCGGAGATGCCTTGTACAAGGCGATAGCAGATGCTTTGACCAGAGGGGGTTATCAGGGTAACAGCACGGCCAACATCTTCAAGCGCTTGAACCCTCCCTTCTTCAACGGCAGTGAAGATGCGATCGCTGCAGATACATGGCTTCAGGACACATAGGTAATTCTAGAAGTAGCCAGGATTCTAGAGAACAAGAATGTAGTCGTGGTGCGCCTACAGCTATTGTATTTTTCCCGTAGCTGGTGGACGGCGCAGGCCGTTGGATTAGTGGCCCCTATTGCCTGGGCAGTATTTAGAGAGAGATTCCAGACCAAGTACTTCGATGATGTAGTTCGGTACGATCTACAGACGAGGTTCACCAATCTGAAGCAGATAGGCAGGGCGGTCGATGGATATGCGGCCGAGTTCTCCAGGCTTAGTCGGTTTGCTCCCACCTTGGTGGCAACCGAATTCGATAGAGCCCAGCGATTCCAACAGGGGCTCCACCTGGAGATTTTGTTGGCAGTTGAGCAGTTTGAGCATCAGACTTTTGATGCAGTATTAAGAGCAGCCCGGAGGCATGAGTATACCTCCCAGAGGATCGTGGATAGGACCGGAGGTCGGAAGCGATCTCACGGCCAGATGAATCAGTCATCAGCACCAGCCCCGGCAGCCAGGGCTTTGACCAGTGGAGCTCCGAGGCGGGCGGCCTCAGTGACGTCGGTTAAGCATTCTACCCCGACGTACCCTCAATAGCAGAAGCAGAAGCAGTCTTCCGCCGTGGGACGTTCACACTGCAGAAAGCCAGGGCATGTTGTATCAGAGTGTCACAGAGCACAGGGTTTGTGCTTGGTTTATGGTGCCCGGACCACAGGGTTGGGAACTGCCCGAACTGGGGGAATTCACCGGCCTTCTCTAGTCCTTCAGTTAGAGAACCAACACCAGTCCAGCAGCAGCAGCTACAGTACCCGTTCCTGAGGCCATTGCCGACGCAGGCCCAGGCATTCCAGCAACAGAGACCGCAGCAGTATGCCCAAGCCCAAGCCCTGATCCAGAGCAGGCAGAGAAATCTTTAGCAGAGGGGACCCGCACCCAGAGGGCATGGTCAAGTGCTGGCCTTGACCATGGGAGAAGAAGGATTAGCACCAGCAGAGGTAGTTGTAGGTACTATTCTCGTCAACACCTTTCCAGCTTCAGTATTATTTGATTCTGGTGCCTCGCATTATTTATGTCTGTACGATTCGCGACACAGATAGGATTGGAGCCCAAGTCATTATCAATAAGGCTTAATATACTTACTGGTAACGGACTTGTGGGAGTAGATAGGGTGTTTTCCTCGTGTCGGATCGTAGTTAGCGGTAGAGAGTTTCCCGCTAGATTGATAGAGTTCCCGATGGCCGATTATGATGTGGTCTTAGGGATGGATTGGTTGAGGGACCAGTATGCTAGGATAGACTGTCACATTGGCATGGTTGTTTTTAGCATTCCAGGAGAGCCGGAGTTTTCCTTCTCCCGAGGCGAAGTTGAACCTTCTCCTCCAGTGTTGCGGATGGCAGTAGCAGCAGTGCAGTTACCTCGGATAGTCGAGGAGTTTCTAGATGTTTTCCCAGAAGAGCTTCCAGGGATGCCGCCAGAGCGGGAGATCGAGTTTACCATCAACTTGATCCCCGGGACAGCCCCAGTATCAGAGAGAGTCTACAGGATGGCGCCGTCAGAATTGGAGATACTGTACAAGATGATTGAAGAACTCAGAACCAAGGAATTCATTCGTACTAGTGGATCGCCTTGGGGAGCCCCGATGCTTCTTGTGAAAAAAAAAGGATGGTACGTCCAGATTATGTGTAGATTATCGTACCTTGAACTCAGTGACAATCAAGAACAGATACACTCTCCCGAGGATAGATGACTTATTTGATCAGCTCAAGGGGGCAGCAGTATTCTCGAAGATCGACTTGCGATCAGGATGCCATCAGATCAGAGTCAGAGAGCAGGACATCCCGAAGACAGCTTTTAGATCGAGATATGGGCATTGGGAGTTCCTTGTGATGCCATTTGGAGCAACCAATGCGCCGGCAGTATTTATGGACCTCATGAATCGTATCTTTATGCCTTATTTGGATCAGTTCGTGATCGTGTTCCTAGACGACATCCTAGTCTACAGCAAGAGTGAGGCGGAGCATGAGCAGCATCTCCGTGTGGTTCTTCAGATTCTTAGAGAGTACCAATTGTATGCTAAGTTCAGTAAATGCGAGTTCTGGCTCGATCGTATTTCGTACTTGGGTCATATCATCACCCGAGGAGGAGTTGAAGTGGATCCCCAGAAGATCGTGCCCATTGAAACGTGGCCGGTACCTAGCACAGTGGCAGAAATTTACTATTTTTTTGGCTTGACCGGCTACTACCGGCTATTTGTTTCAGACTTTACTCAAATTTCAGCACCATTGACCCAGTTGACCCGCAAGGATGTGCAGTTTGCTTGGACAGCAGAGTGCCAGGATTCTTTCGAGAAGTTGAAGCGAGGCTTGATGACGGCTCCCATTCTCACGCTTCCAGATGGAACCGAAGGATTCTCAGTATATTACGATGCTTCAGGCAGAGGTCTAGGGTGTGTTTTGATGCAACATGGGAAGGTAATAGCTTATGCGTCACGACAACTTCGTGATCATGAGAGGATTACCCAACCCATGACTTAGAGCTGGCAGCAGTAGTGTTTGCACTTAAGTTATGGAGGTACTACTTGTACGGAGATAGGGTGGAGATTTTCACCGACCACAAGAGCCTGAAGTATGTTTTCACCCAGAAGGATCTTAACATGCATCAGAGGAGATGGCTGGAGCTTCTTGTGGATTATGATATCAACTTGCAGTATCACCTAGGGAAGGCCAATGTCGTCAGATGCATTGAGCAGGAGAGCCGGAGTTTATTTCCTAACAGCACAACCAGAGCTGTTAGCAGATCTTCAGAAGATGGGTATAGAAGTTATTCTCCCTTCCAGTATGGCATTGATGGCCAGTATACAAGTTCAGTCCACTATAGTCGAGAGGATCCGGATGGCGCAGTCAGCAGATTCCAAGCTTCAGCGACTCAGAACAGAGTGTGAGGCAGGACGAAGACCAGAGTTATGTATCCATAAAGACGGTACACTTTGATATGGGAAGCATCTTTGTGCACCCAGTAGAGATATCAGATAGGAGATCATGGCAGAAGCTCACAGTTCTCAATATTCCATCCATCCCGGTGGTACGAAGATGTACCGTGATATCCGTCAGCACTTTTGGTGGAATGGCATGAAGAGGAAGATAGCCCGGTTTGTCTCTCGATGTTTGGTTTCCCAACAAGTTAAAGGTGAACATCAGAGGCCAGCTGGACTACTTCAGCCTTTGCCAATTCCAGAATGGAAGTGGGAGCATATAACCATGGATTTTGTGACTGGATTGCCTAGATCCCCGGCTGCTAGAGACGCTATTTGGGTTGTCATAGACAGGCTCACGAAGGTGGCTCACTTTCTCCCGTTCAGAGTTAGTTAGTCGATGGCTCAGCTAGCAGAGATGTATCTCCGGTAGATTGTCAAATTGTACGGTGTACCAGTCAGTATCACCTCGGACAGAGATTCCAGATTTACGTTGCACTTTTGGCGTAGCCTGGAAGAGAGTTTGGGAACTCGCCTCCAGTTCAGCTCAGCATATCACCCACAGACAGATGGCCAGTCAGAACGCACAATCCAGACTCTCGAAGATATGTTGAGATCTTGTACGCTCGACTTCGTTGGTTCGTGGGAAGATCACCTGCACCTGGTGGAGTTCTCGTACAACAACAGTTTCCAGGCCAGTATCCAGATGGCACCATTCGAGGCACTGTATGGTAGGAAGTGTCGATCCCCGCTAGCATGGGACGATGTCAGAGACAGACAGATGTCCGGTCCAGAAATGATTGCTCAGACAGTTGAGGTGGTCAGAAGAGTCCGAGATCATCTTCGAGTTGCCCAAGATCGCCAGCGTCATTGGGCCGATTCTCATCGGCGACCCCTTGAATTCTCGGTCGGTGACCATGTATTCCTGAGGATTTCGCCTAACCATGGCGTCATTCGTTTCGGCGGACGGAGAAAGCTTAGTCCTAGGTATATAGGACCGTTCGATATTCTGGAGCGAGTAGGAGATGTATCCTATCGTCTCGCTCTTCCGCCATCGCTACGTGAGGTACATGACGTATTCCATGTATCCCAACTGTGACGGTATATCCCGGACCCGAGCCACATCCTGGATCATTCGGAATTGGTTGTTGGTACCAACCTTTCGTATGAGGAGAGGCCCGTGTCTATATTGGACCGAAGAGAGAAGACACTCAAGAACAAGACTATCAAGTTAGTCCGAGTTGCTTGGGGTCATCACTCTTTGGGTGAGTCAACGTGGGAGCGTGAGGATGATATCCGATCGCGATATCCCGACCTGTTTGACTCGTAAGGTATAACGTCTTTCTTATGCCTTATGCTCTAAAATTTCTTGCTTGAAAGAATGACTGTATGATAGATTGCTTGTGATAGCTTGTCCTCGTCTCTCTAGCCTCTTAATTAAATTTCGAGGACAAAATTCTTTTAAGGAGGGTAGAGTTGTAATGCCTATAGTTCGTATTACGTATTTTGGAATACTTGTACGTATTTTCTTGTATTGTATGATTCCTTGCTTGGCTTATCTTGGCATTTCATGGCTTGGTCTATTTTGGGTTGGTTCGGCTAGGCTTGGGTTGTCTTGGTTCATCATGAACCAAGGGGTGAACCCTTACCTACCACCACCATCATCCTTTATTAATCCATTCCCTCATTCTCTCTCTCTTTATTTACTTCTTCTTCTCCACCATTACTTCTTCAACCACCAGGAGAGAGAGAGAGAGAGAGCTTAGGCAAGTATAGCTTGCTTCATGGAGGAACTTCGTTTTTATTGTTCCATTCTCTTTCTCTCGAGATTTTAACACACTTTAGTACTTAGTATTTCTAATTTCCATGGCTCAATTTGTGTAGATCTTAAGTTTATAGTATTTTCAGATTTCTTGGGTTTTGATCTACTTAAAATTTGTTATCTCCAAGTTTTGATAGTTCCATGTTGTAGAGAATTTCGTTCTGCCCCATTTTGACCTATGGAAGTCTGAATTCTGACTTCGGATGAAGGATTTATGAAACTTTGAAGCCATGGACTCCATGGTTCTTCTTCTCGGACAAGCAGAGAAGAAGAATAGTTTCTGAGCCGTATGACACAGTCCTCAGTCGCATGGAAGTGCTTGACCGCATGAACGTTCATGCGGCAAGTCTCTTTCTGTCGCATGAGACTCTGTTACTTTAGCCGCATAAGCTCACTTAAACCCGGCCGCATGAGACTCCATGACTCCGCCGCATGAGACTCCTATCTTTTCCAACCGCATAAGGATGCCACCTCGAGCCGCATGAGCCCTCATTATATTTCAGCAGCATATACTCACTTCCCTGCAGCCGCATAAGGCCTTGATTTGCTTAGCCGCATGGCGCATTACTTTTCAGCCGTGTCAACCCTCTGCAGCCGCATAAGCTTTGGCAATTCCGAGCCGCATAAGATTCGTTCCTTGCTTAGCCGCATAAGTCCAACTTTTCCTGAGCCGTATGTACTTGTTGAACCACTGCCGCATAGGCCCATAGTACTTCCAGCCGCATGGCACTGCTCCTTTTCTAGCCGCATATGCACGCCTCTCTCTTAGCCGCATAAGCGCGCAGTTTTAGCCGCATGGACTTGTAGCTTCCGGCCGCATGCGCCTGTGTTCTCCACTGCCGCATGGGCCCCGCTTCACTTCCCAGCTGCATGTGCTCCCTTCCTTTCGAACCGCATGGCACTGCCTCCCCACAGCCGCATGAGTCTATTTTCCTTAGTTGCCTAGTTCCTTCCATAGTCTTATCCTTTTATTATTATTATTATTATTATTATTATTATTATTATTATTATTATTATTATTATTATTATTATTATTATTATTGTTATTATTCACTTGAAATGTCACATCATGCTTATGTCATGTAAATCTTGGCATATTTTCTGGACACGATAGTGGCCCGCCGTGGCGCACTCTTAACACGTAAACTGACATAATATATCATGACATGTTGTTACGACAGCTAGCCTGACATGACAAGTATGAATGACCTGGACACCGTGGGCGATTGTGTTTATACAAATAAACTGGTACAGTCTTGTATCATGTCTAGGATGGGGATCCCTGAGTACCACGACCAGGGATACCTACAGTAATTGACTAAGGCTAATAAACTAGAATAATTCAGTAGACGTGAAGAGATTCCCAGCTACAGGCAATCCCGTTATCTGGGCGCATTAAGTGGACTTGTAGCCTACCGACGAGTAGGGCACATTTCCAGCACACAGTCACGTGTTGCATTCATCATAAACGGACATTCGACCCGGATAACCTGGATGGTCTGCAGGGCTTGTGGCTATTGGATAATCTCATTGCATCTTGCTAGTAATTAGGCCTGTGATAACCCTAGTTAGTTAAAAGTATCAAGTCGTACTCTTGATTGGCCGTGATTGATTGGATGGAGTTTATTCCAGCTTAGTCTTATCCTGATCATGTGCAAGATTATGACATGACATGATTATTGATGCTTGCCTTAACAATAACGATCGGGGGTCCAGTTCTGTTCAGACGAAGGGTTACAACCCCGGTCCTTGTTTGGTTTAAGGGTTGTAACCTGGCTCCCGGAGCAGTTCTGTGTCCTCACTTCGTTTATTGTCTTATAGCAATCCCATGCCATGTTCGTCATGTTTTACCTTACCTTAATACCATGATTATTTATACTGGCCTTAGCAATAAAGATCAGGGGTCCAGTTCTGTTCAGGCAAAGGGTTACAACCCCGGTCCTTGTTTGGTTTAAGGGTTATAACCTGGCTCCCGGAGCAGTTCTGTGTCCTCTCTTAGTTTATTGTCTTCACTGTACCAATAGTATTTGAGACGGGTTTCTATTCAGGTGAAGGGTTATAACCCCGGTCCTTGTTTGGTTTAAGGATTGTGACCTGGCTACTTGAATGGTTTTCTCGTACTCAGTTTACTGTTGTTATCTCGATTATTATCAGTTCTTTATTTATTATCTTTAATATTCTATTGTGATATGCTGGTTTTAGTTCCTAAGTGAAGCCTCCTTGTGGCACTTACTCTTTCTGGGGTCTGACCCAGCTGGTTTTGTGTGGCCAGATATCGGAGCAGCACCAGAGGATCCACCTGTCTTCCAGCCAGATGGTGACCACCAGGCGTAACCCTGGCAACGAGTGGGTTTCTTTTTGTCCTTCCACTTATTTGTAAAATTATTCTTTTGAGGCGTTTAGCCGGCGAGCACGTATTAGCTCGTATTGTATCTTATTTACTGTCTGCCTACAGACTGTAACATGATTGGCAAATCCTAGGGTTGATCATGTATGACTGAAACTCTTGCTAGTCCTGACATTTTGTACGACTAGCTTCATGATCATCCGAATATGTAATGTATGAGACGTCTTGCTATTATATATTTGGTGCTGTGACATCTTGTAACTATTATTGCTTGCTTGAGATTGAGACAATAGGCTTGTTCATGACCATATATAGGAGACTGTTGGCTTGTAGTTAAACCCTCATGTATCTAGACATCCGTGACCGTATAGCAAGGTGGGTTGCACTTTAATATACGTAGCTGGCTATGTACGCCCCCGCTCTCCAGTATTCTGGTTCTGGGGCATGACAGAGTGCTTAGCTACACCTTCCCCAGTAGTATATCCCCGGATCCAAGCACGAAGCCTAACCTTATCGATAGGACATGGTCCCTCCCTTCTCTGTATTGTATTAGGTAAAATTGGCATTGATAAGTAGAGAGTTATAAATACGAATGAAAAAAATACTTTATACTTACCAATATTTCATCGGCAATACGAGCAAAGCCTTTTCTACTTTCAAGGTACGGCATTGTTTGTTTTTCTCTCATTTGTTTAAACTTTGTAGACCTCTCCTACGTACAACACATGCATATTATTAGATAATACCTTAAATGTTAGACATTGAAGCTTCAAAAAATATTTATTCAACATACCTTAAATTGTTTTGATGATCTTTTCTTAACGAATAGTTCCCAATCTACCGGGTCTACGTCATTCGGCTTTCTCTTCAAATATTTCCCCAATTTTGATTTGTTGGCCCTAGCAAGTCTTCCCATTTGTTGGATGACATACATTTTTGCCTCCTCATCGCGCTCCATGAATGTAAATTTTTGCTACAAGTGCAAAATAGTCATAAGTAATTATTAGGAAGATAGTAGATATAAACTACATTTAAAAAAGAATGTAAACTTTCATCTTACTGTAATAGCTATCCAATAGAAGTCCTTGCTCTCAGAAGGTATATATCTCTAATCATCGAGCGTTATTGGTACCATTTCACGTGTCAAACATCCGACAAAAGTTGAAAGATGTTTCGAGTTCCTTCCAATTAGTTGACCATTTTCATTTAACTCCACCTCTAGCCTATTGCCACTTTCAACGGGCCAAGCACTACACCTAGTGGGTCCCCTAGTCCTTATTGTTCTCTCCGTTTTGCCTTCATTTGAAGCTTGTGGTTCTTCTTCGTCATTTGAATCTTCTAGTTTTTGTCCCTCATTTGATGCTTCTTTTCCTTGTTCTTCATTGGAACATTTTTTCTTGTCCTTCCTTTGCTTCTTGTGCTTCTTTTCCTTCTTGTGCTTCTTTGTAGATTTACTCGCTTGATTTGCACTCTACAAGAACACAGTTGACATTTATGTATTAGAAATATATGTAAGCATTGCTATAGAAAATATGTGCTTGTTTTGCAACAGTTGACATTTAAGCTTGTTCTCATAACACAGTTCTGAGAACAACATTCCCACAATATTCCCAAAAATCTGTGAAAATATGTGCTTGATCCTTACCTCATTCGAACCTTCTTGCTCACTTATATAGAAACCAGCATTTTGATTGTTCACAAGAGCAGCCTCGATGCCTTGTCTTTGCTCTCTTTTTTGTGCGTTTTGAAGACTACAAATATGCAACATATTAAAACAGTAAGAAATAAATGAGATTTATGTAAGCTTAATTTCAAATACATGTTGAAGGTTGTACCATCATTTCTCCTTTTCCTTGGTGTCATTGCAAGATAGGTTAGCTACAAGCAAGAATTACTCGCTGATGATGATTAGAAAATAAGCAAATATTAAAGAAACAAATCATTACAAGTAGAGTATCATAGAGTATCAAATACTAAATCATGACAAGTAGAGTATCATAGAGTAACATAGACTGTACATCGAAGGACTGTACATTGAAGGACTGTACATTGTTTGCAGGACTTGAAGTCCAGGACCTGATCAAGCTTTTGCAGGAAATTAATTAGACTGGGCAGTGTAATGGGATGAGATGCAAGGAATAATATATATGCAGTATACCAGTTGGGGCAGGATATATACTTGTGTTTGTAGGACATGCTATGAAGTGTGTTGATGAAATGTGTAATGCAGTAAATAAAGTGAGCAGTGAAGAGTTTAGATGCAGTGAAATGAAAATGAGTGTATAGTGAGTGAGGCAGTAGTTAAATTGGGAATAGAATATGCAAGGCTAAAATTCAGTGGATCAAATTGAAGTACAGGCAGTGAAATGATTCCACTGTACAGTACTTAATGTAGTAGATCAAATTGAATAAATATTTTTGTGCACAGGTGTCTAATGGAGTGTATTTGATGATGAATGTCCTGAAATAGTGGATGTATCAGTGAATACAATTTGGGCATCAGGTAATTGCAGTGAACACCAACCGTGGATGATACAGACATTAAGCTATGTATATATATATATATATATATATATATATATATATATATAGACATTAAGCTTCTTGAGGGCCTTAAAAGTATTTCACAAGTCACATTAAGCTATATATATATATATATATATATATATATATATATATATATATATATATATATATATATATATATATATATATATATATATCAACCGTGGATGATACAGACAACGAAAAACCTATATATATATTGTGAAGCATTAAGTCACATTGATAGAGTATCATTGAGGGCCTTAAAAGTATTTCACAAAGTCACATTAAGCTTCTTGAGGGCCTTAAAACTATTTCACAAAGTCACATTAAGCTTCTTGAGGGCCTTAAAAGTATTTCACAGAGTTGAATATACAGACATTGAAGGACTGTACATCGAAGGAGTACTGTACATTGAAGGACTGTAATGGTTTGAGTTTACACCTGTATTTTGAAGGACTGTACATTGATAGAGTATCATAGATTATCAAATACTAAAACGAAGTTCAAGACCCTATATTGTGAAGCATTTAAAAAAACCAAAACCTAATAAAAACTATTGATTGTATACATGTTCTGCACAACCTTAACAAAGAATACTAAAAACCTGCATATACCAATAATAAAAACTAATGAAACATAGCGACCAATTAAACCATATAGAGTGTTTCATAAGATTAAATATAGAGGAAAAAGACCTCTTAAACATAAATGCCCTCACAATCCTTTCTAAGATAACTATCACTACCATCCTCAACATTCTTATCTAGTTTTGATACATCCACTGGTGCTAATGATGGTGTAAAGACATTTTGATCAACGTCCATATCCATATCTTGAAAATCTCTTGCTGGTGCCTTTAACACAACATGCCAATTAGATGAAGCAGTGTCCTTAGAGTAAAATACTTGGGTTGCCTGTGGTGCTAGAATAAACGAGTCTCTTTCAAAGCAGTGTTTTTTTTTGGTGAAGGTTAACCAAGGTAAACCCATCTTCTATTTTGACACCATTTGTTTTGCTAGCCCAATCACAATCAAAAATAGGAATGTGAAAGGTATGATAATCTAAGCAAAATATATTCTTAAGTACTCCATAATAGGCAACTGTATCGGTGACTTGGTTCCTATCCTTCGAGCTGGATCTACAAATGGTTGTTGCCTCAAGTGAGACACCACTGTTCTGCCTAGAGTTCTTAGCATCCTTTGTATGGTAGCGGTTACCATTGATAACAAATCCTGAATAAGACACAACATGTTTTAAAGGGCCATGTGCAAGCCCTCTTAACATGTCGAATATGTTTCTACAGGATTGTCCCTCAATCTGTTCAAAATTAAAACAAAAGGTAAGGACATACATTGTTTGGAAAATAATGTGCTAAGGGTACTAAAAAAAAGAAATTGGGACCTTCTTTTTTAACCAAGATGACAATTCCTTCGAATGACGATCTTGAAGTAAATTTTCATTTTGAACAAGTCGTCTATCCGAAAGTTTCAATTCCTTCAAGTGCATCCTAATAGGGAAAACAATTTTACATGATATTAATTATATATATTGGCAAGATACGTTGGAGTTAGTATGTTTTCTTATAACTTACTCTAGATAAGGTTCGACTTCATCCATATTGAACAATACATAACGGTAAGCACTTTGTAGCTGTTGTTTATCCAATGTCATTATTGTTCCTTTTGAAATTGGACGGCCATCGGAAATCGTATCATTTTCAATATCTTCATTTCTATTTGGACGATGATCCATCTCAGCAACTTGTTCCATGTACCCACTATCAAATCTCATGCTCTCGTCAGCAAGATAATATTTTACTATACAACCTTCAGGACGTGCATGATTTCTAACGTATCCTTTAAGGATCTTTATGTATCTACGAGAAAAAAAATTATTTAAAGTAAGCAAACGAATGAAATCAATAAAAAGAAAATAAACGATCACCTTTCAAACGGATACATCCAACGATAATGGACTGGGCCACCTAATTTAGCTTCACGCCCAGATGGATTGGCAAATAAATCATGATATCGAAAAATGAAGGAGGAAAATACCTTTCAACCAAACATAATTTGTCAACAAGTATATTGGTAAATGAATCACGATATAGAAAAATTGAGGAGAAAAATACCTTTCAAACAAGCATAATATCTCAACAATTTTTTCCTCTAATTTCTCTATTTGTTCTCTATCGGTGGCTCTTTGGCACAAGACAAATTCGAAATATTGCAATCCTTGGTCCTTTTGGAAGAAGACCTCTCAATGCCATAGGCAACAACTGTTGCATTAATACGTGACAATCATGCGACTTGAGTCCTGTTATTTTGCATTCTTCTACTGATATACAGTTTCCAATGTTTGTAGAGTAACCATCGGGCAACTTCAAATTATATAATCTCTTGCAAAAAATTTCCTTTTCTTTCTTTGAAAGGGTGTGCAGTCCCGGTGGAAGAAAAAATCTCTTATTTCTTAATTCTAGATGCAAAACTTGTCGAATGCCCATTTCTTCCAAATCCTTACATGATTCTATGCCATCCTTCAATTTTCCCTTTGCATTTAGCAATGTACCAACCACGCTATCACACCAGTTCTTTTTTATGTGTATTAGATCCAAATTATGACGCAAAATAAGATGCTACAAAAGCCAAAAAAGAATAGAAAGGTCAATTGGAAATAATTTACGAAACACATATGAAAATAATATGATATTACCTCCCAATACGGCAGTGAAAAAATATTGACTTCTTCTTCCACATCTCTGAAGATTGCCTCTTTTTTTTGCCATTGTCTTTTCCTTTTCCAAAATCATTTGACATATTTCTTAGTCCTTCTAAAATTTTTGATCCAGTCATTAATCTAGGTGGTTCCCTATGTTCTTGCTTACCATCAAACCAACTTTTTTTAAACCTAAATGGATCACTAGCAGAATAAGTCGTTTTAACGACGCCTAAAGACGTCGCTAAAATGATAAATTTCGTCGCTAAAAATATTTAGCGACGAAATTACCAACGTTTTGGGCTTGTCGCGGAAATGTAAGTCGCTGATCTTCAAAACATCGCCAAACATCGCAAGTACCGACGTTTACCGACGTATATATACGTCGGTATATTACCGACGTCTACCGTCGTGTCGTCGGTGGATTAGCGACGTGTTTAACGTCGCTACACGTCGGTAAATTTACCGACGATTACCGTCATGTCGTCGGTGGTTTACCGACGTGTTAAAAGTCGCTACACGTCGGTAAAATCCTGGGAATTTATCGATGTTTACCGTCGTTTAAATTGTCAGTAAATGTCGATAATTCTTGGGATGATTACCGACGTGCACTGACGTTTACCGACGTATAAGGACGTCGGTAAACGTCGGTACCCTGGAAAATATTGTAGATTTACCGACGTTTACCGACGCAAACATACGTCGGTGGACGTCGATAAACGTCGATAAACGTTGCTAATTCTGTAAAAAAATAAAAAAAATAAAATACAGAATGTCCAGTTCTCAGAATGTCCATTTCTCAGAATGTCCATTTCTACAACAATCACAGAATGTCCAGTTCTCAGAATGTCCATTTCTTACTGTACACAGGTTTCAGTCCCTATAACCAAGTCTACAACAATCACACAACAACAAGTATCCAAATAACCAAGTCTACAACAATCACACAACAACAAGTATCCAAATAACCAAGTCTACACCAAATAACAAAGTCTACAACCAAATAACCAAAGTCTACAACCAAATAACCAAAGTCTACACACAACCAACAAATAGAATAGGATCCAAACATCTAAATCTACATAACCAACAAATATCCAAGTCACAAACAAAGAATGAAACAAACACAAACAAACAGTCCTAACTAGGACTACCAGGAATCTGGTGCAGGAGGGGCACCGCCGCAATGAAGGGATAAGAACAACTCATACTCCTCAAGTGAAATCGATACCGATGGAGCAGGCAGTGACGTCGGTGGATTCGGTGTCGAAGAAGAAGGTGGTGGAGGCGGCGGAGTCGACGACGATGAAGGCGCACCCGGAGGACCAGCACGCTCCAACGCTGTAAGTCGCTGGTGGTATGAATCCATGATAGATAACATTCTATCACTGCTCTGGACCATCGAATCCTGCGCCAATCTCAGTCTCTCGGCCATGGTCACCTGTCCTGTCTGCAGCTCCGTCACCGTGCGCTCTAACCCTCCAACGGTGCGCTCTGTCCTCTCAGTCGTCTCCATGAGGTCCATAATGCCGCGGTCGAGCGCATCCAATCGTACTAGCAGTGCAGGATCGTCCGTAGGGTGCTGAGACTACTCCTCGATCCGTCGTAGCAGGTAGTCACGGAGGGACTCCATCATTTGGTGGACTCGGGCAGACTCCTGGGACGGCTGTGGACCATGCACACTAGCAGGAGATGCCCTAGAGGACTGGGTCGCAACTAGAGCGCCATAGGATCCCGTACCGTAGTACGTACCCCTACGGAGTCCACCAGCGACGGTAATCCACAGCTCGTCCGCCGACGGAGCTTGAGTGGGCTGCGAGGAAGTACCGGCCTCTCCTGCATCAGGTGCACTAGCAGCCGCCCGTTTCCGCAGCCTCTGATACTCGGCCTAGAAAGTATGGATAGTACTCTATAATTTCTAATTTCTAATTAATGTACTTATTATTACTAACTACATGAATATTTATTTGCATCATATTTACTAAGTTATATTAAAATTGACACGAAGTATTATATTAAGATAACGTATTGTAATACTTACATAGGTCTGCTCGGCCCTCTCGTCAATAAGGTCTTCGCCCTTCCGATGGGTGGCCAGGAAGACGGTCACCATGTCGGCGTTACCGACCATCCTTACCTGTAATTAAATATATTATCTTAGGAATAATTTATCGGTTTTGTATTAAAATAATATTTCTAAAGGAGGAAGACATACCAGACGACGGAAATGTTCCGTCATCGGAATCGACCCACCGCACCACTTCGAGGCATGTTGCCTAGCCGCCTTGGCCTTCTCCGACTTCTCCTTGTACCTTGGCTCGTCGAATCGAGCTTTCATCGCATTCCACTGATCAGGGGTGATCCAACCTTGGATCGGCTTTCCGGCACGATCACGATCCTTCTGATCATTGATAGCGTCGCGGATCAGCTCGGCAGCGACGACAGGAAATATTCCCTCGATAAGCTCGGCCCGGTGCGGTGGATAAAAAACATATCCTGGAAGACCGCAAACCAAATATTTATCAGTTATATATAATATACAAAAATTATATGATTCATGTTAAAAGCAAATATAGTTTAACCTTGAAGCGCGCAAACCAGAAGGCCTTCCTCTCGTCCGGAGCATCAGAGTAGTTAATCCAAGCACCACCATAATTATGCCTCAGCATGTGGCCTAGACGTCTCTGTACCTCTGGGAGACGATATCTATACAAATATGTTATATTCATAAAAAAAGTTAATTTATGATAAAAATAGAAAAAAAATAAACCAAAATACCTATTTTGTACCGTCGGCCCAGATCTCCGTCCTCCTCTCCTTCGGAGGTGCACACGCATCATCTGCATGATGCTGGTCGGCCATCGGCGCCGCCGCCTCGGCCGTCACCGCAGCCTCCGCCATCTGCTCATCCGTCTCCATCGTCGTATCAGCAGCAGGAACGCTAGACGGGCGAGCACTCTCAACAGGCCTGGAACTACTCGTCCCAGGAGATATGCCAAGTGACGTCGTCCCAGCAGGCCCAGCTACTGTCCGATATGGAGGAGTAATCGACGACGAGGATCCAGAGCCGGTACTAGTAGGAGGTACCGAAGGAAAACTCCGTCCTCTAGTAGTACCTGTAGGAAGTACCAAAGGATCATGATGTCGTCGTCCCCCTCGAAACGCTCCGCGATGACCTGCCATACCTGATAACAGCATATGATAATACAAAAAATAATAGAGACTAGAAATATAAAAGTACAACAAATAATAGAGACTAGAAATATGAAAGTACAACAAATAATAGAGACTAGAAATATGAAAGTACAACAAAGACAAGATAATAACCAAGACAACATATGATGATACATTCTACAATAAACATCTAAGTCAAGATAATATATTCTAGAAGAAACATCTAAGTTCAGATAAGTATATCTCTCTCAATCATCTTTAGAATAATTATCTTGTTCGTCTTCCTCAACCTCATCTTCCTCTTCCTCCTCATCTTCACTTTCATCTTCGCCTTCGTCGGCTTCGTCTTCCTCTTCGGATAATTCTACATCTTCTACATTATGTGTCGTGTAATGCGTAACTTCCGTGGTGTCCACATCGACAATATTGGTTACAAGAGGTAGCTCGTCCTCCTGGTAAGCTTTTTCGTCAATATCAAAAGTATCTCTAGCTTTAGTCTTGTATACTGTCCACCAGTCAGACTTCGTTGCTCCCCGTCTCGGATAAGCTGTGAAGTACACGAGCTAAGCCTGAGTTGCTAGGATAAACGGTTCGTAGTCTTGATATCTACGCTAGTAGTTTATATCCAGAAGACCATGCTTGTCAATTTTCTAACCTTGATTTTCAATCGGATCGAACCATTTACACTGAACAACACGATCTTTGTAGGTTCTCTGCCATTATTATATGAAAATTCCACAATCTCTCGCAAGATGCCAAAGAAATCATTTCCTGGATCGACGTCTTTGTAGTTCGAAGACTTGATACACAAACAACTATTTTTCGTGGAATCAAGATCCAGAAAGCTGTCTCTGATCGGAGCATTTGTCGACTTGAACCGAAAGCATTGACACGGTAACTTGGCCATATTTTAACAAAAGTAATTGGTCCCTTGGCAAGAGTTCTAATTAATTCAATCTCGGGTGAAATTAGACGATCGACCTGAATATCAAAGAAGCGATAATAAGTTATTTATTGCGCAGTTGCATTAGAAGAGGCCAGTAATTATCGAGCTACTTACATATTCGCTCAACCAAGAAGGAAAATGACGTCTCATTTCTTGTTCTAATGCTTCGTCTGTTAGGTAGGGTCTAACCAGCCTCAACTCATCATTATATGTGCTGGAAAACAACGAAGCAATCGCCGATTAGTACAATAATATTAGCTTATACTATTACATTAAGATGACGTAAACTCATCATCCTGAGTTACTTACCCCTCTAGCTTCTCCACTTCATCCTCATCGCAATTGAGTAATACATACAACTGAGCAACCCTTAGCTCTTCGTCATTCAAATATCTCTTCTTCATTTTCTCCGAAGGCTTTCCGGACGCATTGAATACTTTCAGTATTCCATCATTAAATTCTTGATATCCGTCGTCATTTCTCGGAGCCCTCGTTCTATTGATAGCAACATGAGGTTTGAAATAGGAGGAGCAGAAAATTGTAATCTCCTCGAGAATATAGGCTTCACAAATAGAACCCTCGACCCGAGCCTTATTTTTTATCTTTCTTTTTAGGTGATTCAAATGTCGCTCGAACGGGTACATCCATCGATATTCGACGGGTCCACCAACACGTGCCTCGTAGGAAAGATGAATCAGCAAATGCTCCATAGAGTCAAAGAATCCAGGAGGGAACACCCTCTCTAGCTTGCATAGTGTTACCACAATGTCCTTCTCTTGCTTTTCTAGACGATCAACGAGCAATTTCTTAGAACAAAGGTCCCTGAAGAATATGCTAAGCTCCGTCAATGGATCCCAAACTGCTTGCGGTAAGAATTCCCGAAATGCAATCAGAATTAACCGCTCCAAGAATACGTGACAATCATGGCTCTTCATACCTGTCAGTTTGTTCTCCTTGAGGTCAACGCATCTTCTCAAGTTCGAAACATACCCATCTGGAAATTTCAAACCTTGAATCCACCTACAAAGCCTCACTTTATCCTCCTTTTTCAGTGAGAAAATTGCCTTAGGCTGCTTCAACTTCTCATTCCCGTCCTCTATCAAATGCAATGCAGGATGTCTACATATTTCTTCCAAGTCCAATCTAGCCTTTGGATTGTCTTTCGTCTTCCCCTTTACGTCCATTACAGTATTAATTATGTTGTCAAACACATTCTTCTCGATATGCATGACATCAAGGTTATGTCTAATCAGATTGGTGCTCTAATATGGAAGATCCCAGAATATACTCCTCTTCGTCCAGTTATGAGTGCGACCAAATCCGTCACACTTGTAGTCCGTAGCAGGCTGCTCAATAGCTCTTGGTAAATCTTTTACCTCTTCCCATATCGTGTATCCGGGCCACCTTGGTGGGGGATTAGCCTTCTCCACAATGCCAGCATGAAAAGCATTTCTGTTCCTCCGGTACGGATGATCCTTCGTCAGGAATTGTCGATGACAATCGAAGAAGCACGGTTTGCCTCCGTGTTTCAAACGATGCTGTCCATGTAATACGGACATGAAAGACGACCATGCGTGCTCCATCCAGATAACATTCCATAGGCCGGAAAGTCGTTGATGGTCCACATAAGTGCTGCCCGCATCTGGAAATTTTGTTTTCTAGATACATCGTACGTGTTGGAACCTATTTCCTACAGCTGATTCAACTCATCAATCAACGGCTGTAAATACACATCGATGTTCCTTTTCGGATTGTTCGGACCTGGGATAATAACGGTGAGAAACATATACGGAGTCTTCATGCACATCCAAGGCGGTAGATTGTACGGGATGACGATCACAGGCCAACACGAATACTGGGATCCCGAAAGTCCGAATGGGGTAAAACCGTCGAAGCAGAGACCCAATCTGACATTACACGGATCAGAAGCAAAGTCTGGATACTCTCGATCAAAGTGCTTCCATGCTTCTCCATCAGATGGGTGATCCAACACTCCTTCGGTATGTTCCTGCTTATGCCAACTCATGTTTTCTGCAGTTTCCTTCACCATAAACAACCGCTGCAACCGCGGCATCAACGGCAAGTAGTGCATCGAAGAGGTAGGCTTCCTGGCACCGACAGACTTTCCTCTACCACATGCCTTGTAGCGATCGACACCACAAAATCTGCAGGCGTCTTCATCTTTGTCGTCTTTGTAGTACAACATGCACCCGTTGCGACAGGCATCGATTTTTTGTATCCCATCCAGAGCGATCTAACCATCCTCTTAGACCGGTAGAAGTCTTTAGGCAACTTCGCACCCTCAGGCAATATTTCTATAAGCAACTCCATAAGACGGTTGTAGCAATCTTGCGACATGTTAAAATCGGACTTGATGCTCAACAATCTTGTAACCACCTCCAACGGTGAATGATCCTCACAACCAGGATATAATGGAGTCCTTGCATTCTCCAGCAACTCCATGAACTGTACAGCATCGGGGTTCGGTGCCTCCTCAGGTGCATCATGATCATCCGATTCGAAACTAGGCCCGGCCGCGTCGAAAACCATGTTCACCAACCCATCGTCGTAAGGAGCATTGTTGTGGACATCCACATAAGGCTTGTACTCCGATGCTAAAGACATAAGTTCTTCGTGCTCGCTCCACTGATAGTAATTTGGCATAAAACCCTTCGAGTATAAATGATACATGACATCCACTTCTGGATGATATTTCAAGTTGCAACATCTCACACACGGACACTTAATTTTGGTACCGTCCATGTACTGAGAGAACGCCTTGGCAAACTGCAGGAACTGGTGTACACCCTCTATGAATTCATCCCACACACCGCACATGTCATCATGATGACGGTTGTACATCCACGAACGATTTCGCAGATAGTAATTCAGCTCCATATCCATTTGAGGATAATTCTGTAAGATAGATACAAGCACATCGTTGAAACACATGCATATGAATGTATCTATCCTCTTTATCACATAGGGACTAATATTGTTATATTGAGATAAGTCTAGTATGTTACCCTGATAGAAAATAGTTCATGTGTTATGGTACCTCTAGTGTAGGTGTCTGGATATCTAAATCGAATGACACAAAGTTGAATCGGACATCTTGAGGATATCATACATACCAATCTGAACTAAAGGTAATGAGAAGTATAACTGGTACAAAAAATTGATCAGTACATAATGTGAACAGGTAAGTAACTAAAGATTTGTACATTAGCCCATATACTAACTAAATGACTGAACAACATATATTAAGGATTTAGATCCAAAAGTGTATTGGATAGAACAACATCAAGTAAAGTCATTACTTTAAAATGGTCAGGCAATCTAGGAAAGATTGAATGTATGCTCATGATCCCAATCAACATAGGGACAGAACCACATCTAGTCTGATAGTACAGGGAATGAAGGACAATGTGAAGTTAATCCATCTGATGCCAACATTCAAGGCTCTTATACTGAAGTTTTTAGGGTATCAGTCGACTGCTACCATCTAGGGTGCCTAATATAAAATGGATTGAAACATAATGAAGTTGGAATAGAGCCAAAACACTACTAAAGCAAGTTAGGACTGAACAACATCTAACCACCGATACCAAATGTCACCATAACATCTGATACTAGTAATAGCCAAACTCAGAAAGGGATTGTTCATTAGCCTATCCATTAGTTACATAACTGAACTGAAACATAGGTAAAGAATTGACTAATGTCTAAGCTAAGGGTAGGATATGCATCTCTGATACACGAGAGTATCAGTAATGTAAGCAAAACAGAGGGGGTACAGGTTGTGACTCAAGTGAGGATGCAGGACATGCATCTACTAGGCTCGGCTGAAACCTATAACAGGATTGAGCCACTGTGCACTTAGGGGGTTGTAGGTGGGAGGGGAATGTCGAGGGGGGAGGGGAATGCCGAAGGCCGGAGTCGCCGAGGGCTGGGGGATAGGGGTTTCGATGGTCGGGGTTTCGAAGAGGGGTTTCGAAAAAATGGGGGGAGAATGAAAACTCAAATCCTTATATTTTCAACTTAGCGACGTCATTATGCGACGTCAGACAAGTATACAAATAACATGAGTAAGCTCAAGCACCAACTTAGTTGACAAGTGCTATGAAACAGTAAATTCTAATGTGACACTTGATGAACAATTTATAAGGGACAAGGTACAAAATAGAAGAACAGATAAATAAGGAACAATATATATGATAGGGAGAATAAGTAAAAATGTAAAAATAGACAGATGTGTGATAACGAGAAATATGTCAGACAAGTATACAAATAACAAGGATACTAGGATACTCTATTAGAGGATACTCTATTAGATGATACTAGGATACTAGGATACAAACAACAAGGATACTAGGATACTCTATTACAAGGATACTAGGATACTAGGATATTCGGTGTGTTAAACGTATCTATCTGATTTATATTTATAGATATCTACTATTTGGAATTACCTTAGCCATCTACCCTTTACTTACTCTCTAATGTCCTATACCATGCCATACCATATGCTACACACATGCATTACTCTCTAGATTACCCATATTAAGTATACCTTTATGGTACCATATCATGATACCACACTATGCCCTTTACCCATATTTATATTTAGCCTATGCCTAAAACCTTAACACACTTAATATCCTATACCAAGGATACTAGGATACTCTATTAGAGGCACTTACCTAAGGTATAACCAACATCAATGGATATACCTTCTTAATCCATACCCCATATGCATACAGGATATGGTACCCATGGTTGTCTATCCATGATGTTATACCTATGTAGTCCTATAATTATCTATTTACCATAAATGCATGCATTGCTATAGGCTATACCTATGGGGTTACCCTTACACCATTTTTATATCAATGATACTCATATTATAACTATATGTTACATAGATGCATATCCCGATCATCACTATATATATAACTATAGCTAATACTTATAGGAATAATGACACCAAACAATGACACCAAACAATACTCATACTTGTAATTTTTTTAGCTATAGCTAATACTCATCACTATATATATAGCTATAGCTAATACTCATACTTGTAATTTTTTTTAATAATGACACCAAACAATGTAAAACCATATACCTTTATTTAATAATGATCTCGATTTTCCAATAACTTTTTTACTAGTTAGAATTTTTTTACTTATTTTTTTTACATCAAATCTTTATTTTCTGTCAGAATTAAGTTTGTGTCGTGTCAGTGTATGTGTTCGTGTCTGTGTCGTGTCCATGTCAAATGGCTAGTAGAGAAATGGTTAGGGTTTACCTGATTTTGGGGGTGACCAAGGAAGGGGATGGCCGAGAGGAGGAGGAGGTCGGTGCGTGTAGGCGGTTGAGGAGGAGGGGGTCGGTGGAGGAGTAGCCCGGAGAGGAGGAGGAGCACGCAGCAATAGAGGAAAAGAAGGAGGAGGGCAGTCGGTGATGGAGGCGAGCGGTCGGAAAAGGAGGAGTAGGAGGAGGAGCTCAGTGGAGGCGGAGGAGCGGTGGAGGAGGAGGAGGGGGGCGACGAAGTAGCACAGGGGGTCGTCGGCTTGTGGGGGGAATAAAATATGTTTGGGAAATTTTTGAGTGAGAATGGAGGGAAAGGAAAACCAGATCGGTATAGTAGAAGTAAATTAGCGACGTCAGAGTAAGACGTCGCTAAACGTCGCTATATTCTAAAAAATTAGCGACGTCTTACATTGACGTCGCTAATCGTCGCTGATAATAAAATCATAGCGACATCCACCGACTTTTCTACGATGAAAATTTTTGTTATACAAAATGTAGCCGCAATATGTCGTTGATAGTCGCTAATAGTGACGTATTGCGACGTAAACTTTTTACATCGCTAAGTTGCACAATTTTAGCAACGTTTTGATTAAGCGTCGCTAATTGCGTCGCTGATATGACTTATTTTGGTAGTGGATGCTTGGCTGGAAGAAAACGTTTGTGTCCCATGTAGACTGTTTTTCTACTATATTTTAACCGTTTTGAACATGTATTCACTCCACATATGGGACATCCAACTTTTCCTTTGGTAGTACATCCAGCTAGGTTACCATAAGCTGGAAAATTATTTATTATCCACATCAAAATTGCTTTCAAGTTAAAAAAAGATTTACTAAATGCATCATAAGCATGCACTCCATTGTTTCATAGCTCTAGCAAATCATCTATTAGTGGCTGTAAATAAACATCTATATCATTTCCAGGTTGCTTCGGTCCAGGAATTAGTAGTGTCAACATTATATTTTCTTTTCGCATGCATAGCCATGGTGGGAGATTGTATGTCGTGAGCATTACTGGCCAAAAACTATATGAAGAGCTAAGATCGCCGAAAGGATTAAACCCGTCTGCAGCAAGGCTAAGTCTAAGGTTGCGTGGCTCTTCTGTGAAAGAGGGCCACTTCATATCAATTGTCTTCCATGATAAGGAGTCCACAGGATGTCTCATGATGTCATCTTCACTTTTGTGATTATAATGCCACCTTAAGTTTTCAGCCGATTCAGTTGTCTGAAACATTCTTCTGAACCTTGGAATTATCGAGAAGTACCTTAGTACTTTTGCTGGAACTCCTTCTTGAATTTTGCTAGTCTTATCTTTCTTTCACCGTTCCAATCCACATTTTTTACATTTTTCCTCATTTTTCAATTCATTTCTGTATAGACAACAGTCATTGGGACATGCATCTATCTTCTCACAATCAAGCTCAAATGTCTTAAGCAACGATTCAGCGTCACGTGAGGATTCTGGAATTATATTTCCATCAGGTAAAATATCATGCAATATTTTCAAAAGATGACTAAAACATTTATTAGAAATTCCATACATAGACTTGTGCTTGTATAAAATAACGGTTGCCGATAACCTAGTATACTTTTTGCAACTTGGGTATAATGGAATATTTGCATCCTTCAATAAGGTTGTTAATCCATCATCCCTTTCTTCTTCGATAGGTTCAGTATTGGGTTCATTTTGAACATATGCATCTTCAATTATATTAGTATCCTCTGTCTGTTCCAAATTTGAAATTTCTTCTCCATGCCAAATCCAAGTTGTATAAGACATATCCATCCCACGTCTTAGCAAATGAAGTAAAATTATATCTTCATTACCACGACACAAATTCTTACAATCAATGCAGGGACATAACATAAAGTCTGGATTCTTTGCATTTGACTTGGCAAAATCCACAAACTGACGGACATATTTCTTATACAATGTCGTATTCCTAAAAAATACAAAATAATTATAACATAAATAAGACATAAAGATAGATTTAATTAAGTGAACACATTAGTATAGTGAAAAGGATTTCAATACTTGTTAAGATGAACCCAATCTTTATTCATCATGTTGACACCCACAACTTGCTTATATCGAGCTTGATAACACCAAAAATAATTTGTACGTGGCCCTAAAGAGTTTTAAATTAAATAATTTAGACTTTGTACATGCATTAGTAAACAACAACAATTGTTACTTCCTGAAACAAACAAAAAATATAAACAAATTATATACGGAAAAGGAATGACTTACAGAGCGATGACAAAATTGTGGCACTTTCTTCATCTTCAACACTTCACAAATTTAGGGTTCCTGAAACAAACCAATAACATCAAACACAACAAAATGCCATAGAAATTCAGTTGAAGGAGTTGTACATAGAAACAGAATTTCTATCCAAAGCCGAACCCTAATTTTTGACAAATAGATCCACGAAATCGAGGAGTCACATATACCCCAAATAATCCATCCAAAGCCCAAATAATCCACCCAAAGCCGATCCAACAAATCGATCCAATAAAACTATAACATCCCTCACGAAAACCAAAAAAATCCATCCAAAGTCGAACCCTAATTTCCAACAAATCGAGGAGGCACATATATTCTGCCACTGATAGATACTTTATTGACGGGGAAAAAATTGAAAATAGTGTTCTGCTATGGACAGTCGGTCGATTTTTAGGGTTTTCGTGAGGGGAGAGAGACAGAGAGAAGAAGATGAAGAAGAGGAAGGGTTTCTTGAGGGAAAGAGGGTTACCTGAGGAAGAGCGTTGTCAGAAGAGGGTTTGGCGACTGAGAGAAGAAGATGAGGAAGAGAGGAGTTTTCGTGAGAGAGAGTTATGAGGAGGAGAGAGGGTTTTCGTGAGAGGAGTTGAAGGGTTTTCCGGTTACGCGCCCAGATTATAGGAGTTGAAGGGGTTTTCCAGTTAGGCGCCCAGCTTATGAGCTGGAGAATACAATAATGTTTTTTCAAACATAAAACATAGCATTTTGCTATGGACGGTTCCGATTTAATTGCGAAACATCTAACGGACGGGATCGCCCGCTATGGAGAACGCTATAATTTTATGTAGCAAAACTGAATCGCTCCTATAGCAGTCACAACATACTATAACTTATTTATTAAATATAAAATATATTTTATAAAACTGTGTTGCTTCTCCCATATGATTGGAACAATAGAAAGTTCAATTGTGAGCATTTGATTAACTCGGTTAACCGAACCGAATTACCAAATACCGAATTCGATCGAAAATCGAATAACAAAAATTGAAACCAGCCAAAATATCCTGTACCGAACCAAACCGAATGGAATAAATCTGTTCGATTTTCAGTTTATTTAGTTTATAACCAATATTTCAGTTTATTTATAATGTTTTTCCAATATATATTAACTAAATATACAAAGATATATTTCGTATATATATTACTAAATTTTTTTATTCGGTTTACCAGGGGAGAGGAATTTTAGATAAAATTTCTGAAAGGTTAGTGGGATTAGTTGAAGAGTATTCTGCAGCTCCTTCGCATGAATTATTTTTTAATGGTAGCGATTTAATCCCATTACGACGTTGTAACTTATATAGCATCCAAAATATGTTATAGTATTTTTTTAATCATGTAAAATATATACAATATGATGCTTCTGACTAATCGAACTGGATACCTTACTTTGACATATGTAGGGGTGAGCCTTCTGTTTATTCGCGGTTTCAACCGAAACAAAATAGTCAACACCAAATAAACCGAAATTCAAAAACTACAAAACCGAAACCGAACCAAAATTAACCAAAACCAAAATCGAACCGAACCAAATAAACTATTCGGTTATTTGATCGATTTATTCGGTTAAACTGAATAAATAGAAATCATATTTTAATTATATTAAAGAAATTATAAGTTTGTACACTTTTTTGTTATATGTCAAAAATATATCAAAAGTAGGACTTCAAATATATATATATATATAATAGTTGCTTTCAAATATATACATTTTTAGTCACTAAATATACATAGAATTAGGATTTTTATAAATTAATAAATCTTATTGGGGTTTTCGGTTTTAAACCGAAACCGAATAAAAAATTTAGTATTTTCGAAACCGCGAAATCGCACCAAATTTTTTTTTCAAATGAACCGAATCTCTTATTCGGTTAGGTTCGATTCAGATTTTGGTCCAAAACCGAATAATGCTCACCCTTAGACATACGGGCACAGCAACTGTAATGTCCGTGGTTCGTATTACGTATTTTGTATACATATACGAAATCCCGACCTGTAGTTAGACTCGTCATGCTTGTCTTGATCCTGGTTTAGTGGCTTGGCTTGGTTTATCTTGGTTCAGTTCGGCTTGTTGGCTTGGTTCGATTTTGTTGGAGAACCAACCCACCCACCTACCACCACCATCACCATTTATTAACCCCCACTCCTTTCTCTCTCCACATTAACTCTTTTTCTTCCCTACCATTACTTCTCCACCAACCTGAGAGAGAGAGAGAGAGGTGTAGGCAAGTGCATCTTGCTTTATGAAGGAAATTCCATTTTTATTGTTCTATTGTCTTCCTCATGTGTTTCTAACCCACTTTAGTACTTAGCATTTTTCATTTCCAGGGTTAAATTCTTGTAAATCTAGCCTTGTGGTAATTTCAGTTTCCAGGAGTTTTGATCTATCAAACTTGTATATTTTTGCTAGTTGATGGTTCCATGTTGTAGAGAATTCTATTTTACCCAAATTTGACCTACGGGAGTCTGAATTTGGGTTTCTATTGTAGTTTGGTGGAGGATGGAGGCCATGGTATTTTTTGGGGACATGTTCTCTGTGGAAGCCATTAATTGCACCTTGGCCGCATGTGCATTTTAGCTTTGAGCCGCATGAGCATTAATTTATTTGTATGACCCTTTTATTTTAGTTGCTTGCAAGCTTGCATACAACTTGCCTGAGCCGCATAGGCCATTGGCTTTAGCCTTGGCCGTATGGCCATTTTCCAACATTTGCTGGCATACAATTAATTTGCATGGCCATTTAATTACTTCCATTGTAGTCACATATGGCCTGTAGTTAAATTTTGGCCGCATGGCCTTTAGCCATGTTTACATGGCCATTAAATTATTGGCCGCATGGAATGCATTAGCATTAGCCTTAGCCTTTAATGCATTTGCAATTAATGCATTAGCATTTAATGCATCATCCTTAGCCTTTAATGCTTTAGCACTAGTAAATATGTGCTGGCCTTTAATGCTTTAGCATAGTAAATGTGTGCTGGCCATTTGTAACATACTTGGCCGCATGAAGTATTTTAGCTGGCCGCATGAATCATTAACTATTCATTTCATGGCCGCATGTATTGCAATAATTAATGGCCGCATGGATATATATATGATGGTCTTTCAATTTATTTGCTAGCCGCATGCAGTAATATGTATGCATAGCCGACTTGGCCGCATATGGGAACCTCATTTGGCATTTAATGCTCTTAGCATTTTGCTTGTATTGGCAAGCTAACCTGGCCGCATAAGGAAATACTGTAGCCGTATATACACATTTTATAATGCTTGGCCGCAAGCTAAATGCTTGGCCGCATGTAATAAGCTGGGAATGCTAATTACATTAGCATGCAACTTTACTTGGAATACTTACCTGGCCGCATGGAAATTTACTTGTGCATGCTTTTATATTAATGGCCTTTAGAAATTTGCTTAGCTGATATCATATAATTTATGGCCTTTAGCTTGCATGCTTTTGCATGCATGCTTATATATTGCTTGGCCACTTAAATATTTGCCTTGGCCATTTAAACAGTACTTAGCCGCATATGGCCAAGTGAGCCGCATGGCTTATATATTGAGTATTTGCCTTATGGCCTCCACCTCATCCACTCTTGGCCACATGGCCTATTTATTATTCTTGGCCGCATGGCCTCAAATAATTGCATTGGCACTTACTGGCCGCATATGGTCCAATAATTTGCTGAGCCGTATAAGCTCCAATACAATAGCTTTATTGCATGGCCATTAGCAATTGCTTGCTTGCATGGCCTCGCATGCATTTGCTTGTAAGCTTATTAGCAATAAATTAATTACTAGTATTTGTTTGCATGTAACTTGCTAGCCGCATATGGCCTATTATTTGCTGGCCGCATATGGTCCAATTTTTCCTGAGCCGTATGAGTCCCCCACAGTCCTTGCCCCTGCTAATATTTAATTACCACATGAATGCTTGTGCCATATTAATTGTTCCCTGACACGATGGTGACCCGTTGTGGTGTACTTTTGACAAATGACATGACATGATAGTGGCCCGACGTGGCACACTCCTGACAGTAAACTTGACCTGACAAACTTGACATAATAAACTTGACATGATATACTTGACATGATAAACCTGACATGATATATCTCGACATGCTGTTGCGACGGCTAATATGACATAACCTGACATGACAAGTATGAATGACCTAGACACCGTAGATGATTGTGCTTGTACAAATGAACCAGTCTTGTCTTGCATCATGTTTAGGATGGGACCCCTGAGCACAACGGTCAGGGGTACCTACTGAAATCGACTAAGGCTAATTACTAGAATAATCCAGTAGTCATGAAGAGATTTCCCAGCTACAGGCAATCCCGTTATCTGGGCGCCCCACTTCGGATCTGTAGCATGCCGTCGAGTAGGGCACATTTCCAGCACACTGTCATGTGTTGCCCCCTCTAAGTCACCTAAGGGTACATGCGTTTCCTGGACGATGTACCCACTTGAATTCAATCCCTAATTGCGTCCGGATAGCCTGGATGGTCTGCAGGGCTATGTGCGCCTTACTATTGTATATTTGGTGATCTTACATCTTGTACCTTTACTTACTTGCTTGAGATTGAGACAATAGGCTTGTTCATGACCATAAGGGACTTATGGCTTGTAGTTAAACCTTCATATATCTAGACAGCCATGACCGTATAGTGAGGTGGATTCCATTTCACTATATGTAGCTAGCTATGTGCGCCCTCGCTCTCTAGTATTCTGGTTCTGGGGCATGACAGCAACGGTCAAAAAAAACTATACCTTTAACAGCACTGCATAATGAACGCTATTGATAATAACACTTCTAATAGCGGGAAGGCATAAACGTTATAGATAAACTGCTTTTGTATGAACTTTCAATAGCATTTCCTATGAACGCTATGGATGATGATATTATAATAGCATGGAGACTCAAACGCTATAGATAAACTGCTATTGTATTACCTTTTAATAGCACTGACTAATGAACGTTATTGATGATGGCGTTCTATAGCAGGGAGGCTGGAACGCTATAGATAAACAGCTATTGTATGCCCTATTTGTTGTAGTGAATGGCCGCATACGTGCTGATTGTCTGGCTAGAAGACCGAACCCAAACATGCCTCCACAGAAGAATCGTCCAAAGAATCGAGGACAAGTACCCCAAGCTTCTCAGCCCGCACAACAAAATGGCAAAGATCGTCGTCCCAATGCCCAGGGACACACCTATGTCATGACTCGAGATGAGGCGTTTACCTCATATACAGTCATGACAGGTATACTAGTCTTCAATAATAAGCATGCTCATGTACTGTTTGATTCTGGAGCCACACATAGTATCATATCGGCGAACTTTGCCGCAGAATACAAATTTTTTAATACACCATTAGGCCTCAACCTTAGTGTTAGCACACCATCGAACATGCAATTACCTGCACACTTCGGCTGTAGAGACGGAATCTGTAAAACCCCTAAATTTCTAATATTTTTTTATTAAATTTGGTACTGATTTAAAATTTTGTATTGTACGTCGCGTAGTCGTATTGTACGTCGCACACGAAGTTTTATTTTTCGTAATTGCTCGACGAGTGCGAATATGTGTAAGCGTACATATTTTTTTAAAAACATTTTTTTCTATTTTCGAAGTAATATAGATAATAATTATTTCTAGCTATCATTTTCAAGTTTATGATTTTAATTATGAAAAGCCTTTCAATTATACAGTTGTAATAATAAATAATTTTTCCTATAAAATGGTATATTAGAAAAGTATAATTATGTAAATATTACTTGTACATATATATATATATTTAGTAATTATTTGTTCGTTTATTTTCAATAATAAAGTAATTTTTAAAATTATTATTATTAGTATTTTGGAAAAATATATTTCGAAATTATTATGGCGATTTAAATCTTGATTTGAATTTATGGATTTAATTAAATAGTTAAATATTTGAAATTTGATTTATCCTATTTGATTTTAAACAAAAAATTTAATTAGATTTAAATTGAATTTGTATTTGGATTTGATTGATTTTAAATTAAGTTGTGAATTATCTATTTTTGGGTTTAAACTACTCCTAATCCTTATCCAACTGGGAATTCCCACATCCTATAAATAGGCAGGTACTCATCCATTATTTCTCCATAATTAATCTTCCACAAATTTTCTACCACAAAAGTGAGTGCATCGTGTCCATGACCGTGTCCGTGTCCCATCCACTACTTATCTTCCTTTACATATACATAAATTTCCTGCGTCCGACAACCCTGGACGCCAATCCATCCCGTGTCTCGCAGGACACTTCTCCCAGCCCCTCCTCTGTTGTGTCGGACACTCCCGACCCAACCTAAAATCTAACCGTCCCCGCCTGATGCTCAGAACCCGCTGCCCCGTCTCTGCCGCAACCTTCGGCACCACAACCGCCACCGCCCGACTCCGTTCCCTGCGACCACACTGTCGTTCCAGCCATCAACATCCCCGTCCCAGCCACAATTCTCGACCATCTCACCACCATGATCACCAACACCTCCCGTCGCCTCTCGACAATCGCCATAGCCAACACCGGCCCATCCCAACATCAGCCCTGCTTCCTACGGCTTCCCGTCCAGCAACCATACCACCATCAACAGCACAAATAATACCGCACCACTGCTGCCACCATCTCACCTCTGCCACTAGCGGCCGGACCCAGCCAGGCCGTCGTTCCCCGACCCAACACAACCAACCCCCCGTCACCCACACCAAAACCAATCTAGAACATGAACAAAATAACCTAACCTTAACCCGCGGCCAGCCGTCGACCTCCGTCCTGGCCCTCCGCCACCTGACCGAAAACCTCCGCCAAGCCGTTCGCCTCCGACCGAGAACCCCCGACTTTCTAGCCCCGTGGAGCCGCCCACTCCGCCAGATCCGCACCCGCCGGCCGACCCAGCCCCGGCTGCGACCACCCCTACGTCGTATCCCCGCGAGCCACACCCGTCCCGGCGACAGACCCTACGCCACCGGCGAGACTCCTGCGAGCGTCGCCCTCTTCGTGTGCTTCGCCGACCGCGCGCCCCATGGCTGCGGCGCCGGCCACCGTGCGAGCCCCGGCCGAACCCTCTCCCGACCGCCTCCACCTCATCTCACTCGAGCTCTCCCTCCTCTCTCTTTCCCTCTCCCTCTTTCCCTCTTTCGATTTTTTTTTCATCTCTCTCTCTCTCTTTCCCTTTCTTTCTAAACACAGCAGAACTGTGTAGAGAGAGAAATGTGTCTTGTTTGTTTATTGTTGATTATTATTATTATTATTATTATTATTTTATTTATTATTATTATTATTCATCTTATTATTATTGTTATTATTACTATTATTGTCACTATTATTATTGTTATTATTATTATTATTATTATTATTATTATTTTGTTACTTAAATATTTATGACTAGCATAAAAAGATAGGTAATACTTTACAAATTTTAGGAGTTTTGTCTACATTGATTTCAATTTGATTTTAGCCTTAATTAGTTCTCTAAAAATTATTTTGTATTTATTTAAAATTATGTTTGAAGATAAAGATTCCAATAAAATATTATTTTGCAAATATAGAGCTTTCTTAAAAATGATTTCTATATATTTAATTATTCATCTAAAATATTTTACAAATAAAAATATAGTTGCTAACCAAAACCATATTTTTACAGATAGAGATTTACCAAACGATTTCTTGACTTTAGGTATATTTATTTATTTTTATTTTTTTTTTCTAAGCATTTTTATTAAGAAAACTAGTTTTATGTATTATGATTATCCTTTTGAAACCATATTATGTATCCAAATTCCTCAATTATCCTCCTATCCGTAACAAATTCCCTTTATCCTATTCCCTCACAAATTCTGCACAACTCTGTCAACCCTAACTAATCTGACCCTTCTGGACCCAATGGAACCGCCCATGCCACCATCAGAGGTCACCTTGCGTAGTTGTTGCGCTGAAGTCGTAATTCATGCCACCTTGATCATCGTAGAACACCAGGCGTCCTACCAGGCAAGATACCTTGCCATTTGCTGTTTATTTATTTAGCTCATATTTCATGCATTGTTCATTATTTTCTTTATGTAAAATAAACTGTGATACATGGCATAACTTTTTAGAACTTACTGTTCAGTTATATTTCCTGCTATGTATTATTTTTCTTACACATTAAAACTAGATTTAAGGGACCACCTTTGTGTGTTGCATTCATGGCCTTGACACATTGTACCACGAAGTTGCGTGTCACATGTAGAACACGGAAGTGCATGATTGGCTGGCACCAGTACGTACAAGCCGTGCGATAGGAATAACCGCTAATAGAGGTTGCATGCTGTTTGACTTAGCTGTTATAGAGGTTTTCTATTGTGGATACAACATAGTAGGCATTGGGCGGGAAGGACAATTTCTTAGCGTATGGGCTTCGATGCACTTTCCCTTGTGACCCGGAAGCTCTGCTGGAGATACGGGGTTGATGACCCATGATTACTGACGGCCACTGACGTTCTGCGGAACGTCATGCTCTTATTGATTGGGCCTCTAGTGCCCCAGGGGGGGACCATGCCGATCCTATTTAGCCAGGGCCCATGCGTAGGAAGGATTGTTCTTAACTATATTTCACTTAGAACGGTTAGGCACCTTTATCCGTTAGGTACGAGTACTTTTGGTTTGGTTACTTGTATCTGACCGTAGCTTGGAACAATAACTTGTCGCAGATTAGTTCGTCACATCTTATCATTGTTTGGTTGTAGGTGTGACTTACTACTTCGATGAGAAGGTATTGAACCTTGTTGTGGTCCGGATACCATATTGAATTCATAGCATCGAAAAATACGTCACCGTGAATTAGTTTACCATCTCCTGTCCTTGTTTGGTTGGGGGATGGTAAGCTAGTTCAATAGGTGTGTATTGGACCATGTTATAATTCAATTGACTTATTTATTTGAGCAGTATTTATTCAGTTTATATGGCATGATATTATGTGTCTTGTTACGTCCCTCTGAGGACCTGGTTATATCGCCAGGTGTGTGCTATTGTCTTTCGTAGGTACTCTAGTTCTGGCCGTGGCCATCTCCATTTCTTCGAGGATGATTGTACTTGGATCGTCTTCGCTTCGCTCGCCAAATTCATTTCTTTTCTCATGTATTTATCATTTACTTGTTGGTAATAGATTTGTCTCCGCCCAACATATTGTATCAAGATAATTTATAGTTGATTATATGATATTTTTTATTCATTTATTTTGTGTGGATGAGATTAGTTATGGTTCTACTGCATTTTACAGCTTACGTATATTTATTATACGGCTGGCATGTCTACGTTCCTAGTCCTACGTATTTTGGGACTGGGGCGTTACATATTTTTGTGATGGCCCATACAGGTCAAGATAAATTGTTTGGTTACTTTACCGTGCCAAGCAAGCCTGCGAATAGGATTAGAAGTCTAGGATCTCATCGACATACTTGACCTCTTTCCTAAATTTTATCTACCGTTTGACTCATCGATTGCATCTTTCTTGATTCATTCTATCAGAAATTCTTATCTTCCCTTCGTGCGTGCTAAAGGTTAGACAGGTGACCCTACTAGTTAGACGTGTTTCCTTGTCCCAAAATACCATTAGTTTAATTCTTTTAAGTTGGGTAGAATGTCTTATGACCTAGCAACCCCTTTGACCTAGTGACCTATATTAGCAAGTTTATTTAGATTCTAGAATCTAGAGGACCCTAACCCGTCTAGCCAACCAAGGACTTGGACAGAAGACTATAGGACGATTGTATAAAGACCATCACATGACACGACTTAGATCCTTTAGAGTTCGACTAAATTCCCTCTCAATTTTAAACTCTCGTGCCTATAATTTCACTCTCTTGAAAAATATTGCTACTATAACCTATATTTGCAAGTTTATTGATTTATCGAGCTTGTTCACGACATATGTTATTGGAAGAGCTCCCACTAACGTATCGTCTAATCAGAACCGGTGCATAATGGTCTGATCAACCAAGTGCACTTTGGTTCGCTTCTATATATCATTCTACGTGGATGGGAACATAGCTAAACTTGTCCTCTAGAGTCCCATCCGCGACTGCCTTGGCAACTCCTTTTGAAATTTTTTCGGTCGTCCTTGGACCACGTATTCGTACTCGATAATAACGTCTTTTGAACTCCTTATTGCTTTGGCCTTCACCTATATTACAAGGACGAAGGTGTTATACTAGAACTTCCTCTAGCCTTCCTATCGACTATGACCATTCTCACTCGATGTTGCTATATCCTCATCCTAAACCACTCATCCGTTTCTCGGCCCTATATTTTCTACCATGACCTCTAATCGCTTATTTCAGTAATAAGCCTAATTCGCTCTCTTAAATCGTGACCCTCATTCATTACCCGTGACCATACTGCATTATTTTTTTATTTTATGATCTAGATCATGATTTCTTACGGCATGATTTTGTTACCGATTGTTCCCCATCGATACCCCTTGTGTCTTCTCACCCCCTACTAATTCTTAATTTCGAGGACAAAATTCTTTTAAGTTGGGTAGGATATAAAACCCCTAAATTTCTACTATTTTTTTAATTAAATTTGGTAGTGATTTAAAATTTTGTATTGTACGTCGCGTAGTCGTATTGTATGTCGCGCACGAAATTTTAGTTTTCGTAATTGCTCGACGAGTGCGAATATGTGTAAGCGTACATATTTTTGAAAACATTTTTTTCCTATTTTTGAAGTAATATAGATAATAATTATTTCTAGCTATCATTTTCAAGTTTATGATTTTAATTATGAAAAGCCTTTCAATTATACAGTTATAATAATAAATAATTTTTCCTATAAAATGGTATATTAGAAAAGTATAAATATGTAAATATTACTTGTACATATATATATATTTAGTAATTATTTATTCATTTATTTTAAATAATAAAGTAATTTTTGAAATTATTATTATTAGTATTTTGGAAAAATATATTTCGAAATTATTGTGGTGATTTAAATCTTGATTTGAATTTATGGATTTATTTAAATAGTTAAATATTTGAAATTTGATTTATCCCATTTGATTTTAAACTAAAAATTTAATTAGATTTAAATTGGATTTGATTGATTTTAAATTAAGTTGTGAATTATCTATTTTTGGGTTTAAACTACTCCTAATCCTTATCCAACTGGGAATTCCCACATCCTATAAATAGGCAGGTACTCATCCATTATTTCTCCACAATTAATCTTCCACAAATTTTCCACCACAAAAGTGAGTGCATCGTGTCCATGACCGTGTCCGTGTCCCATCCACTACTTATCTTCCTTACATACACATAAATTTCTGCGTCCGACAACACTGGACGCCAATCCATCCCGTGTCTCGCAGGACACTTCTTCCAGCCCCTCCTCTGTTGTGTCGGACACTCCCGACCCAACCTAAAATCTAACCGTCCCCGCCTGCTGCTCAGAACCCGCTACCCCATCTCCGCCGCAACCTTCGGCACCACAACCGCCACCGCCCGACTCCGTTCCCTGCGACCACACTGTCGTTCCAGCCAACAACATCCCCGTCCCAGCCATAATTCCCAACCATCTCACCACCATGATCACCAACACCCCCCGTCGCCTCTCGACAATCGCCATGGCCAACACCGGCCCTCCCGACATCACCCCTGCTTCCTACGGCTTCCCGTCCAGCAACCATACCACCATCAACAGCACAAATAACACCGCACCACCGCTGCAACCATCTCACCTCCGCCGCCAGCGGCCGGACCCAGCCAGGCCGTCATTCCCCGACCCAACACAACCAAACCCCCGTCACCCACATCAAAACCAATCTAGAAAATAAACAAAATAACCTAACCTTAACCCGCGGCCAGCCGTCGACCTCCGTCCTGGCCCTCCGCCTCCTGACCGGAAACCTCCGCCTAGCCGTTCGCCTCCGACCGAGAACCCTCGACTTTCCAGCCCCGCGGAGCCGCCCTCTCCGCCAGATCTGCGCCCAGCGGCCGACCCAGCCCCGGCTGCGACCACCCCTCCGTCGTATCCCCGCGAGCCGCACCCGTCCCAACGACAGACCCTACGCCGCCGGTGAGACTCCTGCGAGCGCCGCCCCTCTTCGTGTGCTCCGCCGACCGCGCACCCCATGGCTGCGGTGCAGGCCACCGCACGAGCCCCGGCCGAACCCTCTCCCGACCGCCTCCGCCTCATCTCACTCGAACTCTCCCTCCTCTCTCTCTTCCCCTCTTCCTCTTTCCCTCTTTCGATTTTTATTTTTTCATCTCTCTCTCTTTCCCTTTCTTTCTAAACACAGCAGAACTGTGTAGAGAGAGGAATATGGTTTGTTTGTTTATTGTAGATTATTATTATTATTATTTTATTTATTATTATTATTCATCTTATTATTATTGTTATTATTACTATTATTCTCACTATTATTGTTATTATTATTATTATTATTGTTATTATTATTATTATTATTATTTTGTTAGTTAAATATTTATGACTGGCATAAAAAGATAGGTAATACTTTGCAAATTTTAGGAGTTTTGCCTACATTGATTTTAATTTGATTTTAGCCTTAATTAGTTCTCTAAAAATTATTTTGTATTTATTTAAAACTATGTTTGAAGATAAAGATTCCAACAAAATATTATTTTACAAGTATAGAGCTTTCTTAAAATGATTTCTATATATTTTAGTATTCATCTAAAATGTTTTACTAATAAAAATATAGCTGCTAACCAAAACCATATTTTTACAGCTAGAGTTTTGCCAAACGATTTCTTGACTTTGGGTATATTTATTTATTTTTATTGTTTTTTCTCTAAGCATTTTTATTAAGAAAACTAGTTTTATGTATTATGATTATCCTTTTGAAACCATATTATGTATCCAAATTCCTCAACTATCCTCCTATCCGTGACAAATTCCCTTTATCCTATTCCTTCACAAATTTTGCACAACCCCCGTCAACCCTAACTAATCTGACCCTTCTGGACCCAATAGAACCGTCCGTGCCACCATCAGAGGTCACCTTGCGTAGTTGTTGTGCTGAAGTCACAGTTCATGCCACCTTGATCATCACAGCACACCAGGCGTCCTACCACGCAAGACACCTTGCCATTTGCTGTTTATTTATTTAGCTCATATTTTATGCATTGTTCATTATTTTTTTTATGCAAAATAAACTGTGATACATGGCATAACTTGTTAGAACTTACTGTTCAGTTATATTTCCTGCTATGTATTATTTTTTTTACACATTAAAACTAGATTTAAGGGACCACCTTTGTGTGTTGCATTCACGGCCTTGACACATTGTACCACGAAGTTGTGTCGCATGTAGAACACGGAAGTACATGATTGTCTGGCCACCAGTACGTATAAGCCGTACAATAGGAATAACCGCTAATATAGGTTGCATGCTAGTTTGACTTAGCGATTATAGAGGTTTTCTGTTGTGGATAAAATATAGTAGGCATTGGGCGGGGAGGACAATTCCTTAGCATATGGACTTCGATGCACTTTCCCTTGTGACCCGAAAGCTCCGCTGGAGATACGGGGTTGATGACCCATGATTACTGGCGGCCACTGACGTTCTGTGAAACGTCATGCTCTTATTGATTGGGCCTCTAGCGCCCCAAGGGGGGACCATGCCGATCCTATTTAGCCAGGGCCCATGCGTAGGAAGGATTGTTCTTAAATACATTTCACTTAGAACGGTTAGGCACCTTTATCCATTAGGTACGAGTACTTTTGGTTTGGGTACTTGTATCTGATCGTGGCTTGGAACAATAACTTATCGTGAATTAGTTCGTCACATCTTGTCCTTGTTTGGTTGTAGGTGTGACTTACTACTTCGAAGAGAAGGTATTGAACCTTGTTGTGGTCCGGATACCATATTGGATTCATAGCATGGAAAGATACGTCACCGTGAATTAGTTTACCATCTCCTGTCCTTTTTTGGTTTGGAGGATGGTAAGCTAGTTCAATAGGTGTGTATTGGACCATGTTATAATTCAATTAACTTATTTATTTGAGCAGTATTTATTCAGTTTATATGGCATGATATTATGTATCTTGTTACGTCCCTCTGAGGACCTGGTTATCTCGTCAGGTGTGTGCTATTGTCTTTCGCAGGTGCTCTAGTTCTAGCCGTGACCATCTCTATTTTTTCAAGGATGATTACGCTTGGATCGTCTTCGCTTCGCTCGCCAAATTTATTTCTTTTCCCATGTATTTATCCTTTACTTGTTGGTAGTGGATTTGTCTCCGCCCAACATATTGTATCAAGATAATTCATAGTTGATTATATGATATCTTTTATTCATTTATTTTGTTTGGATGAGATTAGTTATGGTTCTACTGCATTTTACAGCTTACGTATATTTATTATACGGCTGACATGTCTACGTTCCTAGTCCTACGTATTTTGGGACTGGAGCGTTACTGAATCATTTGTATCACATGTAAGAAATTGTCTATAGATGCGATAGTTCTAGATCTTGAGGACTACGTTATCATTTTGGGAATATACTCGCTCGGCGTTTGCTCGGCCACCATCGATTGTTCGAAAAAGAAGGTCATATTTCGCCTACATGGAAAGACTTAGTTCTGCTACTCGTGTGGTGAAGCGTCAACGACGTGCATGGTAATTTCAACAATTTCTGGAAGGATGCTGCATTCCAACTGTGATGGATACTTGGCTTGTTTACGTATTCCTGTGACACCACTAGGCCTTCATACGTAGCTAGTATGTTTACGTATTCCTAGTATTGTATATTGGGACTGGGGCATGGCACTCTTAAACCAAACAAATAACATTATTTGGTTTAGTTTCGATAAAAAATATTAGTATGTGATTTTGGCTTCACATAATTATATTTTTGTGGCTCAATTTGCGGTTTTGGAAATATGATTTAGTTCAACCAGAACAGATCCTGCAATATTACAAACTAGAGGTCGCAGACGTGCACTGCACGTATTTTTTGTGTTTTTTTTCTTCTCACTATTGTATATTTGCAAGACATCACATTTTGACATGGTATAAAATATTTTGAAGTAAATTTATTTTTTAGATGGTGAAAATTTATTGTAGTTGAAAATATGTAACTATTAATGGTTAGCATATATATATATATATATATATATATATATGTATATATATATATATATATATATATATGGAGAAGAACAATTTTATAATGTAAAAGTTGTACGGTAAAGCCTAGAAGTTGTCTGTTACATACTAGTCTACGTGCACGTGTTTTGCTTGTATTTCAATTCAATTGTAATATGGTATGACCAGCCAACATCGTCTTAAGGTGACTTTATTTTTTTTTTTTTTTTTGCACTGCTAAGGGATTTAGAGTGCAGGTTTTGTTATTTCTGTTCATTTTCTATTGATAATAATAATCATTGAAAATGATGATGCTCGAAAAATTTATTGCCATTGGGACATTTAAGAGTTGTTTGGGAAGAGGAGACTTTGTAGCATCTAACTTTATTGCTTTGACTCTTTTAAACATTAATGACAAGCAATTTCACTTAATAACATCATGTTTTCTCTCAATACCCAATATATTTATACGAAATCATCACTTTTATTCTAAATTACATATCTATCCCTATTAACTTTAATGATTATTTTCATTCGTAGATGTTGATAAGGACATATTTGGGGGGGGGGGGGGGGAGGCAGGGCCGGTCCTACACTTTATGGGGCCTAGGGCGTAATGTGAAAACGAGGCCTTTTTTTTTCACCTAAATAAAAATTTATTTTAGCATTTTTATGGGCAAAATCATCAATTAAGCTATCATAATCAAAATTTTCTAATATATTACTTTCAATAGATACCATAGCTAGACCATTTAATCTTACTTTAAATACATTTCTAATTTATAGTTTTTCTGACCTTTCTATGGTCTTCGTCCTTTGAAGTTTTGCTACTGTGCTCTAGCGGCTAGCCTTCATAAAGTGTGGGGGTTTAGCGAGAGAAACTTGGTTAAAAAAATATTTTGTGTACATTTGCTTGCAAGTTGCAACCAAAGCTTAAAAAAAATTGTCCCTGCTCCAGACCCATCAGGCTATCACCCATGTGATGTGACGTACAGTATTGATTGCTAGTGCTACTATGACAAATTTGCAACCCGAAAAGAATCAATACATAATAACTCTTCACTCTCTCTTCTTTCATAAATCATACTGGTCACTGGTTTGGGGTCTCGTGGTTGCAGGAGAAGGTCGCCAACTCGTCGGCGATGTGTTACTCTGTATGATGTTCGATTGTTCGGTCCAGTCCATAGAGAGAGAAGACAATAAAATATGTTGAATTTTCTGTTATATAAAAGAGGGGAAGAAGATGAATAGGTGGTGAGATTTAAATTTTTTGCAACCGTTTGAGCGCACTTTCAGTTTTTTTTACCGTTTCGAAATTAGGGAAGTTTCAATTTTTTTTGAAGGTGAAGAGGCGTACGTTTTATTTCTTCTTTTCTTTCAGCATCTTCTTAGATCTGCTATCAATTTTGGGCTTTTCATTCCATTTTTTTTTTAATTTGGTGCTGGTCTATTTACATTAGAATTATGGCGCCTTAAAAAATCGGAGGCCCTGGGCGGTTGCCCACCTCGCCCCTAGCCTGGGCCTGGCCTGGGGGGAGGAATCCATGATGAAGTCTAAGTTTTCGTATTATATAGTAGTATAGATAAGTTTATTTATGAGACTTTTTTCTCTTTATCGTGACTTTTCTCTCATCATCCAACAAGTTCTTTATGCTTATATATAATACGTACAGTTTTACTAACAATTTTGAAATCAACTTTGTAAGGATACTATTATATTCACTCGATGTACCCCCAAACTAAAAACATCAAGATTAATATGGATGTCGCCACAACCACCTCCATGTTTTCAACAACTGCGGTCACCAGAGATGCAAATGGTAGATTTGTTGCGGTAAAGATTTGGAGTTCCGACTACCCCCTCATCTCGACGCAGAGTAAAGAGGCAGAGCTACATGCGGTGCGCATTGTCATAGAAGAAGACGCCCTATCAGCCACTAGAATATTCAATAACGAGAATAAATTATCCCTTTGATGCTGCAAACTTAATTTATTCCATCAAAAAATGACGTCACTACCTTGGTTGATTTTTTTTTCTTCTTAAAATTTTTAATTTTATATAAGGTTCAAAATTTTTCTTGATTTGGAAGGTTGGAAAAAGTGTTTGTTCCATCTGATTTAGTTGAACATCCTTTTTCTATATATATATATATATATATATATATATATATATATATATAAAGGAAAAGCTTTTCCCTTGCCTTCCCCAAAACAAGAACAATTCCGAACCTTTCCTAAAGTTGGTTATTTCAACGGTCAAATATTGTGTCAGAATAATTGAAATGATAGGAAAATTATTCTCTTTGTTGGTAAGATTATTGACATGAAGTAGATGTGGAAGAGATAATTTAAACTGCTAATCCTGCCGGTTGGTAAAGACCCACACCACACACATTAAGACGACCAACCAACCAACCAATCTCTGTATTAAATGCAAACTAGATATCATCCGTATCCTCCTCTTGATACTCGTACACCGTACCGTCCCGCCCACACCACCTGCTCTCTTGTCTTTATTAGCCTGGCAATGCGCCCGCCCTTTTTAGACTCTTGTACCTAATAATAAATCAGACGTGAATGTATCACTCCCGATTCCTCTTCCGTTTCAGTCCATCCCTTTAGCCGTTACGGTCGGTTATGCATCCGATCTATCTAACGGAATCACGCTGTTAGAAAGTTCACGAATTTAAGGAATTAGAAAGAAAAAAAAAATTGTTGGTAGTCATAAATTTAAAAACTATTTTTGTGACAATGCAAAAAGAAATATTTTAGCATATATTTTTCTTGAAAATAAAAAATTAATTTTTTTTACTATTTTAAAAACTAAAAATACTTGCATTTTTATTTTACGAAATACTTAAAAAATACTTAGATATACCTCCACTATTTATTTTAATTATGATATCTCTTAGTTTTCTAAGACAGTAAAAAATATGTGCTAGTTTTTATATTTTGAATGGGAGCACCTCCTCTTACAAAATCTATGCATTTGATTTTTTTTCCCCTTTCTTCTGCCTTTATTATCAAATTTATACAATAAACCTACTCAAATGTGTTATTATATTTTTTTTATCCATTAAATTTGGATTTTTATGATATTATTTTTATTATCAAATACAAAAAAAAAAGGGATCGTTGATATTTTTTTCTTTTTTATTGTACCAGCAAAATAAAAGAAAAAAATATGACATAATTTTTTTATTATTTTCATCCAAAGAAGAAGGGAACAACCCGAGAACCAAACAATAAGTTATTGTGAATTTCTGCTTATAAACAGTAAAATCATGATATCCCAATGGGCAGTTTTTTAATTCTATTTAGGACTATAACGTATTAATTGATCGCAACTACATTATTATTAGTTGATAGAATTTAAAAAATTAAATTGCAATTACCAAATAGAATTTTACAATATTTTTGAATTTTTTAGGTGAGTTACAAAAACTATTTATAATTTATTACATTTAAAAAAAAGTTTATAACTAGCTACCATTATAAATAAAGTCATTCATTTCCTGTGTTTTGGTGCCAAATTAAATAAGCAGGAAAAAAAATTTGTTTCCAAGAGAAAAAAAAGGAAAATGACGTCATAGATTCATTTTTTTTACCTCCAATTATTCACATTATCTTCCAATTTTTTGGACATTTTCAAACATCAAAAAATAAATAAAAGAAATTATAAGTTTTCAAAACAAAAAAAGTTAAAGAATTAATGTTCTTCACATTCCTTCAACCAAACGAGACCTAAGAGCATCTCCAAACCTATTTTGAGTTTGAAAAAATAGTTTCCACATAGGAGTAACAAATTTTTATGGTATAATTGCAACTTGATACCCTCAACTATGTCAATTTTTCTGGTTGATATCCTAAACTTTTTTTTGATACAACTTGATACCCTGAAGAAAAAAATGGACAAAAATACTCCTAATAAAAATTGAAAACTACCCCCCTTCCCTTTCATAGCCCGCCCCCTCCCCCGCCGCCACCGTTGCCAAGCCTCCCCCCACCCCACACACCTCCCCCCCTTGCCCCCTCCGGCCACCTCCCCACCCACCCGTCCCGGTTGTCCCAACGCCCCCCCTCCCGCCACGGTTGTCCCAACGACGCCCCCCTCCAGCCCCGGTGCCCCAACACCCCTCCACTTCCGTCCCGTGACCCTCGTAGCCCTCCTCTAGCCAACATCGCCCCCACCCTACGCCCCCCCATGTCCCTCCCCCGTCCCTGCAGGGGCGGATGGTCAAAGGAGGGGGTGGGGTTAGGTGGAATGTGGGAAGGGAAGGGCAGGGGTAGTTTGGGATTTTTTTTATTTTAGGGTAGGAAATTAAAAATATATAATAGTTGATGGTATCAATTTGTACCAAAAAAATAGTTTAGGGTATCAACTTGAAAAACCGACATAGTTGTGGGTATCAAGTTGCAATTATAGCAGTTTTTATTTCAAAAGTCTTTTTCCAATGCAAATGTAGAATATATGATAAAGTCGACATGATAATGACATGACATGATAAGGACAATGTAAAGTTGATTGTCTAGATCTAGACAATGTACTTTACAATGCATTTATCTCCACATTATCATTTATGAATAAAAATATTTTTAAAAAAGGAGAAAGTAGAGAAGTTGTCTTGGAAGTTCGAAAAAAATATATGTGGGGTGTACCTTACATTCTTGTAATTGTGTGGGGTGCACCTCCCACCTATTACACCCCAGAACCAGAATACTGGAGAGCAGGGGACAGACACAGCCAGCTACGTATATAGAAGTGTAATCCACCTCGATATACGGTCACGGCTGTCTAGATGTATGAGAGTTTATCTACAAGCTATCAGTTTCTTATGGTCAAGAACAAGCCTAGTGTCTCAATCTCAAGCAAGTAATAATAGTTACAAGATGTTAGACCATCAGATATTTAATAGTAAGGCGTCCCGTATATTTCATATATAGATGATCATGAAGCTAGTCGTACAAAATACGAGGACTAGCAAGAGTTTCAGTCATATATGATCAACCCTAGGATTTGTCAATCATGTTACAGCCCTTAGGCAGACAAAAAATATAAGTATTCAACACGAGCTAACACTTGCTCGGCGGTTAAACACCTCAAAAGAATAATTTTACAATAGAGCGGGAGAGCAAAATAAAAATCCACTCGTTGCCAGGATTTCTTCTAGTGTTCACCATCTGGCTGGAAGGCTAGGAGATCCTCGGATGCTGCTCCAAAATTTGGCCATACAAAACCAGCTGGGTCAGACCCCAGAAAGAGCAAGTGCCACAAGGGAGGCTTCACTTAAGAACTAAAACCAGCATGTCAGAACATAAACAAGAATAATAACAGGAAGACATGAAATGTAAATAAGGCAACAAATGACAAAAGGACGAGGAACTATTCTGGAAGCCAGGTTACAATCCTTAAACCAAACAAGGACCGGGGTTGTAACCCTTCGCCAGGACAGAACCCGGTCTCTAGCCATTTATTGCTAAGAGTAAAGCGTAAGCAAGCATGTCCTGAGATAGCCATGTACTGGATCTAGACAAGACTAGACAGGATTGGACTTCATCCAACATTCACGGCCAAGCAAAGAGTACGGCTTGATACTTTAACAAACTTGGGTTATCACAAGCCTAGTTACTAGCAAAATGCAATGAGATATTCCGGCAGTCACAAGCCCTACAGCTTTCCAAGTTATCTAGACGAGGTTCATGTAAGAGTTATCAAGAATTATTAGGTGACTTGGAGTGCAACACATGACAGTGTGCATATTACTTGTTTCAAGAAGTGCCCCACATGACAGTGGACTGGAAATGTGCCCTACTCGTCGGCAGGCTATAAGTCCATCAGGTGTGGCCGGAATAATGGGATCGCCTGTAACTGGAAATATCTCTCTATATGAGCTACTTTGATTAATCTAGTTATTATCATAGTCAAATTCAGCATGAATCCCTGACCGTGGTAACCAGGGATGCAAGTCCTAGACATGATGCGAGATGAGACTGGTAGCTTATACAAGCACATTCAAGAACAATCACCCACGATGTCAAGACGAGTTATTACTCCACATGTCAAGATAGCCGTCGCAACAGCATTCAAGATTTTATGTCAGGTTGACTTGTCAAGAGTACGCCGTGATGGGCCACGATCATGTCATTGTCATGTCAAAGTTACTTGTTAAGAGTACGCCACGACGGGTCACTATCGTGTTCTATCCCTATATTATCATGAATGAGAGAAACTTGCATAAAATAGCTAGTAACATGTTATTGAAGCCAAGAAAAATATCTACAACTTTCATATTGGGAGTTGGAAAAAATTTTGGCCACAATTCAGCCAAATAGGACATAAAACAGCCAAATATGCGATCTACGGCACTATGCGGCCAGGCACTATGCAGCTATGTGGCCAGGCACTATACAGTTATGCGGCCAGACACTATACAGCTATGCGGCCAGGCACTATACGGTCAGGTACTATGCAGCTATACGGCCAGGCAATATGCAGCTATGCGGCCAGACACTTTGTAGCTATGTGGCCAGGCACTATGCAGCTATGCGGCCAGGCACTATGCAGCTATGCGGCCAGGCACTATGCAGCTATACGGCCAGGCTGCTCATCTTCTCCAAAAATCCGAAAAAGATGGCCGTAGAACTCATGAACTTCAAACTTGCATAACTCGGTCAAAACAAAACGAAATCTAACTTTTTAAATGTCAAATTTGGGTAAAATAAAATTCTCTACCACATGGTACAATTAGTTTTCGAAAATAAGGAGATTTAATAGATCAAAACCCAAGAAAACCAAAAATGACCAAAACTTAGATCTACAAGAAAATATCCACCAAATTGAAAATTGCCAAGTTCTAAAGTGTCTTGAAATCATGTGAGAAAAACAATGGAACAAATAGAAATGAGTTCTTTCATGAAGCAAACTAGCACTTGCCTAGGGTTTCTTGGTAGGTGGAAAGAGTTATGATGAAGACAAAAAAGTAATGAAGAGTAAAGAAAAAGAGAGAAAGTTATTGGAAGTTTATAAAAAGAGGGGATGGTTCAACATGTTGAACCAACCATCAAAATAAACCAAACCAAGCCACCCATAACAAGTTAAGTTGGACCAAACCAACCCAAGGTCAACCCTAGTCAAGATACATCAAGGCAAGCCATAAAGAAATACGAAAATACAGTAAATAAAATACGGGTCAAAATTCGTATACGTATACTGAAAATACGTATAACGAAAAACAGGAGTGACAACTCTACCCACCTTAAAAGAATTACGTCCTCAAAATTTAATCAAGAGGCTAGAGATGTCGGGGTAAGCTATACTAAAGCACAATCCATCTACGACTAGCAACCAATCAAGCAATCATTCATACAAGCAAGAAATTTAAAAGCATAATGCATAAGGAAGACATTATACCTTATGAGCCAAACAGGTGTGGATATCGCGAGCGGATATCATCCTCACGCTCCCATGTTGACACACCTAAAGAGTGGTGACCCCAAGCAACAAGGACTAAACTAATAGTCTTGTTCTTGAGTACCTTCTCTCTTCGTTCCAATATGGATATGGGCCTTTTCTCATATGAAAGGTTGGTTCCAACAACCAATTTCGAATGATCAAGGACATGGCTCGGATCCGAGATATACCGTCGTAATTGGGATACATGGAACACGTCATGTACCTCACGTAACGACGGTGGAAGAGCGAGACGATAGGACACATCACCTACTCGCTTGAGAATGTCAAACGGTCCTATATACCTAGGACTAAGCTTTTCTCGTACGTCGAATCGAATAACGCCACGGATAGGCGAGATCCTAAGGAATACGTGGTCGCCGACTAAAAACTCAAGGGAATGTCGATAAGAATCGGCCCAATGGCGCTGGCAATCTTGTGCAACTCTGAGGTGATCTCTGACTTGCCTAACCACCTCGATAGTCTGCATAACCATCTCTGGACCAAGCATCTGCCTCTCACCTACATCATTCCAGGCTAAAGAAGATCTGTACTTCCTGCCATATAGTGCCTCGAAGGGTGCCATCTGGATGCTAGCCTGGAAACTGTTGTTATAGGAGAACTCCACTAGGTCCAGGTGATCTTTCTACGAACCACCAAAGTCCAATGTACAAGATTGCAACATATCTTCAAGAGTCATGTAACACCCACTTTTCTAAAATGAGAGTAATTTTGAACTTTTGTAAAAATTTATTATTTAATAATAGGATTTATGATTTATGGAGATTTTTAATAAATTTAATACTATTTAAAAATGGTGAATTATAATTTTGATGTGTTAGCTAGTGAACCCGAGAACTGTTGAGCCTAGAGACTAACCATGACCATGGGAACCTAACCATGTGATTAAAATGACTATTTATAACTTTTTATGCTAAGGGTATTTTAGTCATTTTGTGACTTTCGAATTATTTAAGATTTTGATTAATTGGTGAATTTTAGATTATTTTAATAATATTTAAATTGATGTATTATAATTTTGGTCATTTTTCATATTTTAATATTTTGGAAATTTTATATTTTAATATTGATTTTACGGGATTTGTTTAGTCGGGTTTGAGTTTCGTTTCGTTCTGACTTGTGTTAGTGACCCGAGTAGCTTAGACTCTAGACGTAACCCAAAGATTTGTTAGTCATGGCCCACAAACCCTACTAATTAAGTTAGTAAGTTTAGACTAATCCCACTTGTTAGATTGGTTAAGTTAGAAGCTTAAATTTAGCCCTTTTCATCCCAAACTTGAGCCTAACTTAAAATTAACAAAAGGACTAGTTGAGGCCTTATTCGGTGTCGCGACCCGCACCCATTTTTTTTCTTTTTTTTGGATACGAGATGTGTCCATGCCAGCCTACGCTACAGTATCGACGGTAGAACGCTGTTACAGCCATGATGCTCAAAATCACAAATAATGCTCATTCACAAATTAATTTAATTTACAATATTCACAAGTTTTATATTTACAGAAAATATAAGCTCGTATAAATATTGGAATAACTACAACTCATCTATCTAGCTAGTCTCTAGGCTTTTGTCTGCAAGTACACCCGCAATTTTCCATGCTAATTGAATCCACGGCTAACCTGAAAAATATTGGTTTCTAGTCAGGAATGGAATGAGTACAATTCACTGAATGCAGTTTCAATAATAAAAATGACTATACAACAGAGATTAGCCTTTAGACATATGATTCATAAAAATAAATGAAGGAAAACAGAATAAACTAAATACCGAAAATAGTAAATAAAAAACATGAAATACTCACCAACTGACCGACTAAAATACCTTTGATATATGATCGGTCTCGGGACAATTACGTGACACGGTCTACAATGTCTAAACACTGTCTACACTGTCTACTTTATAATAATAAATCACTGTCTACACTGTCTACTTTGCAATAATAAATCACTGTCTATACTGTCTACTTTGTAATAATAAATCACTATCTACGCTGTCTACTTAACAATAATAAATCACTATCTACACTGTCTACACTGTATAAGGTCAGATCACATATCTTCGGTACTTCACCTCCCCCGACACCACAAAGAATAAAATCAACATAAAGACTAAAATTACATCTCTATCGACTAACAATGATGTATAGTAAAGATTAATACTGAAAACAAACAATAAACTGTACTCGCTTGTGGTCCTTTGCTGGTGAAACCGATAATCCAAACCACTCAGTGTGCCATAATAGTCAAAACCCATACAACACTCTTCGGATGCTGAAATAGACATTACCAATGTTCTCAGAATAGTCAAATTAGCTAGAATTGCCTGTCCTTAAGTCCAGTTCTGGATACAGGGGCAAAACGATAATTTTGGGTCAAAACGGTGTCCGCCGTTGGACCCGCTTTGCACCAAAAAATGTGTCAGAGTCAATGGTCTCTAAAGTCGTCAAACTATATGTCTACGGATTTATTTTGATAATACGAACCCAACCGTATGTCCAAAGTTGGATTCCGGCAGGCCGTGCACAAAATCGCCCGTTGAATCGGACCGTGGGGCCCACAAAATGGCGATCCGATCAACTGTCTCAGAATTGGACCAAACTTGGCAATGTAGGACCAAAAAAATGATACGGTCCTATTGGTATAAGTTTCATCTCGATCTGACGAGCGTGCACAAAGTAATTGGAAAATTTGTACACAGGCCGATACGGTAAATTTCGACGGATACGCATCAAATTCGTCGCGCACACTGAACCAATTTAAATTCCGTGAAAGCCCACACGTCCACGAAACCATTACGCACCTTTCGATGCATTCGGTTCGTGACCACGTCGCCCGAATTGGCGGGACGCAGGTCATATCGAAGGATTTTCGTAAATTTTAATATTTTGAAAACAGGTTTTCGTCCATCTTTGGAATCCGATTTCTCGACGTATAGTCGACAAAATCAAACTCCGTAAGTTGGATTGCAGAGCCGTATGGGTTGTCTAGGACTTCCTTCAAATAGTTTTTGAAATATCGCTACGGCTTGGCAGCAATTTGCCTTCCAATATGGGTGTTTGGACTGGTTTAGATGTCATGTTTTCAACAGATTTCTCGGCAACTTCAACTCGATTTCTCTCGAGTTTCGGGTCACTAGAATTTAAACTAATTAATAGGAATTAAAGATGGTTATATAGTAATCGTACCAGAGTTTACGAAATGCGAAATGATCGAACGATCGTTGAGTGATCGCTTATCGAAATCATCCCTTCGCCTTGTTACTGCTGTTGAATCCGCCTGTGCGCGCGCGCGGTCCTGTTGCGGCGGTTTCCGGTCGCGTGTGGTGGCGGCGCTGGTGGCGAGCGGCCGCCCAGGGTGGCTGGGAGTTAGGGTTTGCTTTAATCCAACACTTCTCTCCCTCTCTCTCGTATTCATACGCACGAAGGCTGGAGCCTGGAACCCGAGCGAAAATATGGTATTGGGGAGTTGGGCTCGGCCTGTGCTTTAGCCGGGTCTTGTAGCTGCTGTTTTTGTTAATATGATATATATGTATATATATATATATATATATATATATATATAAATAAAATATATATATATATATATATATATATTTTTTTTTTTATTTTTTATATATATATATATATATATATATATATATATATATATATATATATATATATATATATATATATATATATTTATTTATTTATCCACGCATTTATATATATACTTATATAGTATTTCCATAAATCTAAATAAAACCTCTATATTATCCATTCCTAGTATAGGACCTATATATATATATATATATATATATATATATATATATATATATATAAAAATATATATATATATATATATATATATATATATATATATATATATATATATTTTATATATATAAATATATATATATATATATATATATATATATATATATATATATATATATATATATATATATATATATATATAAATATATATATATATATATATATATATATATATATATATATATTTTATATATAATATATAAATATATATATATATATATATATATATATATATATATATATATATATATATATATATATTTTATATATATAAATATATATATATATATATATATATATATATATATATATATATATATATATATACGCCGGACGCTTGTAGCTCAAGTGGCTAGGCGCACCGGCACTTGGGGCATCGGACGGAGTTCGAGCCCCCACGGGGGCGGCTTGGTGGTTTGCCCACGGCCCCCGGGCCAAACGGTGGCTGGGTGTCTTTGACACGGTCGTTTGGTTTTAAAAAAAAAAGAAAAAAAATGAAATATATATATATATATATATATATATATATATATATATATATATATATATATGTATATATGACTATATATAATAATATTTAATTGACAAAGATAGTATAACAAATAATAATAAAATAATATTATATATATAATAACCTAAATAAAATAATAATAAATATAACAAAAGTCAGCAAAACAATGCGGGTGTATATATATCATTATGCGCAGTCTAATAATCCCAAAATGCACAAAGACCCATTTTATACAAGTGTCATTGAATATCAACTACTAATAATATTTATAATATTTAATTATGAATACTTAGAAATATTCATTAAATCATTAAAACAAAAAACCACCCACTCACCAAAATACATAAACACGAATGTCATCGGATGTCCAGCATGACTACCTGGGCTTGGGCTTGTCTTGGGTCCTATCTGGACTAATTCGGTACAACCGGGTTCCCTAAACCCAATAATATAAATAATAAATAAATAAATCTTCGGTAAGGGTTAAGTCGCAACTTGGCATGGTTTTCCTAGTTAGGACATCACTATGTCTCGGCCTTCCCTACCAGGGCTAATACTCTAGTCAAAGCACGCCATTACACTATCCGGGCCACGATTTCTAGTCACCATGCACTCCAAAACTCCGCCCTGGCTAAAGTCATCTACTGTAATAATTAACTAAGTAATTATTTATAAAGATTCTAAAAATCACCATTGAATTCAAATAAATAAATAAAAATATATTATCAAAATTTTGGGAAGAGGGGTTACAAATCTACCCACCTTAAAAATAATTTCGTCCTCGAAATTCTAATTCATAACTATTCCTTAAATTCAAAGAGGAGATCTACTATTACCTTATTCTCCTTAAATTTAATTCCTCAAAAAAATAGTTTATATCCTTCTCACTGGCCATTTTGACAACTAAAAAAATCTCGAGGACTTCTACCCATGTCACGACCCGCTCCCAATTTTGGGATACGAGTTCGTGGCCAAGTCCAGCCTACACCGCAGCATCAGCGGTAGTACGCTGTCTATGATAACAATGGTCCACAACAAGCACAACACGCATGTATATATATATCATCCACAACTAAGCCAGCAATAATTACCAAAATATCCAATAGTCTCAATATTATAAATATGAAATAATCTACTACAACTCAGAAAGTCTCGGGAACAAACCCGGATAGCAGAAAATAAAATAGACAACTAAACTCCATAACTATGACTACTAACTAATGGGAATCCATAAGGAAGGAAATATGCTAATTCGCATCAGCACTAGAACCGGGTACGCCAGTGATGTCAGGGTCTCCAACGTACTCACCGTAGACCTCGGGGCAAATCTCTTCGTCTAAAGCTGAAAAATAGTTATCCAGTCAGGATTGGAGCAAGATCACCATAACACTACATTACATAATATATTATACAAGCATGAAGGAACAATAAAAGGAATTTAACTGAAGATAAGTATTGGCATGACATTGTATGATAAAAAAGTACCTTTGAGACGTGATAACAATATGAAGGTAGACTTGACATACCACTAAGACATGATAACAATCAGAAGGTAGACTTGACGAAAGAGTAACAATAGAAAATAGAGCAACAATAATTAAGTCACGTGTGCTGTGTGTTTTAGAATACCAAATTTCAGCATGTAGACGACTTAGGATATCCGTCAGTCATACGTGTGGTGCATGACTGATATTATGCAATCAATGTATAGGGGGTCTGTATTCAATTCGTTGACCACATGCTTACTTGTTGTATTCCCCCGCCCGACTAACTTACAATACATGTCCACTACGATAAACATTAGCAATAGAATAAACTATAAACAATAGAAAACAATGAGTAAGGCATGAACATGTATGTATATCCAACTGATTCTAACTCTCGTGAACAATAGTAATCATGAACAATGACAACCATGAACCATAAGGGAGTAATAGTGAAAAGACGACACGAAGATACATACAGTATAAAATAAAGGAAACATAGGTCATAGTGATACTTTCCTGCTCCGATAGATGATAACGTCACAAGTCAAGACATCGTAGCCCGATCTACTCCGACACAAAAAATCACAAGTTAGATCAACGATTCCCACTCTAAAAATCCTAGAAAGTGGCTAATTAATTAATACTATTCTAATTCTAGAATAAATCATTTAAAATCCTACTTTAATCTATTTAATTCTGAAATAATAATCTAAACACAAATATTTGGCCAAGGAAAGTCACGGTTCCAAATTCGGGACCCGTGGCACGCAAACCGAGACATACTGTTGACTAACTAGTCAAATATTATGAATTCAAAAGTTTGAGTGTGCAATATGGTATATTTCAGTGTCATGAGTGCACTGGAATTGACCGTACTGCAAAATCACGATTTGGTCAAAAGTTATCGCCATTATGGCTAACCATGACCAAAATGATGAACCGTTGACCCAATCTGACTTCTATGAACAAAATAAAATACTAGATGAAACTCTAAATTTTTGGAAAAATTATATTTTGTAGAGATCGGTGTCAGCTTTCCAAAACATCAAAGGGATCGCGAAACGGAGTCCGGGATCACTCGGAATCTCGAAAACCGCGCGACGTGTTAATTTTTGGACAATCGACACTCAAATAATTATTCAGAAATTCGAGATCAAAATAACAGAAAATAAATTATGTATTCAGAAACCTAACCTCAATACGCTTCTAAAAAATGGCGCACAAAAAGGACGTCTAGATCAACGGCAAACCCTCCGCGAAGTCGAAGAACTCTATCGAACTCTCCCACAAAAAACTGCTGAAATTAATATAGGGTTTTCGGAAACCTAAAATATACTAATATATATATAGAAAGAGAGAGTCGGTGGGCTGTTAGCCGCGGCTAAGGGATACATGTCAGCCACCTGCGGTCCCCGCCAAGATCTAATGGCCCAGAGCAAGCTGAGCTTGGCTCGGCTCCAAGCATGGCTCGGATTGGGATTCCAACTCGGCTTCGGAGACCGAGCCTCACCCACCCGGCGCTGACGGGTGGGCCTGCCACTCGTGCCTGAGCGGCTGACGGGTGGGCCCCCCGCTCAGCTGACTGGATAATAGACTGAAAAAATAGGGTTTTAATATTCAAAAAATTAAATAAAATCAGGAAAAATCCTAAAAATTCCAAATAAATCCCAGAAAATTCCTAAATAGATCTAGAAAATATTTTAAGGGTTCTAGAGCCCAAATAAATTCTTTGGCCTCATAACTACTCTCGGGTGCTCTCATAGTAAATCATAGAAGCTTAGAAAAATAATAAAATCATATATAAAATTATCTAAAAATCCTCATAAAATCCTGAAAATTCTAAAATGGTGAAATAATATACTAGGGACTATCTAGGGACCCCAGAGACCATATACGACTTAATTTCCTTATATCTAACCTATAGGCTTAGGCAAAAATCTTACGATCCCAAATTAATATCCTAGTTAATAATTGATTCCAACTAAAAATAAAATAAAAAATCTCCAAAATAGAAGATAAATTCTAGGAACCCAAATGCTACAAACTATCCCCCTTAAAAGATTTTTGTCCTAAAAAATCAAAACATCACAAATAACATAGTATAATACCTAACTCTTACAAGCCATAATTTCTTAAGCTAAGTCACGGAGAGAGAATTGCTAGGAACATAAGGGAGATCAATAATAAACTAACTAAGCATGCATAACAACTAAAACTAAAGAAGGCTATGGTTAGAACGGTAGATACAAACATATCGAAAAAATCATGGACGAAATCAAGCAAGATGCAATTTAAGAGACAATAAGATCCTAAGATAAAATAGACTCATAAGGTCGAAAATCCTACTGTGGATGATATAACCTCCTACTTTAACTCTATTCGCAGGCTCGCAGTAGTACGACTAACTTAAGTACTACCACGAGTTTGCAGTCTTTTGCGAAATTGGACCTGCATGTGTAATGACCATTGTTCGTATTATGTATTTTGGTATACGTGTACGTATTTAGACCCGTATTGCATGTCCCCTTGTTTGGTTCGGCCCGACTTGACTTGGTTCGGCTTGGTTTTGTATGGTTCAATTTTGCTTGATTTTATGTGAACCAAACCACTCCCATCTACCACCACCTTCATTAAATATCCCACCACACATTTCTCTCTCCTCATTAACTCTTCTTCTTTCCCACAATTACTTCTCCACCAACCAGAGAGTGGAGAGCTTAGGCAAGTGCACCTTGCTTCATGGAGAAAGTCCATTTTTATTGTTCCATTGTCTTCCTCATGTGTTTCTAACCCACTTTATTACTTAGCATTTTTTATTTTCATGGTTAAATTCTTGTAAATCTAGTTTTGTAGTATTTTCGATTTTCATGAGTTTGATCTATCAAACCCTACATGATCTTGTTATTTGATGGTTCCATGTTGCAAAGAATTTCACTTTTACCCAAATTTGACCTACGAGTGTTTGCTGAGCCGCATGAGCATTAATTGCCTTGACCACATGGCCACTAAATTTTTGTTGGCCGCATGGCCTTTCAGGCTTATACGGCCAGGGCCATTTAGGTCCGCACGCCCTTTTATTTAGTTGCATTATTTAATTGCCTTTGGCTTTTATTTGTATGCTGCTTGCAGTTAATGCATGCATTAGCTGGCCACGTGCAAGTGTTTATTTGCTGGGCCCCATGAGTAATCAAATGTTGGCCATTGGCCATTTTCTAGCCGCATAAGCATTTGCTATAAAGTTGGCCGCATGGCCATTTAATTAAATGTTAGCCGCATAGGCCAACACCAAAGTGAGCCGCATGCATTAGCATTTAGCAATGCATGGCCTTTTCTCACTGCATGCATTTAGCATTAATGAGCCGCATATGGCATTTAAGCATTTAAATGCTTATAGTAACAGCAGCATGCCGCATGGCTCTTAAGCATTAAATGCTTATAGTATTATCATTTTCTTATTTTGCATGCATTAATACGTAGCCGCATAAGGAAACATCTTGGCCACATGGCCTTTTTGGCAAGCTTTTGCATATTTTTTTATGCATGCTTGCATGCATACTTTGATGCATTAGGACCTTGGCCGCATGTAAAACCCCCTATTTATTATTATTATTTTTATTATTTTATTAGACTTAAAAAGTAATTTATGCAAATTATGATTTTTTTATATTAGAAATGACCTTAGCCATTGTTGAATTTTGGAACACGAGACTACCATGAATTTTGGCACGGAAGATGTAGCAGTGTGCCTTGACTAGTGTACCAGTCATGCCGGGGGAAGCTTAGCCATGGTGATGTCCAAACTAGGAAAACCAGACCAAATTGTGAATTTACTTATTTAAAGTATTTTAATTAAATATTATTTTATATATTGATTTTTAGACGGCCCGATTTGTCCAGTTCAGCCCGAATTGGGTCCGAACCGAATTTAAGTCCATGTAGGCATGGAATGAGACCAAGATGGCCATGTAGGAATATTTCATGTGTGTACAAATATTTTTAAATAATTTTGAGACTTGTTGAATATTTATTGACTTTTGGTACAAAATTTATATTTTATTAATAAAATAATATTTTACAAGATGGTATAATTTTCTGGACCCACACATGGGTGAGCGGTAAAGTTCACCCCTTTGGGACAATTATTATTATTTTATTATAATTTAAGTTATTTCATGGAGATTAAAATATGTTCATTCTATTTAGATATTATTATTATTATTATTGAGATTGATTTATTGCAAGATGAATTTATATATATATATGTAGATATATTTAAATATATTTGGATATGTAATATTTAAAGTGTTATTTGTATTTAAATGATTTTTGGTGATATATTTATAAAGTTTGAAAAGATTTAGAAAAGAAATGAATAAAGAAAGGAAAAAAGGAAAAGGAAAAGAAAAGACAAAAAAAAAATTTTAAAATTTCACCCACCCACTTAAGTGGGCGGGCCCCTCCCTTCCCTCCTAATGCAGCAAGCTGCTGTAGACGTTAACCCAACGCAACCCGATGGGTAAAGCCTAAATGGGCTTATTAGTAGTAGTAATAGTAATAGGTTTTCAACCAATTGGTTTTATATATAACTTTTTCCACAAGTCCCAAAACCCTAAACTTCCAAAACGAAAGTTGGGGCTGATCATACCCTCTTTGCCTACGAGTTTGTTTCACCAGCAACGGAGTTATGTGCACGACGAACGGAGCATCGGAAGTCAGCCCTTCGTTACCCACGGAGCAGTTTTTCCACTCAAGGTACCCTACTTCCCTACGACGTAACTTTTTACTCGTAGCACCGATTTTTGATCCGTAAAATTTTCTGGAAAGTAGACATGACCCTCTTCGAGGTCCCCTAGGTGGATTTTAATATGGCCGTCCAGCTTGCTCGAAAAATCGAGGCGAAGTTGGAGAAAAATCTACTTTTCTGAATATTAAAAATTGTTTTGAAACACCAACCTGTCGGCCACTTTTTTCGCTGTCCATTAAACTTTTGTAGAAATTAATTGAAGGTAGTCAAAGACAACCTAACCGAGATTGTAACGCACCTTTTGGATTCACTTTTCATCTAGTATGTAGAAAGTTACACGTTGTTAAAGTTTCCCAAAAAAATTGTAAATTCTGTTTTCGAAAATTAGAAAAATAATCTGATACGACGTCCGTCCCGACAAACCGGGCATCATAGTCGCACACTATACGCATCAAAAGGCGCGTATGGATGTTGTCGACGTGTGGGAACTGACAGAACTCGATTTTATTGCATGTGCGTGACGAAATTAATGCGTATCCGTCGAGATATCCCGTATCGACTCTTTGCAAATTAAGTCACAACTTTGTGCACACTCATTATATCGCGATAAAACTTGTGCCATTGGACTTGAAATATTTTTCTGGTCCTGTGAGCCAAGTTTGGTCCGATTCTGAGATCGTTGATCGGGATGCTATTTTGGTAGGCCCACAATCCCACTCAACGGGCGATTTTGTGCACAGTCCACCGGAATCCAAAATTGGACATACCGTTGGGTTCGTCTCCTCAAAACAAATCCGTAGACATATAATTTTATGACTTTAGAGACCGTAGGTTCTGGCGTGCATTTCGGTGCAAAGCGGGTCCAACGGCGGACATCGTTTTGACCCGAAATTACGATTTTGCCCCTGTTCCAAAATTTAACTTTTGGACAGGCGTTTCCTAGGCATATCTTGTATTCCAAACTCGTTCGTGATATTTGTTTCAGTATCCGGAGCTTCTTGTGGATTTTGACTTTCGTGTTGACGATTCTGATTGTTGGATTTTGCTGCTTCTCGCACCACCCTCAGGCAAGATACCTTGCCATTATACTGTTTATATTTAGTTTGCATTTTATTACATATTACTGTTCAGTTATTTCCAGTTCTTACTGTTCTTGATTTGCTGTCTGCTTAGTGATATTAGATATATTTTGTTATTATCCTTTGACTGCATATGGACTTAGAGTTAAGAGACTACCGTCTGTAGTGTATCGCATATACCTTGACACAGTTGTACCACGAGGATGTGTGAGATGAGTATATATAGAGGTTCTTGTGTGTGGGCTGATCCCCCATGCGCATGCGTTAGGGCTAATTTCTAATAGAGGCATGTTAGGAGACTTAGCAGTTAGTAGAGGTTTATGAGACATGGATGTGACTCTGTTAGACATTGGGTGGGAAGAACAGTTTCTTGACGTATGGGCCAAGTATGTACTTCCCTATTGCAGGTTATCTCCGCAGGAGATACGATCCTGGATCCTGATACTGATTTACTGCTGGCCTCTGACATTCGATGAATGTTATGCTTTGAGGTCCCTGGTATCCTGATGGGCCATACCTGAGATTACTGTTACTGAGCCAGAGTGCCCATGCGTTGGAGGTTTGTTCTTAACTGCATAAACACTATAGTACGGTTAGATTACCTTATTGTAGTCTTGTCACTTATTTCGGTTTGTGACATATTATATATTTAGTTTATTATGGCATGTTCTTTATGTATCTTGTTACGTCTCTCTGAGGACCTGGTTATCTCTTCAGGTGTGTGCTTCTGTGAATTTGTAGGTGTTCTAGCCAAGGCCGTGATCTTCTCAATTCTTTCGAAGACGATTGCGCTTGGTTCGTCCCATTACTCTATCGATCACTTCTTGTATATTTTATTTGAGATAGTTGGCAGTGGACTTTGTCTCCGCCCAATGATTGTATACATGACAAATTTAAAGTTGCTTTTATATCATTTATTTATCTAGTGGATGAGATTTAGTTTTTTTTATGGTTCTACTGCATTTTTACTGCTTATGTATTCATACGAGGTTTTCATATATTGGAGTATACTTCGTATGTATACAGCTGGCATGTCGACGTACCTAGTCCTACGTATTTTGGGACTGGGGCGTTACACCGCATATGAAATAAAGTTGCTGGCCGCTTGCATTATAATCTATTGGCCGCATGCATTATAATCCACATGCAAGCTTGCATTTAGCTAATCCATTTGCATACAAATGCAAGTCTTTGCCTGCATGCATATTAATGCATGCTTTATTGCATGTTTTGTCGTATGCTTTGTTGCTTGCATGATTACGTGGCTTTACTTGCATGCATATTAATGCATGCTTTGTTGCATGCTTTGTTGCTTGCATGATTACGTGGCTTTGCTTGCATGCATATTAATGCATGCAATGTGGCATTGCTTGCATGCAAATGCCAATAGTGAGCCGCATATGGGAACATGGGAACAAATCAGCCGCATGAAGTATTAATGCATTATATTAATGCATGCTTAATTATTTAGCATTAGTCGCATGTTATATTTAATACATTATATTGCATGGTTATATATTTTGCTAGCCGCATGCAAGCATTTAATTGCTTAGCTGCATAAGCAAGTGACCGCTGGCCGCATAATTTTTTTTTCGAGCCGCATGAGTCCCCAACAGCCCTTGCCCCTTCTAATATTTAATTACTAAAGGTGTGCTTGTGCCAAATTAATTGTTCTCTGACACGATGGTGACCCGTTGTGGTGCACTTTTGACATGACGTGATAGTGGCCCGACGTGGCGCACTTCTGACAGTGAACATGACATGATATATATATTTTGAAGGCTGTTGCGACGGCTAGCATGTCATGACAAGATTGGATGGCCTGGACACCGTGGATGATTGTGTTTGTGCAATTGATCCAAAAATGTTTGCATCATGTCTAGGATAGGGATCCCTGAGTACCATGGTCAGGGGTACCTACTATAAATGGCTAAGGCTAATAAACTAGAATAATTCAGTAGACATAAAGAGATTCCTAGCTACAGGCAATCCCATTATCTGGGCGCATTAAGTGGACTTGTAGCCTACTGACGAGTAGGGCACATTTCCAGCACACAGTCACGTGTTGCATTCATCATAAACGGACATTCGACCCGGATAACCTGGATGGTCTGCAGGGCTTGTGGCTATTGGATAATCTCATTGCATCTTGCTAGTAATTAGGCCTGTGATAACCCTAGTTAGTTAAAAGTATCAAGTCGTACTCTTGATTGGCCGTGATTGATTGGATGGAGTTTATTCCAGCTTAGTCTTATCCTGATCCTGTGCAAGATTGTGACTTGACATGATTATTGATGCTTGCCTTAATAATAACGATCGGGAGTCCAGTTCTGTTCAGGCAAAAGGTTACAACCCCGGTCCTTGTTTGGTTTAAGGGTTGTAACCTGGCTCCCGGAGCAGTTCTGTGTCCTCTCTTCGTTTATTGTCTTCACTGTACCAATAGTATTTGAGACGGGTTTCTATTCAGATGAAAGGTTACAACCCCGGTCCTTGTTTGGTTTAAGGGTTGTGACCTGGCTACTTGAATAGTTTCCTCGTACTCAGTTTACTGTTGTTATCTCTATTATTATCAGTTCTTTATTTATTATCTTTAATATTCTATTGTGATATGCTGGTTTTAGTTCCTAAGTGAAGCCTCCTTTGTGGCACTTGCTCTTTCTAGGGTCTGACCTAGCTGGTTTTGTGTGGCCAGATATCGGAGCAGTACCAGAGGATCCACCTGTCTTCCAGCCAGATGGTGACCACCAGGCGTAACCCTGGCAATAAGTGTGTTTCTTTTTGTCTTTCCACTTATTTGTAAAATTATTCTTTTGAGGCGTTTAGCCGGCGAGCACGTGTTAGCTCGTATTGTACCTTATTTACTGTCTGCCTACGGGCTGTAACATGACTGGCAAATCCTAGGGTTGATCATGTATGACTGAAACTCTTGCTAGTCCTGACATTTTGTACGACTAGCTTCATGATCATCCAATATGTAATGTATGGGACGCCTTGCTATTATATATTTGGTGTTATGACATCTTGTAACTATTGTTGCTTGCTTGAGATTGAGACAATAGGCTTATTCATGACCATAGGAGACTGTTGGTTTGTAGTTAAACCCTCAAGTATCTAGACAGCCGTGACCGTATAGCGAGGTGGGTTGCACTTCAATATACGTAGCTGGCTATGTACGCCCCCGTTCTCCAGTATTCTGGTTCTGGGGTGTTACATGGTTTAAGTGGTGGCCCATGCAGGTCTTGTAAATCAAGATATGTGAGGGTTTACCGAATAGATGTCTCAATCAGTATTCGTCCTTGATCTCTGCTCGTATCTTCAAATCTCTGAGAATGTTGACCTGGTCACATGCTTATATCGTTGATCTGTCCTGGTCCTTCCTTATTGTTCCCTATGTCGTCTTCTTTAGCGGTATTGTTCCTGGACCTGCCGATCAGCAAGGTGGAGCACCTCCCGTAGACCAGCCGCAACCTGGAGATCAAGCCCAGCATTCAGTAGTAGCCTCCAGAGTCGTACCTACCGGAGAAGAACCACTAATTCAGCCCGTCAAGCCTGCAGAGCCTGATGATGGCACTTTGGTGGATCTCATCAGGTCACTATTAGCCTCCCAGGATCGTCGAGGAGATGCCTTACACCAGGTGGTGGCAGACGCTATGACCAGAGGAGGTCATCAGGGTAATAGCGCGGACAACAGCTTCAAGCGCTTGAACCCTCCCTTCTTCGACGGCAGTGAAGATGCGATCGCTGCAGATGCTTGGCTTCAGGACACAGAGGTGATTCTAGAAGCAGCCAGGACTCCAGAGAATGAGAAGGTGGCCGTAGTACGCCTGCAGCTATTGGATCTTGTCCGCAGCTGGTGGGCGGCGCAGGCCGTTGGATTAGTGGCCCCTATTGCCTGGGCAGTATTCAGAAAGAGATTCCAGACTAAGTATTTTGATGCTGTAGCTCGGTATGATCTACAGACAAGGTTCACCAATTTGAAGCAGATGGGCAGGACGGTCGATGGATATGCGGTCGAGTTCTCCAGGCTTAGTCGATTTGCTCCCACCTTGGTGGCGACCGAGTTCGATAGAGCCCAGCGGTTCCAACAGGAGCTCCACCTTGAGATTTTGTTGGTGGTGGAGCAGTTTGAGCATCAGACCTTTGATGTAGTACTGAGGACAGCCCAGAGGCATGAATATACCTCCCAGAGGATCGTGGATAGGACCGGAGGTCGGAAGAGATCCCATAGCCAGATAAATCAGTCATCAGCACCAGCCCCGACAGCCAGGGCTTTGACCATTGGAGCTCCGAGACGGGCGGCTTCAGTGACGTCGGTTCAGCATTCCACCCCGACGTACCCTCAGCAGCAGAAGCAGAAGCAGTCTTCCGCAGTAGGATGTTCACACTACGGGAAGCCAGGGCATGTGGTATCAGAGTGTCGCAGAGCACAGGGTTTGTGCTTGGTTTGTGGTGCCCTGGGCCACAGGGTTAGAAACTGCCCAAACAGGAAGAGTTCGTCGGCCTTCTCTAGTCCTTCAGTTAGAGGACCAGTACTAGTCCAGCAGCAGCAACAACTACAGTACCCATTCCCGAGGCCATTGCCGACGTAGGCCTAAGCATTCCAGCAGCAGAGACCGCAGCAGTATGCCCAAGCTCAAGCCCTGATCCAGAGCAGGTAGAGGAATTTTCAGCAGAAGGGACCTGCACCCAGAGGGCATGGTCAAGTGCTGGCTTTGACCATGGGAGAGGAAGGAGTAGCACCAGGTGAGGTGGTGGCATGTACTATTCTCGTCAACACCTTTCCAGCTTCAGTATTATTTGATTCTGGTGCCTCGTATTCATTTATGTCTGCACGATTCGCGACACGGATAGGATTGAAGTCCGAGTCATTATAAATGAGGCTCAATATACTTACTGGTAATGGACTTGTGGGAGTAGATAGGGTATTTTCCTCGTGTCGGATCGTAGTTAGCGGTAGAGAGTTCCTCGCTAGATTGATAGAGTTCCCGATGGCCGATTATGATGTGGTCTTAGGAATGGATTGGTTGAGGGACCAGTATGCTAGGATAGACTGCCATATTGGCAGGGTTGTTTTTAGCATTATCGGAGAGCCAGAGTTTTCTTTCTTCCGAGGCGAAGTTGAACCTTCTCCTCCAGTATTACGGATGGCAGTAGCAGCAGTACAGTTGCCTCGGATAGTCGAGGAGTTTCCAGATGTTTTCCTGGAATAGCTTCCAGGAATGCCGCCAGAGCGAGAGATCGAGTTTACTATCGACTTGATCCCCGGGACAGCACCAGTGTCAGAGAGAGTCTACAGGATGGCGCCGTCAGAGTTGAAGGTATTGTACAAGATGATTGAAGAACTCCGGACCAAGGGATTCATTTGTGCGAGTGGATCGCCTTGGGGAGCCCTGATGCTTCTTGTGAAAAAGAAGGATGGTACGTCCAGATTCTGTGTAGATTATCGTACCATGAACTCAGTGACAATCAAGAACAGATAGATGACTTGTTTGATCAACTCAGAGGAGCGGCAGTATTCTCGAAGATTGATTTGCGGTCAGGATACCACCAGATCAGAGTCAGAGAGCAGGATATCCTGAAGACAGCTTTCAGATCTAGATATGGGCATTGGGAGTTCCTTGTTGTGCCCTTTGGAGCGACCAATGCGCCGACTGTATTCATGGACCTCACGAATCATATCTTCATGCCTTATTTGGATCAATTCGTAATCGTGTTCATAGATGATATCCTGGTCTACAGCAAGAGTGAAGCGGAGCATGAGCAACATCTCAGAGTTGTCCTCTAGATTCTTCGAGAGCACCAGTTGTATGCCAAGTTCAGTAAATACGAGTTCTGGCTCGATCGTATTTGATCATATCATTAGCAGAGGTGGAGTGGAAGTGGATCCCCAGAAGATCGTGGCTATCGAAACATGGCCAGTGCCCAGCACAGTTACAGAAGTTCGCAGTTTTTTGGGATTGGCCGGCTACTACCGGAGATTTGTTTCGGACTTTGCTCGGATTTCAGCACCAATGACACAGCTGACCCGCAAGGAGGTGCAATTTTCTTGGACAGCAGAATGTCAGGATTCTTTTAAGAAATTGAAGCGAAGCTTGATGACGGCACCCATTCTCACACTTCCAGATGGGACCGGAGGATTTTCAGTGTATTGTGATGCTTCAGGCCGAGGTTTAGGATATATTTTGATGCAATATGGGAAGGTAATAGCTTATGCGTCACGTCAACTTCGTGATCATGAGAAGAATTACCCGACCCACGACTTAGAGCTGGCAGCGGTAGTGTTTGCACTCAAGCTTTGGAGACACTACTTGTATGGAGATAGGGTGGAGATTTTTACCGACCATAAGAGCCTGAAGTATGTGTTCACTCAGAAGGATCTTAACATGCGTCAGAGAAGATGGCTGGAGCTGCTTGTGGATTATGATATCAACCTGCAGTATCACCCTGGGAAGGCCAACGTTGTTGCAGATGTATTGAGCAGGAGAGCCGTAGTTTATTTTCTGACAGCGCAACCAGAGTTGTTAGCAGATCTTCAGAAGATGGGTATAGAAGTTGTCCTTCCTATCAATGTAGCATTGATGGCCAGTATGCAAGTTCAGTCCAGTATAGTTGAGAGGATCAAGATAGCTCAGTCCTCCGATTCTAAGCTTCAGCGGCTTAGAGCAGAATGTGAAGCAGGACGACGACCAGAATTATGCATTCATGAAGACGGTACACTTCGACATGGAAAGCACCTTTGTGTACCCAGTAGAGATATTAGACATGAGGTCATGGCGGAAGCTCACAGTTCTTAGTATTCGATTCATCCTGGTGGCACGAAGATGTACCGTGATATCCGTCAACACTTTTGGTGGAATGGTATGAAGATGGAGATAGCTCGATTTGTCTCTCGGTATTTGGTTTGCCAACAAGTCAAGGCTGAACATCAGAGGCCAGTTGGACTTCTTCAGCCCTTGCCGATTCCAGAATGGAAGTGGGAGCATATAACCATGGATTTCGTGACTGGATTACCTAGATCCCCAGCTGGTAGAGATGCTATTTGGGTTATAGTTGACAGGCTCACGAAGGTGGCTCATTTTCTCCCATTAAGAGTTGGTCAGTCGATAGCTCAGCTAGCAGAAATATATCTCTGGCAGATAGTCAGACTTCACGGAGTACCAGTCAGTGTCACCTCGGACAGAGATTCGAGATTTACGTCGCACTTTTGGCGTAGCTTATAAGAGAGTTTGGGAACTCGCCTCCAGTTCAGCTCAGCATATCACCCGCAGATAAATGGTCAGTCAAAACGCACGATCCAGACTCTTGAGGATATGTTGAGATCTTGTACACTATACTTCGGTTGTTCGTGGGAAGATCACCTGCACCTGGTAGAGTTCTCGTACAATAACAGTTTCCAAGCTAGTATCCAAATGGCACCATTTGAGGCACTATATAGAAGGAAGTACAGATCCCCACCAGCCTAGGACGATGTGGGAGAGAGGCAGATGCTTGGTCCAGAGATGATCACTCAGACAGTTGAGGTGGTCAGGAGAGTTAGAGATCATCTTCGCGTTGCACAAGATCGTCAGTGCCATTGGGCCGATTCTCATCGGTGTCCCCTTGAATTTTCTGTCGGCGACCATATATTCCTGAGGATCTCGCCTAACCGTGGCGTCATTCGTTTCGGCGTACGGAAAAAGCTTAGTCCTAGGTATATAGGACCGTTCGACATTCTGGAGCGAGTAGGAGATGTGTCCTATCGTTTCGCTCTTCCGCCGTCTCTGAGTGAGGTGCATGACGTGTTCCATTATCCCAACTAAGATGGTATATCCCGGATCCGAGTCATATCCTGGATTATTTGGAATTTGTTGTTGGTACCAACCTTTCGTATGAGGAGAGGCCCGTATCCATATTGGACCAAAGAAAGAAGATACTCAAGAACAAGACTATCAAGTGTTTTCCATAAATAAATTCACTTTATTTAATGTGTATCTGGGAAAATTACAACTGTAGGAATCCAATCTAGAAGACGATCGCTTTATCCCTTAGACGATGCGAAGAAGAAAAGCTCTCAAAATTTCAACAACAATTTAGATATCTATGTATCTGTACAATGAATGAAAAAAGAACTCTATTTATAGAGTCAAAAATAACTGAAAAGATAACTGTCTTCACAACCTGTGTATAGTTGAAAATCACGCAGGATTTAACATACACAAGGTTATGGGCAGTTACTGGACGTGGCCTGTAACTGTTGGACACATGGCAATCGTGCACGAGTCATGTGCAAGTTACAGGATGTGCAGGTAAGAGATCGGTGGCATGGCTGCCACGTACTCCAATTTGATGAAATCCACGCAGACTTGTTGAAGACGAAATCCACGCAGCCTTGGGGCAAAAAGCTTCAGAATCCACGCAGACTTGGGGCAGAAAGCTTCAGAATCCACGCAGACTTGGGGCAGAAAGCTTCAAAATTCACACAGACTTGGGGCAGAAAGCTTCAGAATTCACGCAGACTTAGTGCAGGAAGCTTCAAAATACACGCAATCTTGAGGAAGGAACATAGAAGTTCAAAATACACGCAGACTTGAGTCAGATCGGCTAGCTGTCTTGATTCGACGTGCCTCGACTGACACAAAATTTCTGACATTGATTGCCTTGTCAGTCGTATTAAATGATAATAAGCTCTTTTGGTACGCCAATTTGATGAAGGCTGAGTCTTGTTGAAGAAGATTTCGAAAGTCACGCAATAGTCGGCTGTGATCTCTCGAGTTCCGTGCATACGTGGTATGCGAGGAGATATTCTTTGACTGTCGTGCTGTCAGTCATAATGACACTCTGATAAATGATGAGCTGTCCCAGCGTAACTTTTAAACATTGTCTTGATCAACTCAGCGTGACTTTTAGACTTTGTCCTGATTAACTCAGCGTGACTTTTAGACTTTGTCCTGATCAACTCAGCGTGACTTTTAGACTTTGTCCTGATCAACTCAGCGTGACTTTCATTTTTGAGGCCTACAAAACCCCCTTCAAAGTTTTTGAAAAATGATAAATTATTTCAAAATACTTTGAAACCGAGATGATAAAATGAATTTAGTCACGCTGAGATGACTTTAAAGAGAGATTTACTCCGAAATGATTGGACTGTTGGGATTCTGTGCGGTTAGGATCCCGTGCAAAGCTCCCAAATCGAGGCAAATAATGATGTTACCGTTTGGAATTCTTCATGAGCCTATAAATAAGCCATAAACCACTTCTTTGTTTCTTTACTGCTTTAGAGAGAGAATCCACAGAAGAGAAACTTTATCTTCCCCGACGAACTTCATCTTCTCCGACTTCTTCTTTCCTTTCTCAACAACAATGGCTCCTAAGAAAACCGACGCTCAGGCCAAGGGGAAAGCTCCTGCGACTTTCTCGCGTGCCACCACTGACAGACTTCCTCGACGCAAAGTCACGCATCCTCCTATGCAGCGTAAGTGATGGATGGGGATACGAACTGTTGAAGATGACTTAATGAAGATGACTTTGATGAAGATGAACTCCACATAGAAATCTTAGGATCTTAAGACAAATAATGAACTTCAGAAATATATCCCCCCTTCTTAGGGCAAAGGATAATAATAAAGTATGCCCCCTCTTTAGGGTCGGCCATACTTCATATCTTCGTTTTTACGAAGCTCTGTGTTTCACGCAAATGAGCATGGCTCTCATGACTCTGCGTGATTTTTTATGTATTGGCAGAGATGTCAATGTTTGAATTATTCACGCAGCTTTTATGACTCTGCGTGATTTTTCACATGTTGGCAGAGATGTCAATGTTGAATTATTCACGCAGCTTTTATGACTCTGCATGATTTTTCACATGTTGGCAGAGATGTCGATTTTGAAATAGTCACGCAGACTTCTGAGAGTCATCCTCTGGATAGATTAGTTTTGATCTGTCAGCGTATATTTTATCATTTTCACTTCAATGTGATTCTGGCAATGATGCGTGACTTTTCATTCTAATCTGTCTAGACTTTGCATGAATTAATCACATGCGTGAATAAATCATTCAGCGTGTCTTGATAGTATATCTGTCTGAAGTCTGCGTGACTTATGAAATTTCCTTCAAACACTGCTATACACGCATAGATTTTAGTGAAACACATCTGACCTTGTCTTCTTTTATTTTCTGTAGTGAACATCCGAAGTGAAGAGGCAGATTATGAAGGGCACTTGAGTTTTTCATTTAAACATGATTTATCTCATGTGCAATTTCCTCAGTTTAACCTTCCAGAAGCCAGACTGTCATTGTTGGCAAATCAAGACCATACAACTTTACTCCGTCTGATGAATGGTCAACCCTTTCAGAGTCTTGATTTGGTGTCCCACAAGAAACCAACATTTCTGTTCGGGGATGCCATAGCACAAAAGTCCCAACCAAAGGGCATCAGAGAGAAGGTCTGCTTTTACTTCGAAGGTGATGCAAAACAGCCCATGTACTGGTCGAAGGTTTCTAGGGGCTTATCTATCATGAGATTTATGCATGTCAGCTATCCCAGAAAGATGTCCTGGCACTTAACAGAATATCAGCAGGCAAAGGCGAGCCATATCATTTACAGGAAGGAGGGATTCTTCAGTTCCCCAGAGAATCATGTATCCGTGTTCCGAGGTTTGAAGCCGGGATGCGTACCTCCTGAAGACTCATCAATATTAATGCCATTCAGGACGCCTGTTTTCATAAATAAATTCATGGCAAACAAGAATGCATTCTACCCCACTGATTCGACGCCGAGAATGAACGGCTTAATGAATCAGGAGAACGTGAGATGGAGGACTTTGGTCCATTGTGCTCTGGAGCAGTTTGAGAGTGAGCTGAAGAAGATAAACCTTTATGACGCGATCGTGAATTCCTCATATGGCTTCAGACCCAACCCCTTTCTGTTCCTGGCTTTGGTTGAGAGGTATAACCACAGGACGGGAACATTTATGACTCCTAAAAGGGAGATGGGCTTTGCCCTTCATGAGATGGAATACATCTCGCATCTGTCTTCGGGCACACTACCGTATGAAGAGTATGTGCCTACGACAGAAGAGCTGAACTTTTTGTCAGAGAAGAATCCAAAAATGGTACATCTGTTTGAAGAGATGATGTACCATTTTGGCACATGCACTCTATATTATAAAAGTTATAAAGATGAAGCCGGCAACCATATCCAGAAGTGGATGTCTTATCTTTTCCTGAACCGTGAAAAGGATGAGAAAAAGATAAACGAGAAGAGATGGTACCAAATTAACTTCTTCAAGCCTCTCTCTGAGAGTGAAATCATTTATCTACTAGAGAAGTATGACTGCAAGGATTTCACGATCACTGAAGACTGGTATGAGTTTAAAGCTGGAACCACCTTCAGCTCGTATGTGAGGCAGAGTGGAAAGACTCTGTCAAAGAACGGTTATTTAGCCGGATTTCTATCTCTTTGGTTAAGAAGATTCATCGTTCCTGGCTCCAGCTCTCTAGATAGAATACATAGAGGCGTTATCTTTGCAGCAGTGCGCCTTATATATGGTTATAAGATAGACTTATTATCAGCGATGACCTATAGGCTGAACGCAGGTCTTCGGAATTTTGTAACCAATATGCTATCTAATCAGAGGAGGATGACCGATAAATTCCCCAGAATAGAGATGCCCTTCACATATCTATATGGTTGGCTTCTCCTCCATCACGATGGTCTGATACCTCCGGGAGCAGGAGGGAGTGGCAGTCTCTTTTTGGAGAAGTACTCTGGAGAAACTTTCTGGAAGGTTCACACTCTTCCAGAATGCAGAAATATTCTGAATCGAGCGTCACATTGGTCCATTCAATGTGTCCCTCCACCATTGGGTTATGAGAGCATGCCCTTGAATATGATAGACGGAGATAAAGGGAATAGGCTAGATGATGTAGCCTTTCAGTGGTTGCAGAGAATCCGGCCCTCTCATCTAGTATACCGTCATGAAGAAATAACGTATCTGGAGCCGTATCTACCGAGCCGATTTGCCAGGTAATTCGGATATGACCAACTTCATGTTGGGAACGCCACCACCTGCCTTTCTGCTCGTGGAGGGCTTATTGACGGAGCTCGGGCCTGGAGATATTTCGCGGCTAGAGATACAAAAGCTGTATTCTCTATGTCTAATCCTTTATCCAGCACGGGTACGAAGATGCTTTACACATATGCTCGCTTCTATGTTTCGTCGAGCACCTTCATGCCGAGTTTCCATCTGAAGACTTTTGTTGCGGAAGAAGACCCAGCAAAGAGGTCTAAGAAGAAAACTGTTATTCAACAATTTCCTCCGGAACCTGAAGATGAGACAGCGGAGGTTGAGCCCCTATATGACTTATTTCAGGAGGGAAATTTTCCTGATGAAGTTCTTCCTCCCATATTTGTATCCCTTTCTAAGAGGAAGCGAAGCGATAAATCTGAGACAGTCTCCAAAAAGAGTACTAAGTCTCAGACATCTAAGAAGAAGAAGAAAGGGGTCTCAGTAACTGCCACTTCATCTTTAGGTGGCATCTCAGTTGACGAAGATGACGCCGCCGATAAAGACGAAGATACAGATGAAGACGACGCTCCTTTGATAACAAGGAGGTCGAGAGGCAGGTATGTCAAGAAGACCGTCGGCAAAATAAAGGGCAATGAACTCCTGGAAACGATTATGAGTGGAGGAGTCTTGCCAGAGATCAATGAAGCGGCTTCCACTGAGAAAACGGAATCTGATTATGTTCATCTTTCAGCAACTTCCGCTGAACAGACTGAGGTAGAGTCCACTCGAGCTCTGGAAACGACTGCTCCGACAACAAGTGGAGTAGCTACTGAACCCTCAGAGATGAGGATGATTCCTTTTGAACATGGGACTGAGGGAGTCATCCAGGCATTGGATGACCAGATTGAATATTCTGAAGAAGAACCAGCCCCGGCAGAAGTTATGGAACAACCGGAAGTTCCAGAAACTCAGGTTGAAGAAAACATTTCTTTGGCCAGAGGCGATGAAGACGTGTCAACGTCCGAGCTACCAGCTGCTGATGACTTATTGAAGAATGTTTGTAAAGACATCATTCTTCGAACTGATATTCCAGAAAAGACTGAACCGGCAGTCGATACTGAGCTTGCTATCATTACTGTTCCTGAGATTCATCCATCTCAAGGAATAGATGAAGATGTGAACATCATGGACTCCAGATCAGAGATTCATCCTGAAGTTGGGGATGAAAAAGAGTCTGAAGAAGAAGAAGAAGCTGAAGAAGGAGATGATTGGCATGCTGGAACTTCTACTCCTTATGATGAAAATAAAGTCAAAGGGAACAGAATGGAACTCAGCTTCGAACCTGCTCAATCTCCGGAAAATGCTCCAGCACTCAGTAATTCTGGAGCTGGAAGCAGCCACATGAAGCAGGTGTCGGACACTATCATGGATCGGCTACGAGAAGACGTAAGACTCCCTCACCACATAGAATATGAACCTCAGCCTGGTATGATTTTATTTCAGATTCTGTTTTTACTGTTTCTTTTTCTTTAGATGCTGATTATTTTTTCTTTGACTAATAGGAACTGCTGCAGCAATGAGTTTGACTCATGCTCCACTTGTCCAGACTGATGCTGATGAAGGGAGCTCACAATTGCCAACTTCTCCAGCAGCACATACTTCCGTTCCCAGGATAGAAAACATACAAGCTTCTTCTTCAATGATGACAGCGACTCCTGGGTTCGAGATGGGACTGGCAAGAACTCTGGGGATGTATTCAGATATTATCTATTCATATCTGGATACGTACTCCAAGCGTTTCTTGAAAGACGAAGCTATGCCCTTCTCTGAGCTTCGAACTATGATCAATTTCCCGCTCATGGCGTTGCGACATGCTGGTTGCGAATCTCAGTGCATCTTCTTCGAACATCTTCTGGATGAGTTGGAAATAACTATCCAAAAATACTGGGAGACTAAGAAGGAAGACATTCATTCTTTAACGGTGGCTGAGATCAGTCAACTAGAGCATGAAGCCCAGTCCCAGCAAGCTGCATTAGAAGCATTTCTTGCCTCTTCTTCTGAGAAATTAGTAGAAAAGGGTGAAGAAATATTAGCTACTCGTCAGAGAGTAGAGCTTCTGGAAAAAGATAAAGTATCCAAAGCTGAAGAGCTAAAGAAATTGAAAGAGGAGTTGGCTCGTCTTCAAGAACGAATTGCTGTCATAGAAACAGAGCAAGCTGAGGTCATTGCTGCTTATATTTCTAAAGCCGAACGCTGTGAAACTCTTCAAAAGGAGCAAGAGCAGATGCTGACAGAACAAATTGAAGAAGTTAATCGTCTCCAATCTGCTATTATCATTTTTGATGAACAAAATGTCGCTGTTGAAGCAGCAGAAAAAGTTCAAAAAGCTCATGAAGAGAAAATGAGTATTGTACTTGATCGTATTAAGGAGCTAATAACTCCTAATAAATAGATCTTGTAATCAACATTTTGATTTTAAATAAAGACGAATGAGAACCTTTGATCTGATTTTTGACTTTGTTGTTTTAATAATGAAGAAAATATGTTCAGAGGTAAATAATACATGACACGTTTCAATAGAATAGAATATACAAATGAACTTTGCAATTCTATCAGATGATATTAAACCAGAGATGATCTTAGTTTAATACTGATTAGAAAAAATAAAATTCAGACATAAAAAATATCTTTAAACTCAATTTTTCATGATCTTTGGATTCGAGAATCAAAAGACTAGATGTCATTTTCATAAATATGATACTGACATGGATGATGAACGATGATGAATTGTAAATGTATGTCGGATGAACAGGAAAACCGACAAATGATGGAATGAACGGATAAACCGTCAAAAATGAATGATAATGAATGGATGAACCGTCAGATGATGATGAATGAACGGGTTAACCGTCGGATTATAATGAATGGGCGAACCGTCGGATGAATGAGATAAATGAACGGATGAACCGTCAGGCATTAATGAACGGGCGAGCCGTCGGATGAATGTGATAAATGAACGGATGAACCGTCAGGCATTAATGAACGGGCGAACCGTCAGATGACTGTGTCGCTTCATTATTTGAGGAACTTCTGTCTATAAATATAGCAGAAATCTGACAAGAACGAACACTTCTACTCTTCAACATAAAAATGTCGTCTGAAGAAGTATCCAGGAAGGCTGAAATTGCCCCGAAGGTTCAGAAGGGCACTGAAGAACGCCCTGCCGATCCAGTTCATTCGAAGGAGGTAGAAGCAGGCGAAGGTTCGTCTGCACCCAAGCCACCACGAGACATTCTGGACTTTCTGCTTGATCCAGGAAGGACTGAAGAAGAGGAAGCCATGAGGATGGCTGCTTACAAATTCCTCTTGGGTTCCAGCAAAGAAGTTCTCAGCTCTTTTGCTGATCGCGTTTTCAAGAAGGACGGCAGCGGTCCGCGTCCAAATGTAGAAAAAGATGATAGTGATCTTCCTTAATATCATGTACTATCATCCATGATGAAATAAAATTTGAATCTTATTCATGAACTTTGAACTTTGTCTGATGATTTACAAGTATTTATATTTATACATAATACTTTTTAAGGAATTTGCCATTAATAGGCATCATAGCAATTTGACCATCCAGTTCTGAGAGTTGATAAGCTCCATTTGAGAAAACTCTGCTTACAATATAGGGACCTTCCCACTTTGCGTCGAATTTGCCTTTGATCATATGAGTCATAGTCATAGGACGTCTGACTGTTAGAACAAGTTCTCCTTTTTGATATGCTCGAACTCTGACTTTCTTGTTAAAAGCTCTTGAGATTCTAGCTTGATAGAATTCAATATTCTGTTGAGCAGATAATCGCTTTTCATCCAGAGCTTCTAGTTCCTGAAGTCGAAGACGGTCATTATTCTCGGCGGTAAGTTCATTAGCGATTGCTATCCTTAAAGAAGGAATTTGAATCTCTAATGGAAGAATAGCTTCGCATCCGTACACCAGAGAGAAAGGTGTACATTTAGTAGTATTACGAACTGTAGTACGGTAAGCCCACAAACATTCATCGAGTTTCTCACTCCAATTACGTTTGTTAGTAGAGACAAACTTTTTTAAGAGTTTGATGATGGTCTTGTTGAAAGCTTCTGCTAATTTATTAGCTGCCGGATTATATGCGGTAGAAGCCACATTGTTGATCCGATGATCGTCGCAGAATTGAGTAAACTTCTGACTGACGAACTGTGGTCCATTATCATGAATGATGCGTCGGAGAACACCAAATCTGTAGATGACATGATGCTTGATAAAGTTGACAACATTAAAAGTCTTGACTTCAAATAAAGGAATAGCTTCGGCCCATTTGGAGAAATAATCGGTTATTACGAGAATAAACCGATAACCTTTTGATGACGGCGGATTGATCGGACCGATAATGTCCATGCCCCAAGCTTCGAAGGGCCATGATGCTGCCGTTGGATATAGAAATTCTGAGGGTTGATGAATAAAATCTGCATGGATTTGATAAGCTTTACACTTCCTTGCATATTCGATGGCATCTAATACCATAGTGGGCCAATAATAACCCATACGTCGAATACGGTCTTGAAGTTTTGGTCCAGGCTGATGTGCTCCACAAATTCCATCATGTGCTTCGTGAATAATTTGTTGAGCCTCATCACCGGCAATACATCGAAGAAGTAAACCATCATAAGCTCGACGATATAAGGTTTTTGTAGTATGATTGTAATAGAATCTGAGTGATCGTCGTGTGATAGATGCTGCCTCACTCGGATTATCTGGAAGAATATCATACAATATGAAATCTAAGAAAGGAAGTCTCCAATCTTTATCCGTATTCTGAGTTTCAGCTGAATTACTGAAGATGAATTCCATGCTAGAATCAGATGAAGATGATAATGATTTACGACTTAATCCAAATCCTCTTATTGTATTGACATCATGAGATGTTGATTCTTCAATGTCAACTGGAAGTCCTAGAGTTAGATTGTTTTCGAGATGAAATAATTCTCGATTGCAAACAACAATCATTTGTTGACGTCTAATTGGAATAGCTAACACCGTCGCGAGATTAGCAAGAGCATCAGCTTCTGTGTTACATGCTCGCCTAACATGTTCGATGAAGAATTCTTCAAATGAAGAAGTTATAGATATAGCCGATCTATGATAAGGAACCAGATCTTGATGGCGAACTTCATAAGTACCCCTTATCTGATTAACAATGAGTTTAGAATCTCCATACGCTTCCAAATGTTGAATATTCAGATGTTTAGTGAGCTGAAGACCAATGAGTAATGCATTATACTCAGCTACGTTGTTTGAACATGGCTGATCGAGAGAATAAGCGCTTTGGATAGCAAGACCTTCTGGCGACACAAGAACGATTCCAACTCCAGCGACAATGTCACCATTAGGACCTATTCTTGAAGCTCCGTCAAAGAATAGACGCCAAGTAGAATCTTCTTCATCAATTTGATTTGAATCTAGGACTTCATTTAGGATTTCATCATAGAGTTTTGAATTTTTTGGAATTGAATGAGCAGCCAGAAAATCAGCTAAAGCTTGTCCTTTGACCGATTTCTGAGGAATATAATGCATATCATACTGAGCAAGTAAGATTCCCCAGTTAGCCAATCGAGAATTTAAAACACTTGGTTTCTTCATCATGACTCGTATAGGATTGATCCTGGAAATGACATGAATGGTCTGGCCAATGATATAATGTCGTGTCTTTTGAACAGCGAACATCAGGGCTAGACATTCTTTTTCGATCGGTGAATATCGAGGTTCAGCTCCGGTCATAGTACGACTGAGATAGTAAATAGCTTGTTCATGACCATTTTTATTCTTTTGAGCGAGCAATGCACCCAACGAATGACTCATTGCTCGGGTATATAGGAGGAACGGTATTCCTGAGACAGGAGGTACCAATACTGGAGGGCTCATCAGATATTGTTTTATATTATCGAATGCTTTCTGACATTCATCATTCCAGACAAAAGAAACACCTTTCTTCATAAGTTTATTGAATGGTCTGCAGCGTCCTGAAAGATTAGAGATGAATCTCCTGATATAAGCGATCCTTCCTTGAAATCCTCGTAGCTCTTTTAAGGTACGTGGAGGACGCATCTCTTGGATGGCTTTGATCTTCTCCTGATCCACGTGTATACCTTTCGAGGTAATGATGAAGCCGAGAAATTTGCCACTAGAGACGCCTAAGAAGGACTTAGTAGGGTTCATCTTTAATTGATGCTTACGCATTAGATCAAAAATAGTCTTCAAATCTTGGATGTGATCCTCTTTTTGTCGACTTTTGACTGCAATATCATCAACGTAGCATTTGACTGTTTTCTGTAAGTGTTCACAGAATATAGTGCTCATGGCTCGTTGATAAGTTGCTCCTGTATTCTTGAGACCGAATGGCATCACTGTATAACAGTATGTACCGATCGGCGTTCTGAAAGAAGTGTGTTTCTCGTCATCTGGAAACATTTTAATCTAATTGTACCCAGAATACCCGTCCATGAATGACATCCGTTCAAACCCACAGGTGTTATCGATCATAACATCAGTAATTGGTAGAGGAAACTCGTCTTTAGGACATGCCGCATTGAGATCGCGGAAGTCTATGCATACTCTGATCTTACCAGTCTTTTTAAGGACAGAAACTATATTAGCCACCCAATCGGAATGTTGTTCCTCTCTAATAAACCCAGAGGCCATGAGTTTATTAACTTCAGCTTCAATTGCATCCATGATATCTGGACGAAATCGTCGCTGTTGTTGCTTGACCGGCTTTGCATTCGGCATGATATTGAGTTTATGAGTTGCGATTTGTGGATCAAGTCCTGGCATATCTTTATAACTCCAAGCGAAGACATCGATGTATTCTCGAATAAGTTTGATCATGTCTTGCTTATCAGTTTCTGAAAGACTTTCACTGATGAATATTGGTTTGGGGGATCCCTCTTCACCAACATCTATTTGAACAAGTTTATCTTCAGTCGGAGGTTCTTTTTGCTCTAATCGAAACTCCCATTGATTATCTAACCTTTGGGTCCATTGTTCTGATTCAGATGAGATTTCAAATTCGTCTTCGTTTTCATCATTTTCTTCAGAACTGTCAATGGAGACCATGTTGGAAGACAGAATGTTGTAGTGGAAGTTACCGATACTTGTATCAGAATTCCAAGAGGTGGTACTAGAAGAATCAGATCTCTTATCTTCGTCAGATTCGAGATCTTCATGGACAGTATTGATAAAAGGAGTAGGAGCAATATAACCTAATCCGCATTTTGTCCTCCCATATTTCAGAGGAGGAATCCGAACATGCATTTTTCTTCTTTTTCTATTATTGAGACCAATTCTGAAGTCATAGCCCATATTTTTAATAATGTCTTTAGATTGCTGACTATAACGACGTAATTGCAACCTTCCAGTATCATCGTCTTTGTCATCGTCTTCCAAATCAGAAGGATTCTGAGGCCCTTTGTAGAAGAATATTGGAATGTCTCCTGGCTTTCTACTACGAACCAGAAAGTATGAAGTTTGTACTGATTCTAGGGATACGTCTATATGAAAAGTCTGTACAACTCCTATGGTTATTGTTCTCAAGTCATCTAACAAATGCAAATAACTATGAACATGATTACACACATCAATATACTGCAAAGATGGAGACTTTTTATTAAATTTAAAAGTAGCAGTATTTACATTGGGAGAAGGCTGAGCCTTAGAAATCTTAGCCAAATCAATGACTAAAGGAGGAAAAGAAGAACGAGAGAAAGTTTTGTTTCGATTAAGATCGATAACAAATGGCTCAGAAGAGGTGAGCTCCCTTAAAGCCTGAGATAGAAGAGTAGTCCTCCCTCCAACAGGGATTACCAGAGTATCCTGTTTTATATGTGAAGATGCAGGAACTGTAGTACGCCCACTGACAGGAATAATCAGTGTATCTTGAGTAGACGACTGAGGTAATGGAGAGATCCGTCCTCTCACTAGAATAATGAAAGAACCTTCTCCAGAGGGTTTAGAAGATTGTTGCTGAGTAGTTCGACCTTTAACAGGAATTATCAAGGTCTCACTTTGCGGATCCTCTTTCTCTATAGCTTGTATCACCCTTGTATACTCTTCTTTGTACGTCCGGGAATCATTGAAATAAGCTTCAACCCCATGGAAAGGATTTATATCAGCAACTTCCTTTTGTACTCTTCTATTGCTGTCAATGTATTTAAAACACTGATGAAGAGTAGAAGGCACCACATTATTTTCATGAAGAAAGGGCCTCCCCAGAAGAAGATTATAAGATCCCACGATCTCGATCACATAGAAAGTGACTTTGGATCTGAAATCGCCTATCTGAAGTTTCAGATGAATCTTTCCCAAAGGCTCGCTTCGGCTTTGATTGAATCCTAGGATAGTAGTAACCGTCTTGGAAAGTTTGTGAAGAGGGATTTTTAGTTCATCCAACAGACTCTTAGGCATGATACTTATAGCAGACCCTGGATCAATGAGGATACGATCTATCTTCATCGTATCTATATAACCGGTGTAGTAGAGAGGCCGATCATGTCGATTATCCTCCAGTAGCATGTCGTCTTGTGTAAAGGTGATATTTGGGATAATCTTCAATACACTGTTACAATGTAAGCAAGTGGCAGGTTTTTCATCTGGCTTCTTTAATTGTGCAAGATAAGAGTCAGCCTGTAGAAGTGCCTTACTTAACGTCTCCCGAGTTTCTTTAAAAAGACGTAGAAGTTCAAAGAGAGACATTCTAGCTGGAGTATTAGCAAGTTGGGCTAGAATGTCAAAGTTATAAGGCTTCTGAAGCCCAAGAGGAGGGGACTTCTTGATTGGCTTATCAAATCGAGCCTGTTGTTTGCCTTTCTCAAGAGCTGTAGGCTTGGAAGGAGTAGGTACAACCGGTGCAGTTGAAGGAACAGGTGCTATGGATGATTCTTTCTCAAGAGGAACATCAGGAGCATCTTTGTCAGCAGGAGGGATATCAGGAGTATCTTCAGGACTCTTGGAATAATCCTTTAGATAAGGTTTCCCTGTTCTAGTAGCACCAGCAAGTACTTCTTCCTTATCTTTTGATTCTGTGTCGGGAGTAGATCCGAAAGAAGTCATATGACATGACTTAGTTTTCCCAGCCTTCTTAGATTTTCGGGAAGTAGTCTTTTGAAGAGGAGGAGATTCAAAATCTGCTACCAGATCAGGATGAATCCATATAATTTCTCCTGTTTCCATAGTGATTGGTACTAATCCTTCAGACTGTGGAGGAGGAATATTTACTATTTCAAGAGTTGCCTTGGGAATAGGAACGATCCCGCTTTCAAGGAGTTGAGGAGGAAAATCTCCGAATTGCATAGAGACGACATTGGAGATGACGGTCTTATCTTTCGGAGTAAGAGTGATAGCTCCAGATTTAATCATTTCTTGGATCTTTCCTTTCAATACATAACATGTACGAACTGTGTGACCCAACATTCTGTGGTATGGACAGTATTTAGGATGATCCGTCTTACCAGCTTCATCAGGTTTCTTGATTTCAGGTAATTGTATTTATTACCTTTCAGCAGACATTCAAAGATACCAAGGGCATCATCGTCATCAAAAGAGTATTCTTCTTTGGGACGAGGTGCTCTTAGTTGTTGAGTCATAGAGGCAGGAGGAGTTTGAACAGTCGATGCATCTTTACTCTGAAGATTAACTTCAAGGGTCTCTTTTCCCTTGCGAGTATTGGATTTAGCATTATTGTTAGTACTTTGACCTGTTTCTTGGGAGTCATCTGTACTTCTAAACCTTTGAAGGTTTCAGCACTAATTTCTGCGGCCTTGGTACTAACTATGAAGGAAGGCCAATCTTGAAATTAAGTAGATCCTGTCTACATGGTGATGATTGGCAACAAATTTGATTTGCATGTGTCGATGGTGACAGCATCAGGAGTTCCAAGAGGCATCTTCAGAGCTTTTCTTCAAAATCGTTCAATGAATTCCTCTGTAGTTTCATTATTTTTCTGCTTGATTCTTATAAGAGCAGTCATAGTCATGTCATTGAGCCCTTCATAGAACAGTTCAAGAAACATTTGTTTGAAACCGGCAAATGAGGTAATACACCCATCCGGGAGACTTCTATACCATTCATAAGTCGTTCCTTTGAGACATCCGACAAACACCCGAGTAAGGAGGGCGTCACTTGGTTGCAGCTGGTCAGTCATCAATTCAAAGTAATTAATAAACTGACTCGGAGAAGTAGTTCCATCATAGAATGAGATAGTAGGAGGTTTGTATTTAGGAGGATACGATACTTGCTTCCATTCTATTGGATAAGGTTGCTTGATGCCTAACCTTTGTAAACCATCCTTCTGTTTGAATACCTCAAATTGAGTTCGGAGATTCCTCAATTCTTCAGTAACAACTCCGGAGGATTGTGGAGTTGTAGCTTGTAGAGAATAGTTGGGAGGAGGAACATCATTATAAGCACTACCCCCAGCTCCAGAGTGACTAGGAACCGGTTGAGCTTGCCCAGGAGTATTGGATTGTACTGCTGGAGGAACATGTACTGGACTTACACCTGCGTCAATTGGTATGGCATCTGGTACAGTCTGTTGTTTGTAGCTGGGTTACCATGAGTTCATACATCGACTTCATAGTGTCAGCCATAGATTTCATTTGCTGTTCCAAAGAAGCAATTCTTTGTTCTTGAGGAGTCATGGAAGAAGAAGGTTCATCAGTATTCCCATCGACCATATAAGTCGTGACTGTACGAGGGATTATTGATGAACTAGTGGATGTTGTCTGTTCTGAATCATTACTTTGTGTATCAAAGTCATTTGTAGGAGAATTACCCCCAGTAGGCAGAGGTGGGAAGTTAGATTCTCCAAGAAATTCAGAATCATCTTCAGAAATCAAAGTCCTTTGACTAGAGGCCAGGACTCTTGCTCTGGTGCCTCTGTATACTCCATCTGGACTATCAGTTCTACCCCCAGTATCCCGAGAGGTCATGTTAACAGAAGCAAACAGAGGTTCATCTTCATCAGGCATCGGTTCACACTGAATCCGGGTGAAGACAGATTGTCGTTTAGTTTGACATCTGCATTGCATCATGACTCTTGGCTGGAAGTCACATTCATGATTAGCATAGTCATGATCCATTGATTGACATCTGCATTGAATTATGACTTTTGGCTGGAAGTCATATTCAGCATGGTCATGATCCATTGACACAGAGTATTCCTTCTCTTCTGTTGAAAATGTTCTCGTAAATCTGTCTGTGAAGATTGAGGTACATCAGAGTACATTCTTTGTGTATTTTTAGGAATATATTTCCGGTTTCTTAGGTCTTGATGGCTCTTGATTATATAGAGAGTGATTAATCTGAGCCATATAATTTCTAGCATACTCTGCATCTGGATCTCTTGCTTTTGTTCCCGATTGGTATAGTTTTTTACACCAGAAGTGCTTCCCAAACGGGTTTGATTAAGTTTTGTTCTTAGATCAGTTGGAGGTAAAACATTAGTTTTTGATACTTGGAGTTTTTCTTCCATTGATCTGGATATTTGCAGAGAAGGAAGAGTTAAACCACCCCCTTGATTAGGAGTTGGTAACATACCCTCTTTTATAGACAAATTCTGTGCCCAATTCGAAGAAGTCGTAGAAGAAGACATAAGAAATGTTTCTTCTTAGACTTATTCAAGTTTTGAGACATAGAATGTCCAGAAGGAAGAGTAGTCAAAAGACCATCTCCTTTTCTTTGACTAACAAAACTGTCAGTCAAAGCTGTTCCTGAAGTAAATACTACAGGAGCAGAAGAAACAACTAAAGAGTTATTTCTTTTCGAAGGGACTTTGTGAGCCATTTGTGGAGGAGTTCTAGCAAGACCACCCCCAGTTCTAGTAGAACTTGGCAAAGAAGAAGAGATAGCTAAAGAGCTATTCTTCTTAGATGATGTATGTAGAATACACGCTAAAACAGACTTGGTTAAAGAACCAGTGCTGTTGGCGTGACTTTTGAATTTAGAAATACACGCTGGAACAGATTTGGCTAAGGAGCCAGTGCTGTCAGCGTGACTATTGAATTTGAGATTGCACGCTGGAACAGGCTTGGTTAAAGAGCCAATACTGTCAGCGTGACTTTTGATTATGAGATTGCATGCTGGAACAGGCTTGGTTAAAGAACCAGTGCTGTCAACGTGACTTTTGACTTTGAGATTGCACGCTGGAACAGGCTTGGCTAAGGAACTAGTGCTGTCAGCGTGACTTTTGACTGCTGTCGTCTTCGAGCACACAAGAGCTGCGTGCTTGTAGTAGAGTCCTTGCCAGTATTAGGAGTAGACACTGTGGCAGAAACTTCACCATTGATTGCCAACAGATTCTTAGGGACGTAGACAGATCGTCTCTTCGAGTTGGCAGTGGTGATGGAGGCTGAAGTGGGCTTGCCACACTTAGCCCGCTGCATTTTTTCGTAGGCGAGTTGTTCGAATTGGATCGATATCACCTTCTTCGTCGAGCCGACTGACGAAGAGTCGCATTGAGTTGTTGCCATCTCAGAAGAGGAGACAGTTTTCCCCAGCAGAGTCGCCAATTTGTTTTCCATAAATAATTTACTTTATTTATTGTGTATCTGGGAAAATTACAACTGTAGGAATCCGATCTAGAAGACGATCGCTTTATCCCTTAGACGATGCGAAGAAGAAAAGCTCTCAAAATTTCAACAGCAATTTAGATATCTATGTATCTGTACAATGAATGAGAAAAGAACTCTATTTATAGAGTCAAAATAATGAAAAGATAACTGTCTTCACAACCTGCGCATAGTTGAAAATCATGCAGGATTTAACATACACAAGGTTATGGGCAGTTAGTGGACGTGGCCTGTAACTGTTGGACACATGGCAATCGTGCATGAGTCGTGTACAAGTTACAGGACGCATGAGAGATCGGTGGCATGGCTGCCACGTACTACAATTTGATAAATCCATGCAGACTTGTTGAAGACGAAATCCACGCAGCCTTGGGACAGAAAGCTTCAGAATCCACGCAACTTGGGGCAGAAAGCTTCAGAATTGTAATGCCTGTGGTTCGTATTACGTATTCTTGGAATATGTACGTATTTTATTTTGTATTGCATGATTTTCTCCCTGGGCTTGGTTTATTCTTGGATTGGGTTGGCTTGGTTCGGTTTGGGATTTGCTATTGGTTCATGATGAACCCATGAATGAACCCCCTACCTACCACCACCATTTATATTTATTACCCCCTTCTCATTTCTCTCTCTTTATTTATCATCTTCTCCACCATTACTTCCTTACCTACTAGAGAGAGAGAGTGAGCTCTAGGCAAGTGCAACTTTCTTCATGGAGGAACTCCAATTTTATTGCTTCATTCTCTCCCTTACAGCATTTTGACTAGCTTTAGAACTTGGCATTTTTACTTTCCATGGCTAGATTCTTGTAGATCTATATTTACTTTATTTTCAGATTTCTTGGGTTTTGATCTACTTAATCTTGTTATTTCTGTGTTTTGAGGGTTCCATGTGGTAGAGAATCTCGTTCTACCCCATTTTGACCTATGAAAGTTCGGATTTTGGGCTCCGGATGATAGAGTTATGCAGCTTGGAAGCTATGGCTTATGGTGTACTTCTTCTCGAAATTTGGAGAAGAAGCACAGTTTCGAGCCGCATGATAGCACTTGACCTCATGAATATTCATGCGGCAAGTCAGCTTCGAAACCGCATGCACTATCAACTGGACTTGACCGCATAACAAGTTCATGCGGCAAGTATTTAGTTCGGCCGCATGAGGCTCTTGTACTTCTAGCCGCATGGGGCCCTTCTTTCCGAACCGTATATGCACCCTTGCTCCCAGCCGCATAGGCATTGCTCCCCGCTGCCGCATGGGACTTCGCCCATCCCGAGCTGCATGAACTCTAATACTCGCGAGCCATAGACCGCAGTCTCCCGCTGCCGCATGAGGACCCGAGTCCTCTCAGCCGCATGACTGACTGATCCCGAGCCGCATAGATCCTGATTTCCTTCAGCCGCATGAGACCCCTCCATTCCTGACCTTATAAGCTCCTGCAGCCGCATGCGCTGCACGCCCGCACTGCCTTGAGACCGACCTTTCCGAGCCGCATGAACTCGAATTTCGGGCCGCATGAACCCATATCCATTCAGCCGCATGGGCTGTTCTCTTCCAGCCGCATGTGATCATTCCTGGCCACATATGCCTTAGCCGCATGGCTCTTCTATAGCCCTGAATATTGATATTTTATTAGATATTTTACGTCCATTTTATATCCTTACGCCTTTTGTCATAAATTTGATAATCATGGATTTGTTTAATATGTTGGAAATGATACCTGAGCATGACACGATAGTGACCCGTAGTGGTGCACTCTTGACAAGAAAACCTGACATGACCTGATAGTGGCCCGTCGTGGCGCACTCCTGACAAGAACACTTGACATGATAAACCTGACATAATATATCTGATAAGCTGTTACGACGGCTACCTGACATGACATGACCTGTATAATTAATCCTGGACACCGTGGGTGATCTTGCTTGTACAAATAATCCAGTCCTGTCTTGCATCATGTCTAGGAGGGGACTCCTGAGTACCACGGTCAGGAGTACCTACTGAAATGGACTAAGGCTAATAACTAGATTAATACAGTAGCCATGAAGAGATCTCCCAGCTACAGGCAATCCCGTTACCTGGGCGCGCTTGGGATCTGTAGCCTGCCGTCAAGTAGGGCACATTTCCAGCACACTGTCATGTGTTACATCCTTCAAGCTACCTAAGGGTACATGCGTTTCCTGGACGGTGTATCCACCTGAATTCAACCCCTAATTTTGACCTGGGTGACCTGGATGGTCTGCAGGGCTTGTGGCTATGGAGTAATCTCACTGCATCTTGCTAGTAATTAGGCCTATGATAACCCTAGCTAGTTAAAGTATCAAGCCGTAATTCTTGCTTGGCCGTGAAATGATTGGATGGAGTCTAACCAGTCTAGTCTTGCCCTGACCTTGTTCCAGATCACAGCATGAATTGAATGCCTGTATTTATTTTACCGATAAATGGTGAGAGTTCCAAGTTCTGTTCAGACGAAGGGTTACAACCCCGGTCCTTGTTTGGTTTACGGGTTGTAACCTGGTTATCTGAATAGTTCCATGGTTATCTCGTCGTATATCATCCTGATGTATTTTCCTTATTTCCAGTTCTTACTTTTATTTATACTCTTGTGCTGATTGCTGGTTTTAGTTCCTAAGTGAAGCTTCCTTTGTGACACTTGCTCTTTCTGGGATCTGACCCAGCTGGTTTTGTATGGCCAGATTTCGGAGCAGCTCCAGAGGATCTACCGACTATCCAACCCGATGGTGGCGACTAGACGTAACCCGGGCAACGAGTGGGTCTATTTTTGCTCTCCCACTTTATTGTAAAAATATTCTTTTGAGGCGTTTAGCCGACGAGCACCTGTTTAGCTCGATTGTATTTACTTACTGTCTGCCTACGGGCTGTAACATGATTGACAGATCCTAGGGTTGATCATGTATGACTAAACTCTTGCTAGTCCTTACATTTTGTAACGACTAGCTTCATGATCAGCTGAATATGTAATATTTGGGACGCCTTATTATTGTATATTTAATGATCATACATCTTGTAACATTTACTTACTTGCTTGTGATTGAGACAATAGGCTTGTGTATGACCTTAGGAGACTATTGGCTTGTAGAAAACCCTCATGTATCTAGACAGCCGTGATCGTATAGCGAGATGGAATCCATTTCAATATACGTAGCTGGCTATGTCTGCCCCCGCTCTCCAGTATTCTGGTTCTGGGGCGTGACAAGAATCCACGCAGACTTGGGGCAGAAAGCTTCAAAATCCACGCAGACTTGGGGCAGAAAGCTTCAGAATTCACGCAGACTTAGTGCAGGAAGCTTCAAAATACACGCAATCTTGAGGAAGGAACATAGAAGTTCAAAATACATGCAGACTTGAGTCAGAACGGCCAGCTGTCTTGATTCGACGTGCCTCGGCTGACACAAAATCTCTGACATTGATTGCCTTGTCAGTTGCATTAAATGATAATAAGCTCTTTTGGTATGCCAATTTGATGAAGGCTGAGTCTTGTTGAAGAAGATTTCGAAAGTCACGCAATAGTCGGCTGTGATCTCTCGAGTTCCGTGCATACGTGGCATGCGAGGAGATATTCTTTGACTGTCGTGCTGTCAGTCATAATGACACTCTGACAAATGATGAGCTGTCCCAGCGTAACTTTTGAATATTGTCTTGATCAACTCAGCGTGACTTTTAGACTTTGTCCTGATTAACTCAGCGTGACTTTTAGACTTTGTCCTGATCAACTCAGCGTGACTTTTAGACTTTGTCCTGATCAACTCAGCGTGACTTTTAGACTTTGTCCTGATCAACTCAGCGTGACTTTCATTTTTGAGGCCTACATCAAGTTAGTCCGTGTTGCTTGGGGTCATCACTCCTTGGGCGAGTCAACGTGGGAGCGTGAGGATGATATCCGATCGCGATATCCGACATGTTTGACTCGTGAGGTATAATGTCTTTTGTATGCCTCATGTCTTCGATTCCTTGCTTGCATGAATAATTGCTTGATTGCTTGACTAGTATAACTTGCCTGTGATTAGTATAGCTTGTCCTTGCACCTCTGGCCCCTTGATTAAATTTCGAGGACAAAATTCTTTTAAGGTGGATAGAGTTGTAATTACCATTGTTCGTATTACGTATTTTGGTATACGTGTACGTATTTAGACCCGTATTGTATGTCTCCTTGTTTGGTTCGGCCCAACTTGACTTGGTTCGGCTTGGTTTTCCATGGTTCGGTTTTGCTTGATTTTATGTGAACCAAACCACTTCCACCTACCACCACCTTCATTAAATATCCCACCACACATTTCTCTCTCCTCATTAATTCTTCTTCTTCTCCACTATTACTTCTCCACCAACCTGAGAGTGGAGAGCTTAGGCAAGTGCACCTTGCTTCATGGAGAAAGTCCATTTTTATTGTTCCATTGTCTTCCTCATGTGTTTCTAATCCACTTTAGTACTTAGCATTCTTTATTTCCATGGTTAAATTCTTGTAAATCTAATTTTGTGATATTTTCGGTTTTCATGAGTTTGATCTATCAAACCTGTATGATCTTGTCATTTGATGGTTCCATGTTGCAGAGAATTTCACTTTTGCCCAAATTTGACCTACGAGTGTTTGCTGAGCCGCATGAGCATTAATTGCCTTGACTACATGGCCACTAAATTTTTGTTGGCCGTATGGCCTTTCAGGCTTATGCGGTCAGGGCCATTTAGGTCCGCACGCCCTTTTATTTAGTTGCATTATTTAATCGCCTTTGGCTTTTATTTGCAAGCTGCTTGCATTTAATGCATGCATTAGCTGGCCACGTACAAGTGTTTATTTGCTGGGCCCCATGAGCAATCAAATGTTGGCCATTGCCATTTCCTAGCCGCATAAGCATTTGCTATAAAGTTGGCCGCATGGCAATTTAATTAAATGTTAGTCGCATAGGCCAACACCAAAGTGAGCCGCATGCATTAGCATTTAGCAATGCATGGCCTTTTCTCAATGCATGTATTTAGCATTAATGAGCTGCATATGGCATTTAAGCATTTAAATGCTTATAGTAACAGCAGCATGCCGCATGGCTCTTAAGCATTAAATGCTTATAGTATTAACATTTGCTTATTTTGCATGCATTAATACGTAGCCGCATAAGGAAACATCTTGGCCGCATGGCCATTTTGGCAAGCTTTTGTATATTTTTTTTGCATGCTTGCATGCATACTTTGATGCATTAGGGCCTTGGCCGCATATGAAATAAAGTTGCTTGCCGCATGCATTATAACCCATTGGCCGCATGCATTGTAATCCGCATGCAAGCTTGCATTTAGCTAATCCATTTGTATACAAATGCAAGTCTTTGCCTGCATGCATATTAATGCATGCTTTGTTGCATATTTTGTCGCATGCTTTGTTGCTTGCATGATTACATGGCTTTGCTTGCATGCATATTAATGCATGCTTTGTTGCATGCTTTGTTGCTTGCATGATTACGTGGCTTTGCTTGCATGCATATTAATGCATGCTTTGTGGCATTGCTTGCTTGCAAATGCCAAAAGTGAGCCGCATATGGGAACATAGGAACAAATCAGCCGCATGAAGTATTAATGCATTATATTAATGTATGCTTAATTATTTAGCATTAGCTGCATGTTATATTTAATGCATTATATTGCATGCTTATATATTTTGCTAGCCGCATGCAAGCATTTAATTGCTTAGCCGCATAAGCAAGTGATTGCTGGCCGCATAAATTTTTTTTCGAACCGCATGAGTCCCCCACAGCCCTTGCCCCTTCTAATATTTAATTACTAAAGGTGTGCTTGTGCCAAATTAATTGTTCCCTGACACGATGGTGACCCTTTGTGGTGCACTTTTGACATGACGTGATAGTGGCCCAACGTGGCGCACTTCTGACAGTGAACATGACATGATATATATATTTTGAAGGTTGTTGCGACGGCTAGCATGTCATGACAAGATTGGATGGCCTAGAAACCGTGGATGATTGTGTTTGTGCAATTGAACCAAAAATGTTTGTATCATGTCTAGGACATGGATACCTGAGTACCACGGTCAGGGGTACCTACTGTAAATGGCTAAGGCTAATAAACTAGAATAATTCAGTAGACATGAAGAGATTCCCAGCTACAGGCAATCCGTTATCTGGGCGCATTAAGTGGACTTGTAGCCTACCGACGAGTAGGGCACATTTCCAGCATACAGTCACGTGTTGTATTCTTCATAAACGGACATTCGACCTGGATAACCTAGATGGTCTGCTGGGCTTGTGGCTGTTGGATAATCTCATTGCATTTGCTAGTAATTAGGCCTGTGATAACCCGAGTTATTTAAAAGTATCAAGCCGTACTCTTGATTGGTCGTGATTGATTGGATGGAGTTTATTCCAGCTTAGTCTTATCCTGATCCCGTGCAAGATTGTGACATGACATGATTATTGATGGTTGCCTTAACAATAACGATCGGGGGTCCAGTTCTGTTCAGGCGAAGGGTTACAACCCCGGTCCTTGTTTTGTTTAAGGTTGTAACCTGGCTCCCGGAGCAGTTCTGTGTCCTCTCTTCGTTTATTATTTTTACTGTACCAATAGTATTTAAGACGGGTTTCTATTCAGGTGAAGGATTACAACCCCGGTCCTTATTTGGTTTAAAGGTTGTGACCTGGCTACTTGAATGGTTTTCCCGTACTCAGTTTACTGTTGTTATCTCTATTATTATCAGTTTTTTATTTATTATCTTTAATATTCTATTGTGATATGCTGGTTTTAGTTCCTAAGGGAAGCTTCCTTTGTGGCACTTGCTCTTTCTGGGGTCTGACCCAGCTGGTTTTGTGTGGCCAGATATCGGAGCAGCACCAAGGATCCACCTATCTTTAGCCAGATGGTGACCACCAGGCGTAACCCTGGCAACGAGTGAGTTACTTTTATCCTCTCACTTATTTGTAAAATTATTATTTTGAGGCATTTAGCCGGCGAGCACGTGTTAGCTCGTATTGCACCTTATTTACTGTCTGCCTACGGGCTGTAACATGATTGGCAAATCGTAGGGTTGATCATGTATGACTGAAACTCTTGCTAGTCCTGACATTTTGTACGACTAGCTTCATGATCATCCAATATGTAATGTATGGGACGCCTTGCTATTATATATTTGGTGCTCTGACATCTTGTAACTATTATTGCTTGTTTGAGATTGAGACAATAGGCTTGTTCATGACCATAGGAGACTGTTGGCTTGTTGTTAAACCCTCATGTATCTAGACAGCCGTGACCGTATAGCGAGGTGGGTTGCACTTCAATATACGTAGCTGGCTATGTACGCCCCCGCTCTCCAGTATTCTGGTTTTGGGGCGTTACAGCATGGGCCACCATAAAAACTTATCACGACCCGCTCCCAATTTTGGGATACGAGTTCGTGGCCAAGTCCAGCCTACATTGCAGCATCGGCGGTAGTACGCAGTCTATGATAACAATGGTCCACAACAAGCACAACACGCATGTATATATATCATCCACAACTAAGCCAGCAATAATCACCAAAATATCCAATAGTCTCAATATTATAAATATGAAATAATCCACTATAACTCAGAAAGTCTCGGAAACAAACCCGGATAGCAGAAAATAAAATAGACAACTAAACTCCATAACTATGACTACTAACTAATGCGAATCCATAAGGAAGAAAATATGCTAATTCGCATCAACGCTGGAACCGGGTACGCCAGTGATGTCAGGGTCGCCAATGTACTCACCGTAGATCTCGGGGCAAATCTCTTCGTCTAAAGCTAAAAAATAGTTATCCAATCAGGATTGGAGCAAGATCACCATAACACTACATTACACAATATATTATACAAGCATGAAGGAACAATAAAAGGAATTTAACTGAAGACAAGTGCATGACATTGTATGATAAGAAAGTACCATTGAGACGTGATAACAATATGAAGGTAGACTTGACATACCACGCTAAGACATAATAACAATAAGAATGTAGACTTGACGAAAGAAGAACAATAGACAATAGAGCAACAATAATTAAGTCACATGTGCTGTGTGTTTTAGAATACCGACTTTCAGCATGTAGACGTCTTGGGATATCCGTCAGTCATTCGTGTGGTGCATGACTGATATTATGCAATCAATGTATAGGGGGTCTGTATTCAATTCGTTGACCACATGCTTACTTGTTGTATTCCCTCGCCCGACTCACTTACAATACATGTCCCCTACGATAAACATTAGCAATACGATAAATTGTAAACAATAGGAAAGAATGAGTAAGGCATGAACATGTATGTATATCCAACCGATTCTAACTCTCGTGCACAATAGTAATCATGAACAACGACAACCATGAACCATAAGGGAGTAATAGTGAAAAGACGACACAAAGATACATGCAGTATAAAATAAAGGAAACATAGGTCATAGTGATACTTGCCTGCTCCGATAGATGATAAAGTCACAAGTCAAGACGTCGTAGCCCGATCTATCCCGACACAAAAAACCACAAGTTAGATCAACGATTCCCACTCTAAAAATCCTAGAAAGTGGCTAATGGGTTAAATTAATTAATACTATTCTAATTCTGGAATAAGTTATTTAAAATCCTACTTTAACCTATTTAATTCTGAAATAACAATCTAAACACAATATTTGGCCAAGGAAAGTCACGGTTCCAAATTCGGGACCCGTGGCACGCAAACCGAGACATACTATTGACTAACTAGTCAAATATTATGAATTCAAAAGTTTGAGCATGCAACATGGTATATTTCAGCGTCATGAGTGCACCGGAATCGACCGCACTACAAAATCACGATTTGGTCAAAAGTTATCGCCATTATGGCTAACCATGACCAAATCGATGAACCGTTGACCAATTCTGACTTCTATGAACAAAATAAAATACTAGATGAAACTTTGAATTTCTGGAAAAATTACATTTTGTAGAGCTCGGTGTCAGCTTTCCAAAACTTCAAACGGATCGCGAAACGGAGTTCGAGATCACTCGGAATCTCGAAAACCGTACGACGTGTTGATTTTTGGACAACCGACACTCAAATAATTATTCAGAAATTCGAGATCAAAATAACAGAAAATAAATTATATATTCAGAAACCTAACCTCAATACGCTTCTAAAAAAATGGCTCACAAAAAGGACGTCTAGATCAACGGCAAACCCTCCGCGAAGTCGAAGAACTCTACCGAACTCTCCCACAAAAAACTGCTGAAATTAATATAGGGTTTTCGGAAACCTAAAATATACTAATATATATATATATAGAAAGAGAGAGTTGGTGGGCTGTTAGCCGCGGCTAAGGGACACGTGTCAGCCATCCTGCGTGCAAGCTGAGCTCGGCTCGGCTCCAAGCATGGCTCGGATTGGGATTCCAACTCGGCTTCGGAGACCGAGCCTCACCCACCCGCCGCTGACGGGTGGGCCTGCCACTAGCGCCTGTGCGGCTGACGGGTGGGCCCCCTGTTCAGCTGACTGGATAATTGACTGGAAAAATAGGGTTTTAATATTCAAAAAATTAAATAAAAATCAGGAAAAATCCTAAAAATTCCAAATAAATCCCCGAAAATTCCTAAAAATTCCTAAAAAATCTAAAAATATTTTAAGGGTTCTAGAGCCCAAATAAATTCTTTGGCCTCATAAATACTCTCGGTTGCTCTCACAGTAAATAATAGAATCTTAGAAAAATAATAAAATCATATATAAAAGTATCTAGAAATCCTCATAAAATCCTAAAAATTCAAAAATGGTGAAATAATATACTAGGGACTATCTAGGGGCCCAGAGACCAAATACGACCTAATTTCTTATATCTAATCTATAGGCTTAGGTAAAAATCTTACGATCCCAAATTAATATCCTAGTTAATAATTGATTCCAACTAAAAATAAAATAAAAAAATCTCCAAAATAGAAGATAAATTCTAGGAACCCAAATGCTACAACCCACCTTTGGTCACACTACTCCCCAAAGATATATCACTAAAACTTTATAATCATCCAACTAATTACTAAAAATTGCTACCAATATATCTACTGTATGTGGCATCTATAATCCTCTCATATCTATTAAGCAACCCAAAAATTTAACAACAACAAATTTGTACAAGTAGCTGAGAATATTGGTAAATTCTAATAAGCATGACCATTCGTCGCTCCGAAATAGGAAGGATAGGAAAATAAGGAAGAACAATCGAGAGTAAAAATGAAATTTCTAGAGCGGTAGAGAGTATCCAATGCTGCAGATGGAATGAAAGTTTATGAACCATTGACTTATTTGCTAGATTGGGCTTCTCTAGTCCAGTCACTTGCTAAATCGAAAAACCCTTCCTTTCTTATAGGAGCTTGCCATCCGTTCAATACAGGGGTTCCGTTCTCGAAATTCTGAACAAAGTTCCATAATAGAACGGAATTTGAGAAATCAAAATTGTGATCTTTTCCGTGGTTATTTAAACACACGAGAAAGGAATATAAATGCAATATACAAAATTGTATTACGACTTCCAGGTAGATAAAATAAGGGTTACGAATGACATCACATTCTAACAGATGGAGGCTACATAATTGGTATAGGGACCTATCTCAAATAGTTCAGTTTTATATATTCCAAAAATGGTGGTTAGTAGGGATGGGTTTTACTGGGTCTTAATGGGTTCCTTGATTGGACATCAATTGTTGGTTGGATGAACCTTGGATTTCAATCTATATTGATTGGACAAGATCCCAATGATAAAACTATTTCTACTAGGCTAGGGTAACCTAGAATAGGTTTCCACCCGAGTGGTTGAGTTAGTTGCTAGTCAGGTTGGTTAGCTAGGTCCCTAAAGCCCAAAAATGCGTCTTCCGTGACCTTTGTGTTTAATTAGCACGAGGAGACACAATTGAGTGGCACACTAGTGACATGTGCGTAGTGGGCTTCGAGTAGATCACAACCATATATTGGGTTGAAGGGTTCGAGTCGAGGTTAGGTTCTAATGGAAGTCGAAAAGTATACGGGTATTATGGTAAGGGTTGTGGCTAGTCCTTTTGACCTGAAAGTCGTACCATAAAAATAGAGTACAAGGGGACGTGTTTAAGTGGAACATGATATACTTAGATGAAGGTGGAGTCGACTATGTCTTGCTTATGAACTTTATTGGAAGGTAACCGTTGGTCTCGCGCTTCGAATATTAGTGACACGGCCGGGGAGACAAAATGATCCAAATGGAAAGTGGGAGTCCATGGGGCACTAATTACCATCCTAATGGAAATTATTCTAATCAATCGGTAATCCTCGTACATCCCAAATTTTTAGAAGGCTTATAGTCTACCCTCCTTAGAAGTTAGGACATGGTCTTAGGAATAATGAGGCTAAAAGAATTCCAAAGTCCAGATATTGTACCTCGATCCTTGGTAATAAAGAATAAGGTATGGCGTAACGGATTACGGTAGATATAAGTCAAGTCAAGGATCGTTTCTTAATAAATAGAAAAACGAGTGTGTACAACGACACATGGTCGATAAAATAGAATGACCTACTCGTCCACCGTATTCAAGAGTTATCGACGGGGTAACCAGCTCTAAGGCACATCTTATGAAAAGATTCTAACAACTGAGTCATAAATTTCTATTTGTGTCAAGCCTGTCAGACTATTGTCACAAGGGTTCTAGTGATATGAGCTGTAGTGACCATGTATTACTGTTGATAACTGGTTGTTAATAATATGACCAGGTATTTAAGCTATGGTATTGGCTAAACTAGTGACTGTGGTGTTCCAACACTAGTTAGGTCTTAATAATAAAATTTACATAATTAGGGCAATACTTGTTAGAAACCAATCTCGGGTTGAGTGCCTACCATTGCCACGGTAATGATTGTCCTTAACTTTGTCTACTCATCTCATGTCTAAACTGTGGGCTTTGGTCGAGGAAGGGTTGGGTTAAGGCTTAAGGGTTGCTAGCTAAAGCAAGCTTCAAGCAAATAATTTGAGACTCACAACAATTGGTTTCTTGAGAATAGATAGTCTCCTAGGTTGGCATTTGACTAAGGATAAAACCCTAATCATTCTCAAATTCAGATGACTAGAGGGTCCCAAGCAGTTTTGGGGATCGAGAGGATAACGAGTAACTCAAGGCAAGGTTCTAGTCACATGGCTGGCCGATGGTAGCTACACTTGTATATACAACCACCATAGCCATGGGGATACTCTGTATCTTCTCTACCAATTACGAGTTTTTGTCTTTCCAAATCAGTGAAAGACAAAAACAATAAAGTGTCCAAGGAAGAGTTACTGAATATAATTTCGTGATTCAAAGGCGAATGTATAATTCAAGAGGAATGTCAATACAGTAGCGGATGAGATCATAGATACCTCTTTATCTCAATCCAAGCGGGATAATCAAGAAGAGAGTGAACTGAGTGCACTAAGGTTGATCAGACCGTAGTACATCGACTCTGATTAGACAATATGTTAGCGGGCGTCCCCAATAAACAAATGTCTTGAATCAAGCTCGATAAAAGAGTAAGCTTGTAAAACTAGGCTGTAATTGCAGCGTTGGTCAAGATAGTCAAAATACAATTATGCGAGATTTTTGAAGAAAGCACAAGTAGTTCAAGTTTTGTGAGAATCAAAACCTTACCCGGTGTTCTTGCTTATACAGTCTTCCTACTATCTTCTTATCCATAAGACCTTGGTCGACTAATGGGTTATGGACCTCTAAATTTTATATTCCAGGTAAACCTATTAGTGTCAATCAATTCCCTCGTCAATAGATCATAAGGACCACGGAATGCTAGGTTGGGAGACATGCCACCCAACTTACAGAACTTCTACTAGTATTGGCCTTGGATCTTATGGGACACTCGGGGCATTTTCCTATCCTCTATAGTATCCTAAGCTTGTAATCATGTCTGAAGTCATTTACCGAGGATATGCCTCGCCCGTATACTCTGGCTGTGGTAAACTCTTGGTTTCGTAACTCAAATATGATACAAAATCGACCATTTCTTAACTCTATCCAATATTGACTCAAGGGTAACTACGATCAAAAGAGGACCACTAGCCATAGTTTTAAAATATTCTATAACCTATATTTTTTTAAACCAATTTCACTCTAGTGGTCGTGCCTCGCCAGTGCGCTGCTGGCTGCAGTGAATCCATAGTCTCCATAATTTAAATAAATGGCGACAGTGCGCTGCTGTCCTGTCATTTTGAGTTAACTAACATTCCTTTTAACTATATCTGTAAAAATCCCTGCGCTTCTAGAGATTCAAACAAGTTGACTATGAAATAAAGCGTAAGGTAAGTATTTGTCCTATCAGTCATAACCCCTACAATAAAAAGATTTAACAGGAAGGAATAACTGAAGACAAAAGGAATACAAACATTCTAATATATATTTAATGTGTATTCAAACCATGGAGGAAAGCTTTGAATCGAAGCTAACTCGAGGTCTGTATATGGATAACATAATCAGAAATTATAAAATAATAATCCTTAGGGAAAAAGGAACTAAATAGGCAATTTGGGCTAAGATATGAGGATGATATCTAAAGAGGCAAAGAGAAAGAATTGCACAATTTATCAAGGTTAGATCATTTACTCTATGAAGTCCTGTCTCACCAAGTGAATAACCATCCACATTAGATCGTATTGTCATATCAAGAGGAGATAGGTACCTATGGTGATCTGACAATCTATCAAAATTAATAACTCCTCATCTAAATTGTATGACCTAGACTACCCATCGATAAATTTGTATAAGGGACTCCTAGTCCTAGTCATTCTCTTAAATTCAATTAATCCTAACTCGTGAATGAGCATTTCTTATTCGCAGGCTCGCAATAGTATGACTAGCTTAAGTACTACCATGAGTTCGTATGATTTTCGAAAACAGACCTCATGGGCCACCACAAAAACTTGTCACGACCCGCACCCTTTTTTTCGGATACGAGACATGTCCAAGCCAGCCTATGTTGTAGTGTCGGCGGTAGAACGCTGTCACGGCCATGATGCTCAAAATCACAAATAATGCTCATTCACAAATTAATTTAATTTACAATATCCACAAATTTTACATTTGCAGAAAATATACGCTCGTACAAATATTGAATGACTACAACTCATCTATCTAGCTAGTCTTTAGGCTTTTGTCTGCAAGTACACCCGTAATTTTCCATGCTAAGTGAATCTACGGCTAACCTAAAAATATTAGTTTCCAGTCAGGAATGGAACGAGTACAATTCACTGAATGCAGTTTCAATAATAAAAATAACTATACAACAGAGATCAGCCTTTAGACATAGATTCATAAAAACAAATGAAGAAAAATAGAATAACTAATATCGAAAACAGTAAATGAAAACAAGAAATACTCACCAACTGACCGACTGAAATACCTTTGATATGTGATCGGTCTCGGGATAATTATACGACACGGTCTACGATGTCTAAACACTGTCTACACTGTC
>JANAVB010017999.1:8477761-8629148 GCA_029216955.1 Iris pallida
CGCATTTCGGTGCAAGTCGGATACCAATATCCGGGTCAACGGGTCATTTTGAGTTCGGCTCATCGAATCTAATTCTGGAGATACCGTTGAGTTCGTATCATCATTCTGGACTCGTTGACAGGAGTTTTGCTGAGTTTTTGAGAACTTTGGCTCCGGCACGCATTTCCGTGCAAACTGGAATCCCAAGTTTTGGTCAACGGGCCAAATTGAGATCGGGTCAACGGAATCCAATTCTGGAGATACCGTTGGTTCGTATCGACATTCTGGTTGCGTGGATATAATTATTATATTTTATAGACTTATTTTCTTGCACGTTTTTTGGTGCAAAACGGCTCCTATACGGACACCGTTTTGACCCGAAATTACCTTTTTGCCCTTATGTCCAAATTGGACCGTTGGGTAGGCTATCCTAGCTAATTTGACCATTCTGGACACGTTGGCGATGTTCATTTCATCGTCCGACAATGTTTGTTGATAATTTCTCTAAGTTTAACCATTTTATAATTAATTAATAATTAATTCACATAATGTTCGTATTTCGGGATTAGTACAACGAAACTGAGATCAGCCAATTCCAGTGATCTCACATCGCTGAAATTGACAAGTTGGACACGTGGATCACTATAATGAGATTATCAACCTTACCGATAATCTTCTTATCTCGATTTGCGTGACGTAAGTTTCGACGTACAAATAACGAAGTACACTTATATTAGACTAGAATTGCCCCAGTTTGACCAGAGTTGACCAGTTGACCTAAAGTCAACTGTAAGCCAACACTTGACCTAGTTTGACTAGATTATTGACCGGAGTCGACCTAGAGTTGTTTTGACTTAGAAGAACCTAGAATAATGTAGATTGATTATAGAGATTCATTTATTACAACTTGAACCCCTTGTAACCTGTGTTGCTTTAAATAGGACTCTGTGGCTTCAGTGGGACCTCCCTATACTTATCAGCTGTTCAGGTTATCGAGGCGAGTACATTCCTGACCGTTTCATACTTGTCTGGATTTATATTCTTGCTCTAGATTACTGTACTTGATGCTGACACGATTGTTATCACGGATTGGTACTATATGGATCTCCTTTTGGGATGTTATCCCCTTGTATTCACTAAATACATATTGTGATGTGCGTTTCACTTCCATATTGTATTTATTGAATACCTATATCCTTGTATACTCCTTGTGCATATTGTACTCTCAGTATCACATGAGTCCCAGGGATAGACCATTGTACACTATTGTATAACATTGTACAACTATTGTATAACATTGTACATCTATTGTAGAATATTGTACATCTATTGTATAACATTGTACACTATTGTGCAAGATAACGTAACTGGAGTGGATCCTTGTGTATTGATTGGGGAGGGGGAGTAGAATTGGTTATGTACTCAAATCCTATTGTACAATATTGTATAACTATTGTATATGTCTATTGTACACCCACGTACAATGGAGTTACCATTGCATTTTCCTAGCCCGTTTACATAACCAGATTGTACTCTAAATCACATGTTCCTTACAGTTCTTACTTATCGTATTTAGATATTTCTTGTTATTAAATCTCTACTGTTTTCTATACATTCTTCTTTCAGCGTTTCATGTACTTTACTCTATTGCATGCTTTATATTTCCTAACTCGATATGAACTGCGTGAGATGTTTTGTGCTCGCTCCCGTCCTGACTGGACCTGTTGATAAATTTTACAGATAGCCTGGAGGTGCCTACTAGCCTAGAGAGACACAATAGGGTTTGTTTAGGTAGTTATTTTATTTTGTCTGGAGTTGTATTTACTTTGTGGATTACTATATCTTTATTGAGTTTTGAGATGTACTTCTGGGTTCATGTATCTTAGACACTTAGACTTCTATCTCCTATACCTCTTTTGGTTTCATGTTTTATCTATTCTTATCATGCTCTACCTTAGATGTGATTGAGTTGTATCTGCTATGTCACCCCCATTCGGGGAGTATAAACTGTTTAGTTCTATACTGTTAGATGCATTGAGACCTAGGACAACGTTCTATACGCCGACACTGCGGCGTAGGCTGGGCGTTGTGACGTTCTCGTACCCTAACTCTAGGGTGCGGGTCGTGACAGGAACACTATCTGGTATTTATTATTTGGATCCTGAAGAGGTTGACAAAAAAAATCGAATTTGACTACTTGTTGCAGAGTTCCAAAAACATTTGATACTATCACTTTCTTCCTCACCTGCATTCTATTCTGTTGGCATGTATAGTGTTATGATATGCTTATTTAGTGTTAGTATATGCATATTTATACACAGGTAGGGCATGTATAGTGTTAGTAAACACCTCTTTTATGTGGTGCACATGATGAGATGGTTCTGCCTCATTGCAATAATAGGTAGAAGCAATAATCATATTCAAGTGGCTAACAAGAAACATTCTGCTCACTGCAGGTTTTTTCTTTCAGCATACATTTTGCTCATTGTAGGTTTTTTTCTCTGAGCACTGGAAACTTCAACCCCCAAAATGAACACATATGTATTATATTAGTCACTCCCAAAAAAACTTGGTAAAGAAAATGTTTAAAGTGCTCACTGCAGGTTTTTAAGCGTATATTTTGTTTTACTTACAATTTTTATGTTTTTATTTTTTGCAGGATCACATGGACAACAAGTCATTTTTTCGGGAATGCGTTCCTAGCACGAGATCTATCATTATTTTGGATAAACTATGTATGCAATGAAAATAAACTATTGTTGGATATTTTTTGGGATACATTGAATTCATGAATTTTTGTTTACATTATACTGTTCTAGCTGGAATAAAGTACATTTGTGGAATACAGTATGTTTCTCTTTGAATGTGTTATTTGAAGTTATTTTTTTTCCTTCCATTATTGGATTATTTTATGAAGAGATGTGTAAAGACATTATATTGGATATCGTGTTGTATAGTTAACTTGTTGCTTTTTAATTTCAAGTTCTTTGAACACAAATTCATTAATGTTATTATCAAAGTAAGGTTTTATATCTGTGTTCAAATATATATAGAAAAAATTATCATTTCTTATGATAAATTAATATAAAATATAAATTAGATTTTGCGACATCAAATTATGTAGTACGAAGTATCATTATAGTTGCCTACATTAGCTTCCGCGACATCAATTTGTGTAGTTGGAAGTGTTTTTATATTTGGCTACAATAGCTTTTGCGACATTAATTGTGTAGCAGGAGGTCTCATTTTTCGCGACATGTGGTATGTTGCCAATGTACAACCTTTCTGAGACAAAAAATAAAACATGTCGCCAAAAGATTTTCTTTAAAAAAATTATGACATGTCGCCAAAAGTGAAAAACTTCTGCGGCATGCTATGTTCGTGTCGCCAAACACTTTCCCTGACGGGGCTACGGCGACACATGTGCGACATAGTAAAATATGTCGCAGAAAAGCTTTGGCGCACAAATCTATCTTTCCGCTACATATTGCTTATGTCGCAGAACATGCATTTTCTTGTAGTGAAAATATAGAAGTTTTACATTTGAAGAAGAATGTAAGCTTTTACATTTATAGAAAACTACCACACAACTAATTAGTCTTCTTTGGTTTAGCCTTCGAGTCTCTATCTCCCCCTTGTATGGTCCATAGCGTAAAAGTAGACATGTCATCCTCATCTATAACAACGATCCAGTCAGGAAAGGAGCAGAGTACAACCATATTGCAATTAATGTTGTAGTCTACAACAAGTTAGAACAACGAGAAACAATGATGGCAAGGGTATATAAAAAACTAGCTAGAGATAAACTAACCGGAAATAAACTATCAAGATATGAACTAGCAGAATGTAACTAGCAAGGTATGTACTAACAAGATATGAACTAACAAGATATGAACTAGAACTAGATAAAGAAAAAATAGGAACAATTATGTGTGTGTGAAATAACTTTTATACGTGAACGCTGGGCTAATACGGCACATCATACGATGGCTATCCACAATAATAGGGTATGGCTAACTCATACGTGGGTGTACGACTTAGCTATCCACAATCAAAATGTTTGGGCTTGTTCACGTACTTACTGAGTATTTCCCCTCCCGACTCTCTAACAATCAATAACGATCAATGATACACTAAGAAAGATACGATAACAACGGTGTCACAATCGTGTCTCAATGGAATATCAAGCAATGACTCAACGGGATATCAAACAAGAAAACTATAGAGTAAACGTTATAATGAACTAAAACATAAATACAATACTGTACTTGCCTGAATCCTTGCACAAACCGTAGTCACAAGTCGAGGATGAGGGATTGTCGATCTAGAAGCTGTCAACCTATAACATACATCGTACCATGAGCCATACACGAAAACTATAAGTCAATTCTAAGGTTCAAGTTCTAAATTCATGGAATAAGTGACTAATGGGTTAACTAAACTATTAATAGTTAATTCTAGAATAATTCACTTAAAAACCTAATTTAACCTAATAATAATCTGAATATAATCTAAGCATGCAAGTTTGGCCATCAAAAGTCATGTTTCTAATTTTGGAAACCATGGTAGATTTCAGTGCCACAAGTGCGCTAGAATTGACCGTGCAGCAAAATCACGTTTTGGTCAAAAGATATCGCCGTTATGGCTAATCGTGACCAAAACGGTGATTCACCGATCAATTCTGAGTTCAAAAGAATAACTAAAATACTAGATGAACGAATTAATTTCTGGGAAAAATATATGTCGTAGAGCTCTGTGTTAGCTTTCCGAAACTTCAAACGGTTCGTAATTTCGATTTCTGATTCTCCTGAAATCTCGAAAACACCGAAATGTGTCAAGTTTCGGACAACCGACACTCTACGAATTTTACAGAAATTAAGGTTCAGAATTTACGAAAATAAATTATATATTCAGAAACTATACCTCATTACGCTTCTAGAAAAAAAATGGTGCGCAAAAAGCACATCGGGGTTGGCGGAAATCGCTTCGGGAAATCGAAAACCCTAGATGAGTTCTCCCACAAAAGGCTGCTGGAATTTAATTAGGGTGGGCGAATATAATAATATATATAGGAGAGAGAGAGGCGGTCACTGTAGCAGTTGGCGCCGACAGGTGGGCCCCCCCCATGGGTGGATTTCTGGGTAAATATTTATCTAATTCAGAAAATTATTTAAAAATTATTTTAAGTCCAAATAAATCAAAATAAATTATAGAAAAATCCAGAAAATTCTATAAAATTCTAGAAAATATTTCTAAGTGCGTAGAATCTAAATAAAATATTTTAACACAAACTATCATCGTGTAACCTCATAGTAAATTCCCAAAACCTATAAAATATAATTTCTATAGGTTTTAATTATATAAAAATTCTCAAAATTTTAAAAAAATCCAAAAAATTCTAAAATATTCTACAAAATATTTTTAGTCATTTAGAGCCCAAATAAAAATATTTAGTCCAGAAATACCCATGTATGACCTTACAGTAAATCCTGAAAGTCCTTAAAATAATAAAATCTTAAATATTAAATACCTAAAAATATCCAAAATTATAGAAAAATATAAAATAGTTAAATAATACATATATAAGTTACCTAGAGGTCATATGACCTTAATATGGTCATAGCCCACCTACAAGCTTTGGCATGACTCACAATGACCATAAAATTAATCAAAAACAAATAAAATTAAAAAAATAAAAATTTAGAAAATGGGCTTACAAATCTACCTACCTTAGAAAAATTTCGTCCTCGAAATTTCAAAGGATACAAACAGGCACAACCAAGAATATCATCAAAATATGACATGACCAATCGATATGCATAAGTATGACAAAGAATATAATCAAGAAATAATGTGATGAATGATCGAAATTGATCAGTCATATAGAATCAAAATCTAAATACGTTTTAGAAATAGTGGAAGAAAATCAAAATAGATTTAAAAGATAACAATTCAAAAAGAAAAATATGAGAGAAATAAAGAAGCACTAGTTGTAGAGAAGGTGATAACAAGCAATAAGACATCAAATAAATTTGAAAGAAAAAAAATTTAATAGTCGTATGCCAATAAAGGATATAGTCACTATGATATTCAAAAATCATAAGTATATTCGAAGTCATTTAACCGAGAATCCATGCCTCGCTAGTGTACATCTGGCTGCCGTGAACCCTTGGTTTCATGACTCAAGTATAATATGTTATCGAACAATTTATCAACTCTACACAATATTGATATAATAAATTAAAAGATCAATAATACAACTAGGATATAGTTTTAGTAATATTCGACAACCTACGCATACTTAAAATTATTTCAACTTAGGGGTCATGTCACGCCAGTGTGCTGCGGACTGCAGTGAACCCGCAGTCTCCATAATTCAAATAAATGGGGACAGTGCACATCTGCCTTACCGTTGTATGTCACCAAAAATTATTTCAACTATATCCATAAGAATTTCAAAGGAACTTCAATAAATTCAAATAAGTCGATCATGATAAGAAAATATAAGTATTCTGTCATTGAGTAAAAGTATCAATTTTGAAAATAAACGATCATAAAATGAACGAAGATGCCTTGAATTAATATATAGATAATTGAACCAAGATTAGGAAACGATCGCAAAATAGTTTTGAAAATAAAACGAGGTTTAGAGAAGGCAGAAGATAAAATGGCACAAATGATCAAAATTAGGAATTGAATTCTATGAAGGCCTAACTTACCAAGCGAATAATCTACCCGCCTTTGATCCTAACATCGTATCAAATATCTGATAGGGTTTAGAATTTAATAAATTATTGGCTAAATCGTATGGCCTATTTAACAACCTTAACTATCCAAGGGTCAAATTGAATATGGGACTCCTAGTCCTATTCATTATCATAAAATCAAATAAATCCTAATTGTGAATGAGCATACTAGTCGCAGGATTGCAGTAGTACGACTAACTTAAGTACAACTACAAGTACGCAATCTTTTGCAAAAACAGACCTGCATGGGCCACCATAAAAACTTGTTACGACCCGTATCCACTTTTTCGGATACAAGACGTGTCCAAGCCAGCCTACGCCGCAGAGTCGACGGTAGAACGCTGTCAAGTCCGCAATAAATAAACGCTCAAAATAAACTTTGTTGCTCATTCACAACAAGTAAATCAACTTTAAAAAATATAGAAGTTTTACATTTAAAAAAAATGTAAGCTTTTACAAAAATACTTAAGCTGTAAATCATGATAACATCCCAATGGGCCACGCTACACAACAAGCCCATTAGAGAAATACTTAAGCTGTAAATCATGATAACATCCAGAAGTACAACACAATCCACAGGTATATACTTCTAATCACATCCACGGAGTCCATAAAGAGATCAAGAATAAATAAGGAAGTGTCTCAAATATCCAGCAATAGAAGTAATGAAGTCTGTGCGGGTAAAACTTCCTGAAACCACAGAAATAGAAAGAAAGTACAAATCAACCACAAGTATGATAAAAAAATGAAATATTGTAGCAAGACTAAATAAGATTATAACATGATCACAAAAATTCTCTGGCACTTTCTCGTCCTCCTGTGCCGATACGCCTCCGGTCTCAGCTCCCGAACCGTAAACCTCCGGGTAGTCTTCAGCTTCATCTAAGCCTGGAAAATAGCCAGGTCCTCAGAGGACTAGCAAGGTGCATAATATACATGCCAAGGTACAAAAATAAAAATATGAACTAAGGCAATCTACTGTATCCGTTTATGTGTTATGCAAGTGAGATACTTTTCTAGAATACCAGACCCCTTCCATTAAGGCTCACTAGAACCTCAGCGGGGTATTGTCCCCAGTACCTGTGTCATGGCACCAAGGACAATCAATTCTCAACAGTTATAATTCCTTACTCTGCTATAGAGATAAAGGTCACTAAACAACAGGCCACACGATAATAGGTCTGATATTGTAGTCAAGTTATCCCCAATCCCCATGTCTTGAATCTAGCAATGTCAAGTCTATACAGTTATCTCAAAAGTAAAAATAATACTAATAAAAATTTAGAATGCTAAAAGGAGGTCAATTCCACGAATAGTCATGTAAACCTCATATCATGAATGTGTCGGTGTCCTGTGGTCAATCGTGTCAATGGACACATCAGTATGTTCGTAATGCCTAATGTCAATACTCGATGTCACTATCATGACATCGGTACCCGTCTATAAATGGACACTAAGTATCAACGTCCTACATCATGCATTGCTGATAAAAAATAAACAAAAAAACAGAAAAGAATAATCTGTAAAGAAGGCAAGACACACTTGCCTGTAACTGTTGTCTGCGGGTAAGCCTGTCCAAATCCGGTGTCCTTGTCAATCCTCCCAAGCTCACCTATAATATACTATATTTAATATTCTATATCAATATACATATATAAATTATATGAGTATCTATGCCTCCTAGTTGTCAAAACGTTGCTACGACACTACATCTATTATATGAGTACATAAGGTACCAAATCCTCTCGTAAATACTTTACAATTATAGCAAAATAATATATTTAAATTCTAGAATTTATATATAAATATTTATATATTTCTATAATGATGTTTTCAACAAAAAACTCATAAGAGGTCTTATGTCAATGCCATATACGACTTCCTCAAATCGACCCATTAATTTAGTCCCGAAACAATGATTAAAATAAAATTACTAAATTCTCTAAAATCCCAAAAATTAGTTAAAATAGTATTTATAATGTTAAACCTTGCACAACATAAAGTTTAATACTGATTCATGGAGTTTTGACACTTTTGGACACAAGGAAAACTGAATTTTTCGGAGTTTGGTGACACGGCAAATATCTTAAATTTTTAAAAATAGCAAACGGATGCGAAACCTAACTTTCAGATATGCGTTGGAAAGGTATCAACGTCTAAATTCTGAAAAAAATATTAAAAGTTAGAGACTGACCTTAGATAGGCAAAAAGTGGCCTGTAACAGAATTTATCAGATCTGGATACCCTGTCGTAGAATCAACGCCACGGGCAAACCGCTTAGAATTAGGAGATCCGATGATCAGAGGTTGGAGTAGACATACAAAGGTAACTCTCAGATTTGGTTTGAGGAGAAACGGATGAGAAAAAGTGGATGAAACACCATCTACAAGTCGACTAACCTACTGTGATGTTTCAGACTTCGATTTGACGGAGTTTCAGCCCAAGTAGCGCATCGTGCACCTCTCTAACGGCCGCAAGGTTGTTCCTACAGTTGCTAGGGTAGAAGGAGATGTTGAGAGGGATGTTCAAGTGGTGGTGGTTGGCGCAGAAATCGAGGAGAAATTATATTTTGTGAAGAAAGGGGGTCGGCTAGGGTTTCGGGTTTGGAGTGATGGCCGCTAGGTTTGTGGGGATTTGTGGAGTAGTGGGTGGTTATAAGAGAGGGGGTGTTAGGCTTTGATAGGTTATATTATATATATATCTATAATATATATAATATATATTAATATATATATATTATATATTATATATATATATGTATGTTTAGTGCATGGGCTTTGGTTTGATCTAATTTGGATAGAATTTGGTTCTCCAAATCATACTATTATTAAAAGGTTTCCTATTTTGGTTAGATGTTTGACCAAGCCAAATATATAAGGGAATATTGCTTATGGTTGCAATTAAACCTCTAAAATTTCCTTAAATATATGTATACTTGGTTTTGGTACTCCTAGTTAGGCTCTAACTAGTAGGGTTGATTAGGTTAGGGTCCGAGTAGCATTACTAGTCAAATTGGACCCAAAAATTAATTTAATGAGTCTCATGTGTCATTTGCAATAAGTAGCACATGGAAACTCGATTGGATGGTGCATCCTAGGCATATGCATTGTAGACTCAACATGGGTCAAAATCATATATGGGGTCATACGGTTTCGATCTATGTCAAGTCCCAAAAGCAAATTGGAAGTTGGCTTAAAATTACCTCAATGGCTCAAATTGGCCTAAGTTGGCCTGAAGTTGTGCAAAGTCAAAAGAATATTGAAAAGCAAATTTGGATGGGACATGATATATCAAACTGAAGGTGGAGTCTAGAATTCAAATATGGAACTGGATTTGAGAAAATAATATTTTGTGCTTCCAAAATCAAAGCTACAGTAAACCACTAACATAGCCATTATTGACTTTAATAAATTAAAATATCTATATAAAATAATTAAAAATAAGATCCAAAAATGAGGGGGCTTACAACCTACCCACCTTAGAAAATTTCGTCCTCAAAATTAAAAATAACGCAATTATAAAAAACTTATCATAAGAATAATTAAGCTAAGACTTACCGACATCTACGAATAAGTGGGGATAACGCTCATGCATAGAATCTTCATGCTCCCAATTTGATCCTCCCGGAGAATGGTGCCTCCATGCAACACGAACCCGTATAATCGTTTTCCCTCTGAGTGTCTTCTCATTCGTATCCAAGATACCTACCGGCTACTCCTCGTATGATAAACTGGGTCCCACCGTGATCTCAGAGTGATCGACCACATGACTGAGATCAGTCACATACCTCCTCAGCTGTGAGACATGGAATACATCATGCACTCCCTCTAGTGATAGGGGTAATGCAAGACAATATGCCACCTCACCTATACGCTCAATGATATCGAACGGTCCAATATACCTTGGAGTCAACTTCCCTCTACTTTTGAATCGAATGGTGCCCCGCGTCGGTGAGCTCCTCAGAAATACATGCTCTCCCTCCTTGAATTCCAGTGGTCAACGATGCATATCGGTCCAATGCTTTCTGCCGGTCTTGAGCTGCCTGAAGATGACTCTGAATCCACTTCACTTTCTCAACTGTCTACGTCACAAGCTCTGGTCCACGTATCTGTCGCTCTCCTACGTCACTCCAACATATAGGTGATCTACACTTCCTCTCATACAATGCTTCATATGGTGCCATTTGTATACTAGCTTGATAATTATTGTTGTAGGAGAATTCCACAAAGTGCAGGTGATCCTCCCAAGAGCCTCCAAAGTCTAATAAGCGTGCCCTCAACATGTCTTCCAGGGTCTGTATTGTGCGCTCCAACTGACTATCCGTCTGTGGATGATACGAAGTAATGAACTTGAGTCTCGTACCCAAGCTCTCTTGCATACTCCTACGAAAATGCTAGGTGAATCTAGAATTTCTGTCCGAAACTATACTAACTGGTACCCCATGAAGTTTCATAATTTGCCTCATGTACAAGTCATCTAACATCTCGGTGGACTGACCCACTTTGAACGGCAAAAAATATGCCGACTTCGTGTGTCTATCCACAATCACCCAAACTGCGTCCTTTCCACTAGAACTCCTTGGAAATCCAGTAACAAAATCCATCGTAATATGCTCCCACTTCCATTCAGGAATGGGAAGCAGTTACAACATACCTGCGGTCCTCTGATGCTCTGCCTTTACCTGCTGACAAACCAAGCACTTTGCTACGAAGCGTGCAATCTCCTTCTTCATACCATGCCACCAATAGTACTGCTTTAAGCCCCGATACATCTTAGTACTCCCGGGATGAATAGAATAAATAAAACTGTGGGCTTCACTCAACAACTCATGCTGCAGTTCTCCATTCGGAACATAAAGGCGATTTCTGCACCTTAATGTCCCATCCTCATGAATACGAAGTCATGCCTGCTCTCCGCTCTCCAGCTTCTGTCCTCTCACGAAGTCTTTGAAAATCTTGCATCTGTAGGTAATGCTGCCTTGATTCTATCCACCAGTGAAGACTGCACTTCTAAATTGGCAAGTACTCCTAACCTCTACAACAGATATTGTTGTCGGCCAAGACTCTAGGGTAGCTATTTTTCATAATCAACTGATAGTCCCTCTCCCGAGATAATGTCCCAGAAAAGGAACTCTATCAAGGCAAAATTCACACTCACTAAGCTTAGCATACAATCTCTCCTTCCTCAATAATCCCAAAACAACTCTAAGATGCTCCTCAAAATAAAATAAGCTAGGGAGAAAAATGGATTAAAGTGTTTACTACAGAAGAATTCCAATACGGCTAGTCGTACCATTATATCATAAGTATAGTGTTATAACCTATTCAATGATACCCGTCAGTTTACTTCTAGCAAATTCTCCTAATAGGATCTACGCATCCAATATCCAGGCACTCATACTCGACTCATAATATCACTAGGATCCATCTCTAAGAAACTTATCTATTTCTAGCTACCCAACATCACAATCACACCAATCTAGCTTAAGTATATTCTATAATATAACTATAAGGTCTGTCTATTTTAGTCATATAATAAATAGAAGGTAACAGGAACCAATGACTGGGTCAAACAAACCTATATACCAACTTCAAACAACGGTAGGGTCAAGCAAAGAAGGAAGGTTTGTCAAATTATCTCCATGAATGGTATGAGGCCAAACAAAATGCATAGGACGTAGTCTAGGTAAGACTCGAGAACCATATATCTCCGTGATTTTGTCACATAAAGTTACTGCCACGCAGTGTGCATCTGGCTGCAAATAACTTTCTTGTTCCATAATACGACGGATGGCTATAGTACACACATCTACCATGCCAGGTAATACAGGTTCTTGAGCTTATCTTAGACAAATCCATAAAATATTTTGAATTAACTTTTTACGAAAATACAGGAAAAATGTCAACATGCATAGGATATGGTTCAAGTAGAATTTGAGAAACATATGTAGCCATGATGCCGTTATCTGAAGTCCTGCCTCGCCAGTATCTCTCAGGCTGTAAAACTTTGATTCCGTAATACAAGGAAAAATATAATTTCTCAAACTTTTCCGTCAACCAATCCATAAAAACTATCCAACAACTTAGCAGAAAGGAACGAGAAGAATTACTCAGGAAGTAAACGGGAAATGATTTAGTAAAATCCCTAGTTGTGGATAACATGAAAGCAATCATGCAAAGAGTCTCAGAGAAGTCTATATTCCTAGTTGTGGATGTATCCTCAAGTCCTATTCTTCGATCGGTTGCAAGCTCGTAATAGTACGACTATCATGGATATAACTACGACTTCGCACAATTCGCTAAGCTCTACCTGCACCTATGACTTCTAGTATCTATGTCTCTGATTTCCTGATATGATAGTAAGGGAAGATACATCCATTATGAAGATTTATTTTGCTAGCATGAATAAATACGGACTACGGTAGAACATAATCAAACTCGATACAAATTAAGAAGTCAAGTGAGAGTTCGAAATGAAGTCAAGGAAGGTATCAAGCATGTGGAGGTGATCCTATGGGTCTTTCCTATTCTAATTGCAGGCTCACGTCGGTACAGTAACGTTACAGAAGTGATTAACATAGACCTGCATGGGCCACCACAAAAACATGTAATGCCACAAACCCAAAATACGTAGGACCAGGTATACGAATACATGCCAGCAGCACTTCACCAATGGGCCACGCTACACAACAAACCCATTAGCAAAATACTTAAGCTGTAAATCATGATAACATCCAGAAGTACAACACAGTCCACAGGTATATACATCTAATCACATCCACAGAGTCTACAAAGAAATCAAGAATAAATAAGAAAGTGTCTCAAATATCCTGCAATAAAAGTAATGAAGTCTGTCGGGTAAAACTTTCTGAAACCACATAAATAGAAAGAAAGTACAAATCAACTACAAGTCTAATAAAAAAAGGAAATAATATAGCAAGACTAAATATGATTATAACATGATCACGAAAAATCCTCTGGCACTATCTCGTCCTCCTATGCCGGTACGCCTCCGGTCTCAGCTCCCGAACAGTAAACCTCCGGGTAGTCTTCAGCTTCGTCTAAGCCTGGAAAATAGACAGGTCCACAGAGGACTAGAAGGTGCATATATACATGCCAAGGTACAGAAATAAAAATATGAACCAAGGCAATCTACTGTATCCGTCTATGTGCTATGCAAGTGAGATACTTTTCTAGAATATCAGACCCCTTCCACTAAGGCTCACTAGCACATCAGCAGGGTATTGTCCCCAATACCTGTGTCGTGGCACCAAGAACAATCAATTCTCGACAGTGATATCCCTTACTCTGCTACAGAGATAAAGGTCACTAAACAACGGGACACACGACAATAGGTCTGATATGTAGTCAAGTTCTCCCCAATCCCTATGTCTTGAATCTTACAATGTCAAGTCTGTACAGTTATCTCGAAAGTAAAGGCAATACTAATAAAGAAATCTAGAATGCTAACACGAGGTCAATACCACAATAGTCATGTAAACCTCACATCATGAATGTGTCGGTGTCCTGTGGTCAATCGTGTCAATGGACACATCAGTATGTTCGTAATGCCTAATGTCAATACTCGATGTGACTATCATGACATCGGTACCCGTCTGTAAATGGATACTAAGTATCAACATCCTATGTCATGCATTGCTAATCAAAAAGATAACAAAAAAAAACAAAAAAGAATAATCTGTAACGAAGGTAAGGCACGCTTGCCTGTAACTGCTGTCTGCGGGTAAGTATGTCCAACTCCGGTGTCCTTGTCGATCCTCCCAAGCTCACCTATAATAATACACTATATTTAGTATTCTATATCAATATACCATATATAAATTATATGAGTATCTATGCCTCCTAGTTGTCAAAACGTTGCTACGACACTACATCTATTATATGAGTACATAAGGTACCAATTCCTCTCGTAAATACTTTACAATTATACCAATAATATATTTAAATTCTGGAATTTATATATAAATATTTAATATTGCTATAATGATATTTTCAATAGAAAAATTCTTTCACAAGAGGTCTTATGTCAATGCCACATATGACTTCCTCAAATCGACCCATTAATTTAGTCCCGAAACAATGATTAAAATAAAATTACTAAATTCTGTAAAAATCCAAAAATTAGTTAAAATAGTATTTATAATGTTAAAATTGCACAATATAAAGTTTAATATGGATTCATGGAGTTTTGACACTTTTGGACACAAAGAAAACAGAATTTTTCGGAGTTCGGTGACACTGCAAATGTCTTGAATTTTTAAAAATAGCAAACGGATGCAAAACCTAACTTTCAGATATGAATTGGAATGGTATCACGTCTAGATTCTGAAACAAAATACTAAAATGTTAGAAACTGAACTTAGATAGGCGAAAAGTGGCCCGCAACAGAATTTGTCAGTTTTGGATACCCTGTCGTAGAATCAATGCCACGATCAAACCGCTTGGAACTAGGAGATCCGACGATCAGAGGTTGGAGTAGACATACAAAGGTAACTCTCAGATTTGGTTTGAGGAGAATCGGATGATAAAAAGTGGATAAAAGATCATCTACAAGTCGACTAACCTGTTGTGACGTTTCAGACTTCGATTTGACGGAGTTTCGGCCCAAGTAGCACATCGTGCACCTCTCTAACGGCCGCAAGGTTGTTCCTACAGTTGCTAGGGTGGAAGGGAATGTTGGGAGGGACTTCCAAGTGGTGGTGGTTGGCGCAGAAATCGAGAAAAAATTATATTTTGTGAAGAAAGGTGGGTCGGCTAGGGTTTCGGATTTGGAGTGGTGGCAGCTAGGTTTGGGGGGATTTGTGGAGTATGGGTGGTTACAAGAGGGGGATGGTTAGGGTTTGATAGGTATATATATATATATATATATATATATGCATTTTCTTTGGTTTGATCTAATTCGGATAGGATTTGGTTCTCCAAATCATACTGTTATTAATAGGTTTCCTATTTTGGTTAGATGTTTGACCAAGCCAAATATATAAGGGAATATTACATATGGTTGCTATTAAACCTCTAAAATTCTCTTAAATATATGTATTCTTGGTTTTGGTACTCCTAATTAGGCTCTAACTAGTATGGTTGACTAGGTTAGGGTCCGAGTAGCATTACTAGTCAAATTGGACCCGAAAATTAATTTCATGTGTCTCCTGTGCCATTTGCAAATAAGTAGCACATGGGAACTCGATTGGATGGTGCACCCTAGGCATATGTATTATAGAATCAACATGGGTCAAAATCATATATTGGGTCATACTGTTTCGATCTATGTCAAGTCCCAAAAGCAAATTAAAAGTTGGCTTAAAATTACGTCAATGGCTCAAATTGGCCTAAGTTGCCCGAAGTTGTACAAAGTCAAAAGAATATTGAAAAGTAAATTTCGATGGGACATGATATATCAAACTGAAGGTGAACGAGTCTAGAATTCAAATATAGAACTGGATTTGAGAAAACAATATTTGTTATTCTTCCAAAATCAAAGCTACAGTAAACCACTAACATAGCCATTATTGAATTTAATAAATTAAAATATCTACATAAATAATTAAAAATAAGATCCAAAAATGAGGGGCTTACACGCAAAATCACGTTTTGGTCAAAAGATATCGTTATGGCTAATCGTGACCAAAACGGTGATTCACCGATCAATTCTGAGTTCAGCAGAATAATAAAATAAATAATAGATGAATGAATTAATTTCTGGAAAAAATTTATGTCGTAGATCTCTGTGTTAGCTTTCCAAAACTTTAAACGGTTCGTGATTTCGATTTCTGGTTCTCCCGAAATTTCGAAAACCAAAATGTGTCAAGTTTCGGACAACCGACACTCTACGAATTTTACAGAAATTAAGGTTCAGAATTTATGAAAATAAATTATATATTCAAAACTATACCTCAATATGCTTCCAACAAAAAAACGGCACGCAAAAAGCACGTCGGGGTTGGCAGGAATCGCTTCGGGAAATCGGAAATCCTAAATGAGTTCTCCCACAAAGGCTGCTAGAATTTAATTAGGGTGGACGAATATAATATATATATGAGAGAGAGAGGCGGTCATTGTAGCAGTTGGCGCCAACAGGTGGGCCCCCTGGGTGGATTTCTGGGTAATTATTTATTTAATTCAGAAAATTATTTAAAATTATTTTAAGTCCAAATAAATCAAAATAAGTTGCAAAAAAATCCAGAAAAATTCTAGAAAATTCTAGAAAATATTTCTAAGTGCCAAGAATCTAAATAAAATATTTTAATGCAAAATATCATCGTGTGACCTCACAGTAAATTCCCAAAGCCTATAAAATATAATTTCTATAGGTTTTAATTATATAAAAATTCTCAAAATTCTAAAAAAATCCAGAAAAATTCTAAAATATTTTTAAAATATATTTTTAGTCATTTAGAGCCCAAATAAAAATATTTGTTTCAGAGATACCCCCTTATGACCTTACAGTAAATCCTGAAAGTCCTTAAATAATAAAACCTTAAATATTAAATATCTAAAAATATCCAAAAATTGTAGAAAAATAAAATAGCTAAATAATACATATATAAGCTATCTAGAGGTCATATGACCTTAATATGGTCATAGCCTACCTACAAGCTTTGGCATGACTCACAATGACCGTAAAATTAATCATAAACAAATAAAATTAGAAAATTAAAAATTTGGGAAGTGGGCTTACAGGTAGTATGCCTTTTTCACTGATATACGGAAGCGAAGCCGTGCTCCCTTTGGAACTTCAAATTCTACTTTACAGGTATCTCTTAATAGTCATATGACTACAGAAGATAATCATCGCATGTGACTACAAGAGTTGGAAGCACTCGACAAAAAACGACTTCAAGCTCAGCAGCGCATTGAGCTATACTAGGCACGAATCTCGGGAGCCTTCAACAAAATGGTCAAAGAAAGGCCGTTTCGGGTCGAAGATCTGGTCCTATCAGTTAGGAAGCCAATAATCATGACTCACAAGACTGTTGGAAAGTTCCAACCAAGTGGGAGGGATCGTTTGTTGTTGAAACGCTCTATTACAATGGCGTGTACCGGAAAGCAAAACCTAACAGAGCTTTTCTCATGATGCCTATTAACGACAAATTTCTCAAAAAAATACTATGTATGAATGTCCAGTTTATCTCTCCCCACATTTTGGTCAGAATGCCTATCATTTCCATATTACCTCTGAGTATACATTCTTACCTATCGATCTTTTTTCAAAACGTCCATATCACCTCTGTTGACAAAAACCGTCACTTAATGACCACACATAGTTCTAGGTGATAAGCCCATTGAACAAACATGTCCATACTACCTCTGAGTTGTTCTCATGATTCCTTACCATGTTCTCTTTACTTCTGAGTAAGTTACCTATCTAGAATCCCAGGTTTGTCATATCCATATTACCTCTGAACAAACGTTCCTTTCTATCCTTCAAAGTAAATGCATCAAAGAATACGAGTCTACATGTTCGCAAATTACAAGAAGTTCACATAAAGCCAGCAAAAAGAAAGATTTTTCATTGATATTCATGATTACATATGATGGAAATCTACTATATATTAGATTTTTTATTGATATTCATGATTACATATGATGGAAATGTACTACTAGCTCATGGCTTCCTCATTGTAGAGGGCAGTGATGTAAAAAATGGCTAATGGAAGAAGGCAGTAATGTCATAAAATCTCCCGCGTTAGGCCTGTATTAATTTTTCAAGACAATCAGGGAGGCCGTCTCGAGTGCGTAGACTAGTCACCTCGTGCGTATGGAGAAGCTGCTGGAAGACAGGGTGCCAACCTGGACAATCAGTCCAACCCTGTAGATCCAGTCTTATGTTGGCAGATAATATGTCTCGTCTCGGGAGTGAAGACAGCTACCATGCTGTATGAATGGAGATCACTTCGCTTGACCTCATAATAAGACCTCGCATCAGAACGGTTGTCTCTTCGAATCAACTGACTTATGATGTCCTTCCATGCTCTATCTGAACAGGCGCAAGTCAAAATACGATCTGCATAAAAGATAAAAATCAAAGAATCAGTCCTCTTTAAAATCCTTGGGGAAGTCATATACTAAAAGTTGCCCCATACGCTCGATAGTAAGTGAACAAATACAAGGGCGCGCCTATCAGAAAAGTGCATGGGCGCACAACAGAAGCCTCCTCGTGCAACACGGCAGTAGACACATGTTTTGGTGCAAACCAGAAACTTGGCGCCAACAATTCGTTTGATGAACGCCTTGATAGCGCCTACGTGCGTTACGGCGCATGATGAAGGTTGAAGCACACGCCACAAATGACGAAGGCTCCAACATACATTGTTCGTGAGAAGCCACGTCGTCTGAGAAGTGAAGTCTATGTGCATCAAGTTGCGTGACAGTTGTTAAGACATGAATCGCAGTGATGAACGCCCCGATGCATCAACGCTCGTACTCTCCAGGAAGTAAAATTTTACTCCCACATAGTGTGGCCTCCGGGAAGTTTACGTACCATCAATTGCAAAGTGCATCCCGTCGACGTCGAGCGGAGTCGCAGCAAAAGCGTTGATCGGCGTCTTAACAAGAGCCTCGAGTAGCACGTCGACGAAGGCTTCGGGCGGCCTTGCCTTAAGTTCACTCCCTTCTCAAATGGAGAGAGGAGTCGGAGAAGCCATAGCATCGGCCATGGAACGAGAGAAAGGAGAAACAAACAAAAACTCTCTCCAAAACTCCTTATTTATGGGCTCATTACAATGAACCTGGCATTTATGACGACGAATCTAACGCTTTGGCTCTCGTGATGAACAGTTTTCTAGGGAGCCATCTCAATGCCAATTTATGGTATTCAAACGACGCGTGTATTGATAAGGAAGAAAAATGAACGGTTATCTATTCTAGATAGAACCAAACTAATCGCTCCTATCCAGAAGAAGATTATGCTAGCATCGTCTAAAGGCGTGTGCCCCTGCTGTTCAAAGTGTTTATAACTTTACTCAGAAAGTTAGAAAACTTTGAAGGTGGTCTTGTACGGCCTGGGTCGTGCGTCCCAACATGATCAAAGTATAACCCACACCTTATTTTAGCATAAAGACTGGCGAAGAACTATGCACGCCTGAGACATCTCGATCTCTATGCTCTGGGCCAACCGTGCCCCTTTAAGGGGCGCCCCCCTTTGCTTACGCCTCATAGACACGCCCGATCCTTCACATCATGGCTACTTTATCCCATAATGCATTTATTGAAGTTGAAATCTTTCTTGAGACGTCATGTCAGACACTTCGACTCTCGTGCCAAGGATGAACTTAGAAAAGTGGAGTACAACTGCCTTGGAAATGGCGTAAGAATAAGCGCGTATTCTAGGCGTGCTCCCCTTCATACCTCACTTCCATAGGCGCGCCTAAGCCATCACGCCACTGCCTATGTTTATCAGTTGCTCCTTTTCGAGACTGCATTAATGAGCACGGCTCTCTCGAGACCACTATATGATGCTTCGATTCTCGTGCAAAGAGACTAATACTGAATTCAAGGTTTATTCCCCTCGGAAACAATACAAATAGGCATATGTCGCCCTAAGCCCCTAGGCGCGTATGCTTCTACCCCGCCCCCTCCCCTCCATCTACATACCACGTGCCACCTAGGACAGTGCCTCCTAGGTGTGTGTATGACTCTGGCGCGTGCCACGTGTCTAAATGCCCAGTTATGCCAAAGAACGAGTTTGGAGCATTTTGAGATTCTTTCTAACAGTATATCTACAACCTGGCAGTCGGCTATGGTATCCTCACCAGTGAAGTGTGCGCCTAATCAAAACCAACCCCTATTTTAGGGCACAGTGTGGCAAGATGAAGCTTGCGCCTGTCTACTCTTAGGCGCTTGTGCTACTCCATCCATCAACTATAAATAGGAAGAGTTCTCCTCCATTTGAAAGGTCGATTCCCCTAAATTCCTGACTTCCTCAAGAGGTTCCCGAGTAAGCCCGAAAGGGAGTCTTTGTTGCTCCCCTCAACCAGTAAAGTTGAGCCCGACAATACTCCCTCACGGTTAGATCATCGACGGAGTAAACAAACAACCCTCCACCGTCACAATCCATATAAAAACAAAGAGCGGCCAGGGATTCATGTTCAGGTGTTTCTCTTTGCATTCTCTTTCGCAGTACTTCATAAGTCGCCTGTTTTAAGCTAGGAAGCGATGTTGAACTGTCATATCCATTATCATATATAGGCATAGATTGATATCTAACATATATACCCAACACTCAAGCATATCCTATAATATAGGTACCTATATGATGCTATATAATATTATACCTATTCTACTATACGCATACATTTACCTGTACCCCTCCTTATAAGACACTTACCTATACCTAAAGACTACACTAGACAACCCAATATCACTCCTACCCAATTCTAGGTACATAGGAGATGCCCTAAATTAAACACAATCCCTCTAACACACTAGTGTTCACACATGCTGTAACGCTCCAGTCCCAAAATACGTAGGACTAGGAACGTAGACATGCCAGTCGTATAATAAATATACATAAGCTGTAAAATACAGTAGAACCATGACTAATCTCATCCACACAAAATAAAAGATATCATATAATGATAATAAATTGTCTTGATACAATATGTTGGATGGAGACACATCCACTACCAACAAAATAAAAGAAAGGGGTACATGATATACAAAAGAAATGACGAATATAGCAAGATAAATCCAAGACACGTCATCTTCGAATAAATGGAGATGACCGCGACCTCGGCTAGAATACCTGCGGAAGACATGAACACACACCTGGAGAGATAACCAGGTCCTCAGAGGGATGTAACAAGACACATAATATCATGCCAATGTAACTGAATATTAATTGCTCAAATAAATAAGTCAATTGAATTATAACATGGTCCAATGCACACCTATTAAACTAGCTTACCATCCTCCAACCAAACAAGGACAGGAGATGAGAAACTAATTCACGGTGACGTATCTTTCCATGCTATGAATCCAATATGGTATCCGGACCACAACAAGGTTCAATACCTTCTCATCGAAGTAGTAAGTCACACCTACAACCAAACAAGGACAAGATGTGGCAAACTAGTCTGCGACAAGTCACTTTTCTAAGCCATGGTCAGATACAAGTACCCAAACCCAAAAGTACTCGTACCTAACGGATAAAGGTACCTAACCGTTCTAAGTGAAATATAGTTAAGAACAATCCTTCCTACGTATGGGCCCAGACTAAAATGGGATCGGTATGATCCCCCTTTGGGGCACCAGAGGCCCAATCAATAAGAGCATAATGTTTTACAGAACGCCAGTGGCCGTCAGTAATCAGTGGGTCATCAACATCGTATCTCCAGCAGAGCTTCGGGTCACAAGGGAAAGTGCATCGTAGCCCATACGCTAAGGAATTGTCCTTCTGTCCAATGTCTACTATGTTGTATCCACAACAAAAAACCTCTATAATGCTAAGTCAAACTAGCATGTAATTCTATTAGCGGTTAATCCTATCGTACGGCTTATACGTACTGGTGGCCAGCCAATCACGCACGTTCGTGTCCTATATGTGACACACAACTTCGTGGTGCAATGTGTCAAGGCCAAATGAATGCAACACACAAGGTGGTCCCTTAAATCTAGGTTTAATGTGTAAGAAAATAATACATAACAGGAAATATAACTGAACAGTAAGTTCTAACAAGTTATCCATGTATCACAGTTTATTTTACGTAAAAATAATAAATAATGTATAAATATGAGCTAAAAATAAATAAACAGTAAATGACAAGGTGTCTTACCTGGTAGAACGCTTGGTGTACTGCAATGATCAACGTGGCACGAATTGCGACTTCGAGTAACAACTACACAAGATGACCTCTGATAGTGGCACGGACTGTTCCATTGGATCCAGAAGGGTCAAATTAGTTAGGGTGGACATAAGGTAGTATAGAATTGGCAAAGGAATAGAAATAATGGGCCTAGTCACGGATAGGAGGATAATAAAAGAAATCGAATACGGTATATATGATTTTAGAAACTATTTATAATCCTTGAAAACTATGCTCCAGCACAACAATCACAAATATAGTTCCTGCACATAGGACACACACCTATACAAAAGTAATTCCCTATACTCTATGATACTCTAATGGACACTCACATATTCCAAAATAGATGCACAATAGGATACATAAGATTCATTTCCCCAAGGCACACATCCACAAGTATACACCCACTCACATGCTAATTTAACACATAATCCTAATTCCTTACGAATACATATATTTAAATATGCATGTTGACATTAATACAAACGCATAGAGGCTCCAATTTCTATATTTCTCCTGCATATGCATATGAGTATATCAAATTGATATATAAAACCAATATAAATAGAATTTGATATAGACACATACCAAAATGATAGATTTATGCAATTTCTTAGGAATTGTCACACAAGAGACACAATTACACATGAAGCACGAAATCTAACCATGTGTATCATGGCTTACCATGACACGATCACTATGTATCCAATTTTGGACACAATATCACAAGTGCAACTCAAATTGGACATGAAATTTCCTTTGGAAACACATATCGAACACTTGGTAGCCAAATTTTGCAATTAACACAAATTGAACATAACTATTCTAGCATGCAAAAATATAGATCTATCAAAATGAAGGCTTCTAACACCTAGATCTAGTATTAGAGAGTCAATTCCAACTATGTGAGGGTTCCTATGGGTCCAATTGGTATTTCTAACCATAAAATTGGTAGCAAATAGGAAATTATCCAACTTGCGTGTCCCTCCTTTGGAGAACTCCAAATTTGGACACGGGGAAGTTGAATCGGAGACCTTCATCCTTGTTTGGACTCCTCTCAAGCTTTCTCTTGTGCTCCAAGCATCTAGTTCTACAATGGAAAGAATAAATGGGTTTGGTGGAGAATTAGTGTTAGAATTCTAGATCTAGAAATGATGGAGAATGAAAAATGAATGAGAGAAGCTTGGAGAAGAAATAAGAAACTTATGGAAGAAAATTTGAATTGGAATATTCCAATAGTGTTCCACCATGTCATCTAACTAATCTAATATTAGAATATTCTATTCATGACACTACTCTAATTAATTCTAATTAACTAATATTCTAGCTAACACTAGTTAATAATAAATGTATACTTAGCAACATACAAAATTACCAAATACCCCTAAGTAAAAGTAGTGGTTACAGCTGTCGGCACTGTGCTTAATTTTAATCACAAATGCTCTAACCATGCAGGAGCTAACAACAAAATTAAGCGTCCAAACAACGGTCACAAGGATGAATATCAAGGGTGGAACCCATGGCATCGATGTACCCAATATCACTCGCTCGGTCACCTCATTAACGACTGTCAGATACTTGAAGGTGGATGTTGGAATTGTGGTAAAAATCACTACAACAGATATGGATATGATATGATAGCGTGCGCTGAACGCTGTAGAATGCATATTATAGCATATTCTGCCGCTATATATGCCCCCGCTATAATAACCCCATGTTCAAGAACGCTATAAAGTTATAGCGTTCACGAACGCTATTCATGGATTATAGCGTTCATTGATGCTATAGACAATGTATAGCATTTTGAAATGCTATATGATATTATAGTAATTAGGAACGCTATTGAACTTTAATAGCATTCATGAACGCTATTAATATATTGTAGCGTTCATGAACGCTATAGACAAGTTATAGCACTTAGAAACGCTATATAGTTTACATAGCCTTTACGAATGCTATAGTTCATTAATAACATTTGTTAACGCTATAAATATGTTATGGCGTTCCTGAACGCTGTTTATTTTTAATTGCGTTCCTGTATGTTATTGTTTAATAGCATTTCGATATATATCTACTTTTTATAGCATTTCTTTCCTGCTATTATATGTGCAACAATAGCATGTCGGAATGCTATTGCAGAGTCAAAATTCTGTATTCAAAAATTTGCAAAATGTAGCACATCAGAATACTATTGCAGACCACAGTTACACAAAATGCAGGTATTCAAAAATTTAAATGCGAATCAATCACAAAATGAATTCCGAACATAAGTAAATTCATTAATTTCACTGTCTAATATATGTAGAACAACCAAGTAGTACCAAACATTCAAAATCCTTAATTTCTCCATGTAGAACAACGAAGTAGTACCAAACATATGTCGAAAAATTAAACATTAACAGTGTAGTCAGCTACATATATCCCAAAATGTTGACTATCTAACATTTAGCTCCCTTCGAGCCTATCCACAACCAAAACTCCTCAGAAAGCATCCTCTTCCTTCATCCAACCTACACAAAAATAGGGGGTAAATCATTATTGTAAAGAAAAAAACTAATGAAACAAAAAATAGGGGGTAAAGTTCAGTAAGTTGTTAAAAGAATTATTATTTATTTTTAATGTAACAAAAATTAATTTCTATGTATGGAGGAATATTGACTTTAAATTATTCAATAGTTTAGGGTATTGATTGATATTAAAATTTAGAGAATTAAATTGGAAATTATTAGTTGAGGATATCAAGTTTAAATGGATCCTTATTTTGTTCAGTTTTGTTCCAAAAATATTTTATATAAATGCGTTATTGTTTATATTTTGCCAATTGGCATTTGTTGCAGGTTGATCCAAGTAATCAGGTAAAGAATAAAAGTTTGTTTTATGTAGTTGTTGTACCAGAAGTTGTAACCTATGTTTTAATGCTTTAATAAAATTGGGCTTGTAATTGTTGTGCCAGAACTTATAAGTTGTACTTGTTGCTTCAGGTACTGTTTGGATGCTATTTTTATGATGAAAAATTGATCTTGTAATTGTTGTTATTATTTGGTCTCCAATGTGCATCAGATCAGACGCTCTAGTGTTCAGTAAACAGTAGATTATAAGTTCAGATTATTGAAGAAGTGTGCAGATAAGTAGAAATTTACAAAGAGTGTGTAGGATTAGTTTTTATTTTACATCTGTGTAATAGAATATGAAAACAGTGAGTAAAACATAGGGGTGCATGAATTAAAGTATAGTGTGTAGGAATTTAGTATAGCATTTAAGGTACTTTATTAAAGACGTACCTAGTCTTCAAACAGCATAATGTGGTCTGTTGGCCACGCCGTGGTACTTCCAATGATTTCCTCTACTGTGTCATTACCAAACACGGCCTAAACAACAGAGCTTTGGGTTGTATCACTATATCTACCCAAATACGGGATCAACTTGTCCAAGAGGATAACCGTGAACCGGCACATTCAGATCATCGGTGATCCATCGTCCAATTACAACAACTTCGTTCTTATTTCCCGTCCAATCGAATAACTTACATTTTTGGTCCTTTGACAGATGATGATGTGACTACAACAAAGATTGATGCTCAAAAATATTAAATATCATTCGAGTTAAATACTTCTATTTGTTATTAGAGATATATTACCTGTGGAGTAGATAGAGATTTTGAAATGACCTTTACTTCAAAATCATTCTCGTCGCCACTGTTGTTCTCCTCCTCTTTAGTATTCTCATCATCACTGTTGCCCTCATTGTTCTCCTCCTTCTCTTTAGTGTTCTCGTCGTTCTTCTCATTGGTCATCTTATTTTGATCCTAATGAGAAAATAGTTACATGTAATTACCAAAAAGAAAAATATAGATTTGTTACAAGTGGTCATTCTTGATGACTTACCTGACATTTCACTAATGTACCAAGTAGTTGAGTTTGTTGTTCAATTAACTTTGATATGGAGTTGATTTGCCCTTGCATTGAGTCAACTTTGCTTTGGAAATTTCTCTCCTCTACACTCGCCTCAACATCATCATCTTTTTGTTGATCACATTCCTAAACAAGGCAAGCGTCATATGTAATGTAAAAAAAATATCAAAGTGAAATAAAATAAGAGTCAATCTAGAATTCTTACACGCTACCTTATTTTTTTATCAAAGTCTCTATCAACTTTGCTTGTTCTTTAACTAATTTTGACATTGAGGCAATTTCGTCCTGTATTGATTCAATTTTGTTTTCCAGTCGAACTACTGTTTGAGAATGCTTCGTTTGAGCAACTAATTTAGATTTAGTTGCTCTAGTTTCGGCTCTTCTAATCCTACCCTGTTTTTCATATTGTCGTACTACTTGTGAAAGTGCATCACCTTTATCTAATTGTTGGGATCCCTCTGAAGGTGGTGCAAGAAGGATTTCCTTGCCTTTTTGCTGAAATTACGATGAAGAAAACTAGAATTAGTCTCCGTTGGACAACGCTAGACTGTCAATACAAGAAAAAAAATATACTATCCATAAGAAGGTAATTATGTATATAAAATGAGCTCGTTGTCTTTTGAGTGTGTAATGCCTATAGTTTGTATTACGTATTTTGGAATACGTGTACGTATTTCCTTGTATTGCATGATTTCTTGCTTGGCTTATCTTGGTATTTCATGGCTTGGTCTATTTTGGGTTGGTTCGGCTAGGCTTGGGTTGTCTTGGTTCATCATGAACCAAGGGGTGAACCCTTACCTACCACCACCATCATCCTTTATTAATCCATTCCCTCATTCTCTCTCTTCATTTACTTCGTCTTCTCCACCATTACTTCTTCAACCACCAGGAGAGAGAGAGGGAGCTTAGGCAAGTGTAGCTTGTTTCATGGAGGAACTTCGTTTTTATTGTTCTATTCTCTTCAACCACTAGGAGAGAGAGAGGGAGCTTAGGCAAGTGTAGCTTGCTTTATGGAGGAACTTCGCTTTTATTGTTCCATTCTCTTCCTCTCGAGATTCTAACACACTTTAGTACTTAGTATTTCTAATTTTCATGGCTTAATTTGTGTAGATCTAAGTTTATAGTATTTTCAGATTTTTGGGTTTTGATCTACTGAACATTGTTATTTCCAAGTTTTGATGGTTCCATGTTGTAGAGAATTTCGTTCTGCCCTATTTTGACCTATGGAAGTCTGAATTCCGACTTCGGATGAAGGATTTATGAAGCTTTGAAGCCACAGACTCCATGGTTCTTCTTCTTGGACAAGCAGAGAAGAAGAACAGTTTCTGAGCCGCATGACAGTCCTCAGCCGCATGGAAGTGCTTGACCGCATGAACGTTCATGCGGCAAGCCTCTTTCTGTGACATGAGACTATGTTACTTTAGCCGCATAAGCTCACTTAAACCTGGCCGCATGAGACTCCATGACTCAGCCGCATGAGACTCCTATCTTTTCCAGCCGCATAAGGATGCAACCCCGAGCCGCATGAGCCCTCATTATATTTCAACCGCATATACTCACTTCCCTACAGCCGCATAACGCCTTGATTTGCTTAGCCGCATGACGCATTACTTTTCAGCTGTATGGAGTCAACCCTCTGCAGCCGCATAAGCTTTGGCAATTCCGAGTCGCATAAGATTCGTTCCTTGCTTAGTCGCATAAGTCCAACTCTTCCTGAGCCGCATGTACTTATCGAACCGCTGCCGCATAGGCCCATAGTACTTCCAGCCGCATGGCACTGCTCCTTTTCTAGCCGCATATGCCCGCCTCTCTCTTAGCAGCATAAGCACGCAGTTTCAGCCGCATGGACTTGTAGCTTCCGGTCGCATACGCCTGTGTCCCCCACTGCCGCATGGGCCCCGCTTCACTTCCCAGCCGCATGCGCTCCCTTCCTTTCGAACCGCATGGTACTGCCTCCCCACAGCCGCATGAGTCTATTTCCCTTAGTTGCCTGGTTTCTTCCATAGTCTTGTCCTTTTATTATTATTATTATTATTGTTATTATTCACTTGAAATGTCACATCATGCTTATGTCATATAAATCTTGGCATATTTTCTGGACACGATAGTGGCCCGCCGTGGCGCACTCTTAATATGTAAACTGACATGATATATCATGACATGTTGTTACGACAGCTAGCCTGACATGACAAGTATGAATGACCTGGACATCGTAGACGATTGTGTTTGTACAAATAAACTGGTACTGTCTTACATCATGTCTAGGATGGGGATCCCTGAGTACCACGGTCAGAGATACCAACAGTAATTGACTAAGGCTAAGAAACTAGAATAATTCAGTAGACATGAAGAGATTCCCAGCTACATGCAATCCCATTATCTGGGCGCATTAAGTGGACTTGTAGCCTACCGACGAGTAGGGCACATTTCCAGCACACAGTCACGTGTTGTATTCTTCATAAACGGACATTCGACCTGGATAACTGGATGGTCTGCAGGGCTTGTGGCTATTGGGATAATCTTATTGCATCTTGCTAGTAACTAGGCCTGTGATAACTCTAGTTAGTTAAAAGTATCAAGCCGTACTCTTGATTGGCCGTGATTGATTGGATGGAGTTTATTCCAGCTTAGTCTTATCCTGATAATGTGCAAGATTGTGACATGACATGATTATTGATGCTTGCCTTAACAATAATGATGGGGGGTCCAGTTCTGTTCAGGCGAAGGGTTACAACCCCGGTCCTTGTTTGGTTTAAGGGTTGTAACCTGGCTCCCGGAGCAGTTCTGTGTCCTCTCTTCATTTATTGTCTTATAGCAACCCCATGCCATGTTCGTCATGTTTTACCTTACTTTAATACCATAATTATTTATACTGGCCTTAGCAATAAAGATCAGGGGTCCAGTTCTGTTCAGGTGAAGGGTTACAACCCTGGTCCTTGTTTGGTTTAAGGGTTGTAAACTGGCTCCCGGAGCAGTTCTGTGTTCTCTCTTCGTTTATTGTCTTTACTGTACCAATAGTATTTGAGACGGGTTTCTATTCAGGTGAAGGGTTATAACCCCGGTCCTTGTTTGGTTTAAGGGTTGTGACCTGGCTACTTGAATGGTTTCCTCGTACTCAGTTTACTGTTGTTATCTCTATTATTATTAATTCTTTATTTATTATCTTTAATATTCTATTGTGATATGCTGGTTTTAGTTCCTAAGAGAAGCCTCCTTGTGGCACTTGCTCTTTTTGGGGTCTGACCTAGCTGGTTTTGTGTGGCTAGATATCGGAGCAGCGCCAGAGGATCCACCTGTCTTCCAGCGAGATGGTGACCACTAGGCGTAACCCTGGCAACAAGTGGGTTTCTTTTTGTCCTCCCACTTATTTGTAAAATTATTCTTTTGAGGCGTTTAGCTGGGGAGCACGTGTTAGCTCGTATTGCACCTTATTTACTGTCTGTCTACGGGCTGTAACATGATTGGCAAATCCTAGGGTTGATCATGTATGACTGAAACTCTTGCTAGTCCTGATATTTTGTACGACTAGCTTCATGATCATCCGAATATGTAATGTATGGGACGTCTTGCTATTATATATTTGGTGCTCTGACATCTTGTAACTATTATTGCTTGCTTGAGATTGAGACAATATGCTTGTTCATGACCATAGGAGACTGTTGGCTTATAGTTAAACCCTCATGTATCTAGACAGCCGTGACCGTATAGCGAGGTGGGTTGCACTTCAATATATGTAGCTGGCTATGTATGCCCCCGCTCTCCAGTATTCTGGTTCTGGGGCGTGACATGGTTTTAGTGGTGGCCCATGCAGGTCTTGTAAATCAAGATATGTGAGGTTTTACCGAATAGATGTCTCAATCAGTATTCGCCCTTGATCTCTACTCGTATCTTCAAATCTCTGAGAATCTTGACCTGATCACATGCTTGTATCGTTGATATGTCCTGGTCCTTCCTTATTGTTTCCTATGTCGTCTTCTTCAGCGGTATTGTTCCTGGACCTGCCGATCAGCAAGGCGGAGCACCTCCCGTGGACCAGCCTCAACCTGGAGATCGAGCCCAGCATTCAGGAGTAGCCTCCAGAGTCATGCCTACTGGAGGAGAGCCACCAGTTCAGCCCGTCCAACCTGCAAAGCCTGATGATGGCACTTTGGTGGGTCTCATCAGGTCCCTATTAGCTTCCCAGTAGCGTCGCGGAGATGCCTTGTACCAGGCGATAGCAGATGCTTTGACCAGAGGGGGTTATCAGGGTAACAGCACGGCCAACATCTTCAAGCGCTTGAACCCTCCCTTCTTCAACGGCAGTGAAGATGCGATCGCTGCAGATACATAGCTTCAGGACACATAGGTAATTCTAGAAGTAGCCAGGATTCCAGAGAACAAGAATGTAGTCGTGGTGCGCCTACAACTATTATATTTTTCCCGTAGCTGGTGGGCGGCGCAGGCCGTTGGATTAGTGGCCCCTATTGCCTGGGCAGTATTTAGAGAGAGATTCCAGACCAAGTACTTCGATGATGTAGTTCGGTACGATCTACAGACGAGGTTCACCAATCTGAAGCAGATAGGCAGGGCGGTCGATGGATATGCGGTCGAGTTCTCCAGGCTTAGTCGGTTTGCTCCCACCTTGGTGGCAACCGAATTCGATAGAGCCCAGCGATTCCAACAGGGGCTCCACCTGGAGATTTTGTTGGCAGTTGAGCAGTTTGAGCATCAGACTTTTGATGCAGTATTAAGAGCAGCCCGGAGGCATGAGTATACCTCCCAGAGGATCGTGGATAGGACCGGAGGTCGGAAGCGATCTCACGGCCAGATGAATCAGTCATCAGCACCAGCCCCGGCAGCCAGGGCTTTGACCAGTGGAGCTCCGAGGCGGGCGGCCTCAGTGACGTCGGTTAAGCATTCTACCCCGACGTACCCTCAATAGCAGAAGCAGAAGCAGTCTTCCGCCGTGGGACGTTCATACTGCAGAAAGCCAGGGCATGTGGTATCAGAGTGTCACAGAGCACAGGGTTTCTGCTTGGTTTATGGTGCCCGGACCACAGGGTTGGGAACTGCCCGAACCGGGGGAATTCACCGGCCTTCTCTAGTCCTTCAGTTAGAGAACCAGCACCAGTCCAGCAGCAGCAGCTACAGTACCCGTTCCTGAGGCCATTGCCGACGCAGGCCCAGGCATTCCAGCAGCAGAGACCGCATCAGTATGCCCAAGCCCAAGCCCTGATCCAGAGCAGGCAGAGAAATCTTTAGCAGAGGGGACCCGTACCCAGAGGGCATGGTCAAGTGCTGGCCTTGACCATGGGAGAAGAAGGATTAGCACCAGCAGAGGTAGTTGTAGGTACTATTCTCGTCAACACCTTTCCAGCTTCAGTATTATTTGATTCTGGTGCCTCGCATTATTTATGTCTGTACGATTCGCGACACAGATAGGATTGGAGCCCAAGTCATTATCAATAAGGCTTAATATACTTACTGGTAACGGACTTGTGGGAGTAGATAGGGTGTTTTCCTCGTGTCGGATCGTAGTTAGCGGTAGAGAGTTTCCCGCTAGATTGATAGAGTTCCCGATGGCCGATTATGATGTGGTCTTAGGGATGGATTGGTTGAGGGACCAGTATGCTAGGATAGACTGTCACATTGGCATGGTTGTTTTTAGCATTCCAGGAGAGCCGGAGTTTTCCTTCTCCCGAGACGAAGTTGAACCTTCTCCTCCAGTGTTGCGGATGGCAATAGCAGCAGTGCAGTTACCTCGGATAGTCGAGGAGTTTCCAGATGTTTTCCCAGAAGAGCTTCCAGGGATGCCGCCAGAGCGGGAGATCGAGTTTACCATCAACTTGATCCCCGGGACAGCCCCAGTATCAGAGAGAGTCTACAGGATGGCGCCGTCAGAATTGGAGATACTGTACAAGATGATTGAAGAACTCAGAACCAAGGAATTCATTCGTACTAGTGGATCGCCTTGGGGAGCCCCGATGCTTCTTGTGAAAAAAAAGGATGGTACGTCCAGATTATGTGTAGATTATCGTACCTTGAACTCAGTGACAATCAAGAACAGATACACTCTCCCGAGGATAGATGACTTGTTTGATCAGCTCAAGGGGGCAGCAGTATTCTCGAAGATCGACTTGCGATCAGGATGCCATCAGATCAGAGTCAGAGAGCAGGACATCCCGAAGACAGCTTTTAGATCGAGATATGGGCATTGGGAGTTCCTTGTGATGCCATTTGGAGCAACCAATGTGCCGACAGTATTTATGGACCTCATGAATCGTATCTTTATGCCTTATTTGGATCAGTTCGTGATCGTGTTCCTAGACGACATCCTAGTCTACAGCAAGAGTGACGCGGAGCATGAGCAGCATCTCCGTGTGGTTCTTCAGATTCTTAGAGAGTACCAATTGTATGCTAAGTTCAGTAAATGCGAGTTCTGGCTCGATCGCATTTCGTACTTGGGTCATATCATCACCCGAGGAGGAGTTGAAGTGGATCCCCAGAAGATCGTGCCCATTGAAACGTGGCCGGTACCTAGCACAGTGGCAGAAATTTGCTATTTTTTTGGCTTGACCGGCTACTACCGGCGATTTGTTTCAGACTTTACTCAAATTTCAGCACCATTGACCCAGTTGACCCGCAAGGATGTGCAGTTTGCTTGGACAGCAGAGTGCCAGGATTCTTTCGAGAAGTTGAAGCGAGGCTTGATGACGGCTCCCATTCTCACGCTTCCAGATGGAACTGAAGGATTCTCAGTATATTACGATGCTTCAGGCAGAGGTCTAGGGTGTGTTTTGATGCAGCATGAAAAGGTAATAGCTTATGCGTCACGACAACTTCGTGATCATGAGAGGATTACCCAACCCATGACTTAGAGCTGGCAGCAGTAGTGTTTGCACTTAAGTTATGGAGGTACTACTTGTACGGAGATATGGTGGAGATTTTCACCGACCACAAGAGCCTGAAGTATATTTTCACCCAGAAGGATCTTAACATGCATCAGAGGAGATGGCTGGAGCTTCTTGTGGATTATGATATCAACTTGCAGTATCACCTAGGGAAGGCCAATGTCGTCAGATGCATTGAGCAGGAGAGCCGGAGTTTATTTCCTAACAGCACAACCAGAGCTGTTAGCAGATCTTCAGAAGATGGGTATAGAAGTTATTCTCCCTTCCAGTATGGCATTGATGGCCAGTATACAAGTTCAATCCACTATAGTCGAGAGGATCCGGATGGCGCAGTCAGCAGATTCCAAGCTTCAGCGACTCAGAACAGAGTGTGAGGCAGGACGAAGACTAGAGTTATGTATCCATAAAGACGGTACACTTTGATATGGGAAGCATCTTTGTGCACCCAGTGGAGATATCAGATAGGAGATCATGGCAGAAGCTCACAGTTCTCAATATTCCATCCATCTCGGTGGTACGAAGATGTACCGTGATATCCGTCAGCACTTTTGGTGGAATGGCATGAAGAGGAAGATAGCCCGGTTTGTCTCTCGATGTTTGGTTTCCCAACAAGTTAAAGGTGAACATCAGAGGCCAGCTGGACTACTTCAGCCTTTGCCAATTCCAGAATGGAAGTGGGAGCATATAACCATGGATTTTGTGACTGGATTGCCTAGATCCCCGGCTGCTAGAGACGCTATTTGGGTTGTCATAGACAGGCTCACGAAGGTGGCTCACTTTCTCCCGTTCAGAGTTAGTTAGTCGATGGCTCAGCTAGCAGAGATGTATCTCCGGTAGATTGTCAAATTGTACGGTGTACCAGTCAGTATCACCTCGGACAGAGATTCCAGATTTACGTTGCACTTTTGGCGTAGCCTGGAAGAGAGTTTGGGAACTCGCCTCCAGTTCAGCTCAGCATATCACCCACAGACAGATGGCCAGTCAGAATGCACAATCCAGACTCTCGAAGATATGTTGAGATCTTGTACGCTCGACTTCGTTGGTTCGTGGGAAGATCACCTGCACCTGGTGGAGTTCTCGTACAACAACAGTTTCCAGGCCAGTATCCAGATGGCACCATTCGAGACACTGTATGGTAGGAAGTGCCGATCCCCGCTAGCATGGGACGATGTCAGAGACAGACAGATGCCCGGTCCAGAAATGATTGCTCAGACAGTTGAGGTGGTCAGAAGAGTCCGAGATCATCTTCGAGTTGCCCAAGATCGCCAGCGTCATTGGGCCGATTCTCATCGGCGACCCCTTGAATTCTCGGTCGGTGACCATGTATTCCTGAGGATTTCACCTAACCATGACGTCATTCGTTTCGGCGGACGGAGAAAGCTTAGTCCTAGGTATATAGGACCGTTCGATATTCTGGAGCGAGTAGGAGATGTATCCTATCGTCTCGCTCTTCCGCCATCGCTACGTGAGGTACATGACGTATTTCATGTATCCCAACTGTGACGGTATATCCCGGACCCGAGCCACATCCTGGATCATTCGGAATTGGTTGTTGGTACAAACCTTTCGTATGAGGAGAGGCCCGTGTCTATATTGGACCGAAGAGAGAAGACACTCAAGAACAAGACTATCAAGTTAGTCCGAGTTGCTTGGGGTCATCACTCTTTGGATGAGTCAACGTGGGAGCGTGAGGATGATATCCGATCGCGATATCCCGACCTGTTTGACTCGTAAGGTATAACGTCTTTCTTATGCCTTATGCTCTAAAATTTCTTGCTTGAAAGAATGACTGTATGAAAGATTGCTTGTGATAGCTTGTCCTCGTCTCTCTAGCCTCTTAATTAAATTTCGAGGACAAAATTCTTTTAAGGAGGGTAGAGTTGTAATGCCTATAGTTCGTATTACGTATTTTGGAATACTTGTACGTATTTTCTTGTATTGCATGATTCCTTGCTTGGCTTATCTTGGCATTTCATGGCTTGGTCTATTTTGGGTTGGTTCGGCTAGGCTTGGGTTGTCTTGGTTCATCATGAACCAAGGGGTGAACCCTTACCTACCACCACCATCATCCTTTATTAATCCATTCCCTCATTCTCTCTCTTCATTTACTTCTTCTTCTCCACCATTACTTCTTCAACCACCAGGAGAGAGAGAGAGAGAGAGAGCTTAGGCAAGTATAGCTTGCTTCATGGAGGAACTTCGTTTTTATTGTTCCATTCTCTTTCTCTCGAGATTTTAACACACTTTAGTACTTAGTATTTCTAATTTCCATGGCTCAATTTGTGTAGATCTAAGTTTATAGTATTTTCGGATTTCTTGGGTTTTGATCTACTTAAAATTTGTTATCTCCAAGTTTTGATAGTTCCATGTTGTAGAGAATTTCGTTCTGCCCCATTTTGACCTATGGAAGTCTGAATTCTGACTTCGGATGAAGGATTTATGAAACTTTGAAGCCATGGACTCCATGGTTCTTCTTCTCGGACAAGCAGAGAAGAAGAATAGTTTCTGAGCCGTATGACACAGTCCTCAGTCGCATGGAAGTGCTTGACCGCTTGAACGTTCATGCGGCAAGTCTCTTTCTGTCGCATGAGACTCTGTTACTTTAGCCGCATAAGCTCACTTAAACCCGGCCGCATGAGCCTCCATGACTCCGCCGCATGAGACTCCTATCTTTTCCAACCGCATAAGGATGCCACCTCGAGCCGCATGAGCCCTCATTATATTTCAGCAGCATATACTCACTTCCCTGCAGCCGCATAAGGCCTTGATTTGCTTAGCCGCATGGCGCATTACTTTTCAGCCGTGTCAACCCTCTGCAGCCGCATAAGCTTTGGCAATTCTGAGCCGCATAAGATTCGTTCCTTGCTTAGCCGCATAAGTCCAACTTTTCCTGAGCCGTATGTACTTGTTGAACCACTGCCGCATAGGCCCATAGAACTTCCAGCCGCATGGCACTGCTCCTTTTCTAGCCGCATATGCACGCCTCTCTCTTAGCCGCATAAGCGTGCAGTTTTAGCCGCATGGACTTGTAGCTTCCGGCCGCATGCGCCTGTGTTCTCCACTGCCGCATGGGCCCCGCTTCACTTCCCAGCTACATGTGCTCCCTTCCTTTCGAACCGCATGGCACTGCCTCCCCACAGCCGCATGAGTCTATTTTCCTTAGTTGCCTAGTTCCTTCCATAGTCTTATCCTTTTTTTTATTATTATTATTATTATTATTATTATTATTGTTATTATTCACTTGAAATGTCACATCATGCTTATGTCATGTAAATCTTGGCATATTTTTTGGACACGATAGTGGCCCGCCGTGGCGCACTCTTAACACGTAAACTGACATGATATATCATGACATGTTGTTACGACAGCTAGCCTGACATGACAAGTATGAATGACCTGGACACCGTGGGCGATTGTGTTTATACAAATAAACTGGTACAGTCTTGTATCATGTCTAGGATGGGGATCCCTGAGTACCACGACCAGGGATACCTACAGTAATTGACTAAGGCTAATAAACTAGAATAATTCAGTAGACGTGAAGAGATTCCCAGCTACAGGCAATCCCGTTATCTGGGCGCATTAAGTGGACTTGTAGCCTACCGACGAGTAGGGCACATTTCCAGCACACAGTCACGTGTTGCATTCATCATAAACGGACATTCGACCCGGATAACCTGGATGGTCTGCAGGGCTTGTGGCTATTGGATAATCTCATTGCATCTTGCTAGTAATTAGGCCTGTGATAACTCTAGTTAGTTAAAAGTATCAAGTCGTACTCTTGATTGGCCGTGATTGATTGGATGGAGTTTATTCCAGCTTAGTCTTATTCTGATCATGTGCAAGATTATGACATGACATGATTATTGATGCTTGCCTTAACAATAACGATCGGGGGTCCAGTTCTGTTCAGACGAAGGGTTACAACCCCGGTCCTTGTTTGGTTTAAGGGTTGTAACCTGGCTCCCGGAGCAGTTCTGTGTCCTCACTTCGTTTATTGTCTTATAGCAATCCCATGCCATGTTCGTCATGTTTTACCTTACCTTAATACCATGATTATTTATACTGGCCTTAGCAATAAAGATCAGGGGTCCAGTTCTGTTCAGGCAAAGGGTTACAACTCCGGTCCTTGTTTGGTTTAAGGGTTATAACCTGGCTCCCGGAGCAGTTCTGTGTCCTCTCTTAGTTTATTGTCTTCACTGTACCAATAGTATTTGAGACGGGTTTCTATTCAGGTGAAGGGTTATAACCCCGGTCCTTGTTTGGTTTAAGGATTGTGACCTGGCTACTTGAATGGTTTTCTCGTACTCAGTTTACTGTTGTTATCTCGATTATTATCAGTTCTTTATTTATTATCTTTAATATTCTATTGTGATATGCTGGTTTTAGTTCCTAAGTGAAGCCTCCTTGTGGCACTTACTCTTTCTGGGGTCTGACCCAACTGGTTTTGTGTGGCCAGATATCGGAGCAGCACCAGAGGATCCACCTGTCTTCCAGCCAGATGGTGACCACCAGGCGTAACCCTGGCAACGAGTGGGTTTCTTTTTGTCCTTCCACTTATTTGTAAAATTATTCTTTTGAGGCGTTTAGCCGGCGAGCACGTATTAGCTCGTATTGTATCTTATTTACTGTCTGCCTACAGACTGTAACATGATTGGCAAATCCTAGGGTTGATCATGTATGACTGAAACTCTTGCTAGTCCTGACATTTTGTACGACTAGCTTCATGATCATCCGAATATGTAATGTATGAGACGTCTTGCTATTATATATTTGGTGCTGTGACATCTTGTAACTATTATTGCTTGCTTGAGATTGAGACAATAGGCTTGTTCATGACCATATATAGGAGACTGTTGGCTTGTAGTTAAACCCTCATGTATCTAGACATCCGTGACCGTATAGCAAGGTGGGTTGCACTTTAATATACGTAGCTGGCTATGTACGCCCCCGCTCTCCAGTATTCTGGTTCTGGGGCGTGACAGAGTGCTTAGCTACACCTTCCCCAGTAGTATATCTCCGGATCCAAGCACGAAGCCTAACCTTATCGATAGGACATGGTCCCTCCCTTCTCTGTATTGTATTAGGTAAAATTGGCATTGATAAGTAGAGAGTTATAAATACGAATGAAAAAAATACTTTATACTTACCAATATTTCATCGGCAATACGAGCAAAGCCTTTTCTACTTTCAAGGTACGGCATTGTTTGTTTTTCTCTCATTTGTTTAAACTTTGTAGACCTCTCCTACGTACAACACATGCATATTATTAGATAATACCTTAAATGTTAGACATTGAAGCTTCAAAAAATATTTATTCAACATACCTTAAATTGTTTTGATGATCTTTTCTTAATGAATAGTTCCCAATCTACCGGGTCTACGTCATTCGGCTTTCTCTTCAAATATTTCCCCAATTTTGATTTGTTGGCCCTAGCAAGTCTTCCCATTTGTTGGATGACATACATTTTTGCCTCCTCATCGCGCTCCATGAATGTAAATTTTTGCTACAAGTGCAAAATAGTCATAAGTAATTATTAGGAAGATAGTAGATATAAACTATATTTAAAAAAGAATGTAAACTTTCATCTTACTGTAATAGCTATCCAATAGAAGTCCTTGCTCTCAGAAGGTATATATCTCTAATCATCGAGCGTTATTGGTACCATTTCACGTGTCAAACATCCGACAAAAGTTGAAAGATGTTTCGAGTTCCTTCCAATTAGTTGACCATTTTCATTTAACTCCACCTCTAGCCTATTGCCACTTTCAACGGGCCAAGCACTACACCTAGTGGGTCCCCTAGTCCTTATTGTTCTCTCTGTTTTGCCTTCATTTGAAGCTTGTGGTTCTTCTTTGTCATTTGAATCTTCTAGTTTTTGTCCCTCATTTGATGCTTCTTTTCCTTGTTCTTCATTGGAACATTTTTTCTTGTCCTTCCTTTGCTTCTTGTGCTTCTTTTCCTTCTTGTGCTTCTTTGTAGATTTACTCGCTTGATTTGCACTCTACAAGAACACAGTTGACATTTATGTATTAGAAATATATGTAAGCATTGCTATAGAAAATATGTGCTTGTTTTGCAACAGTTGACATTTATGCTTGTTCTCATAACACAGTTCTGAGAACAACATTCCCACAATATTCCCAAAAATCTGTGAAAATATGTGCTTGATCCTTACCTCATTCGAACCTTCTTGCTCACTTATATAGAAACCAGCATTTTGATTGTTCACAAGAGCAGCCTCGATGCCTTGTCTTTGCTATCTTTTTTGTGCGTTTTGAAGACTACAAATATGCAACATATTAAAACAGTAAGAAATAAATGAGATTTATGTAAGCTTAATTTCAAATACATGTTGAAGGTTGTACCATCATTTCTCCTTTTCCTTGGTGTCATTGCAAGATAGGTTAGCTACAAGCAAGAATTATTCGCTGATGATGATTAGAAAATAAGCAAATATTAAAGAAACAAATCATTACAAGTAGAGTATCATAGAGTATCAAATACTAAATCATGACAAGTAGAGTATCATAGAGTAACATAGACTGTACATCGAAGGACTGTACATTGAAGGACTGTACATTGTTTGCAGGACTTGAAGTCCAGGACCTGATCAAGCTTTTGCAGGAAATTAATTAGACTGGGCAGTGTAATGGGATGAGATGCAAGGAATAATATATATGCAGTATACCAGTTGGGGCAGGATATATACTTGTGTTTGTAGGACATGCTATGAAGTGTGTTGATGAAATGTGTAATGCAGTAAATAAAGTGAGCAGTGAAGAGTTTAGATGCAGTGAAATGAAAATGAGTGTATAGTGAGTGAGGCAGTAGTTAAATTGGGAATAGAATATGCAAGGCTAAAATTCAGTGGATCAAATTGAAGTACAGGCAGTGAAATGATTCCAATGTACAGTACTTAATGTAGTAGATCAAATTGAATAAATATTTTTGTGCACAGGTGTCTAATGGAGTGTATTTGATGATGAATGTCCTGAAATAGTGGATGTATCAGTGAATACAATTTGGGCATCAGGTAATTGCAGTGAACACCAACCGTGGATGATACAGACATTAAGCTATGTATATATATATATATATATATATATATATATATATATATATATATATATATATTAAAAAAAAAAAAAAAATATATATATATATATATATATATAGACATTAAGCTTCTTGAGGGCCTTAAAAGTATTTCACAAGTCACATTAAGCTATATATATATATATATATATATATATATATATATATATATATATATATATATATATATATATATATATATCAACCGTGGATGATACAGACAACGAAAAACCTATATATATATTGTGAAGCATTAAGTCACATTGATAGAGTATCATTGAGGGCCTTAAAAGTATTTCACAAAGTCACATTAAGCTTCTTGAGGGCCTTAAAACTATTTCACAAAGTCACATTAAGCTTCTTGAGGGCCTTAAAAGTATTTCACAGAGTTGAATATACAGACATTGAAGGACTGTACATCGAAGGAGTACTGTACATTGAAGGACTGTAATGGTTTGAGTTTACACCTGTATTTTGAAGGACTGTACATTGATAGAGTATCATAGATTATCAAATACTAAAACGAAGTTCACAGACCCTATATTGTGAAGCATTTAAAAAAACCAAAACCTAATAAAAACTATTGATTGTATACATGTTCTGCACAACCTTAACAAAGAATACTAAAAACCTGCATATACCAATAATAAAAACTAATGAAACATAGCGACCAATTAAACCATATAGAGTGTTTCATAAGATTAAATATAGAGGAAAAAGACCTCTTAAACATAAATGCCCTCACAATCCTTTCTAAGATAACTATCACTACCATCCTCAACATTCTTATCTAGTTTTGATACATCCACTGGTGCTAATGATGGTGTAAAGACATTTTAATCAACGTCCATATCCATATCTTGAAAATCTCTTGCTGGTGCCTTTAACACAACATGCCAATTAGATGAAGCAGTGTCCTTAGAGTAAAATACTTGGGTTGCCTGTGGTGCTAGAATAAACGAGTCTCTTTCAAAGCAGTATTTTTTTTGGTGAAGGTTAACCAAGGTAAACCCATCTTCTATTTTGACACCATTTGTTTTGCTAGCCCAATCACAATCAAAAATAGGAATGTGAAAGGTATGATAATCTAAGCAAAATATATTCTTAAGTACTCCATAATAGGCAACTGTATCGGTGACTTGGTTCCTATCCTTCGAGCTGGATCTACAAATGGTTGTTGCCTCAAGTGAGACACCACTGTTCTGCCTAGAGTTCTTAGCATCCTTTGTATGGTAGCGGTTACCATTGATAACAAATCCTGAATAAGACACAACATGTTTTAAAGGGCCATGTGCAAGCCCTCTTAACATGTCGAATATGTTTCTACAGGATTGTCCCTCAATCTGTTCAAAATTAAAACAAAAGGTAAGGACATACATTGTTTGGAAAATAATGTGCTAAGGGTACTAAAAAAAGAAATTGGGACCTTCTTTTTTAACCAAGATGACAATTCCTTCGAATGACGATCTTGAAGTAAATTTTCATTTTGAACAAGTCGTCTATCCGAAAGTTTCAATTCCTTCAAGTGCATCCTAATAGGGAAAACAATTTTACATGATATTAATTATATATATTGGCAAGATACGTTGGAGTTAGTATGTTTTCTTATAACTTACTCTAGATAAGGTTCGACTTCATCCATATTGAACAATACATAACGGTAAGCACTTTGTAGCTGTTGTTTATCCAATGTCATTATTGTTCCTTTTGAAATTGGACGGCCATCGGAAATCGTATCATTTTCAATATCTTCATTTCTATTTGGACGATGATCCATCTCAGCAACTTGTTCCATGTACCCACTATCAAATCTCATGCTCTCGTCAGCAAGATAATATTTTACTATACAACCTTCAGGACGTGCATGATTTCTAACGTATCCTTTAAGGATCTTTATGTATCTACGAGAAAAAAAATTATTTAAAGTAAGCAAACGAATGAAATCAATAAAAAGAAAATAAACGATCACCTTTCAAACGGATACATCCAACGATAATGGACTGGGCCACCTAATTTAGCTTCACGCCCAGATGGATTGGCAAATAAATCATGATATCGAAAAATGAATGAGGAAAATACCTTTCAACCAAACATAATTTGTCAACAAGTAGATTGGTAAATGAATCACGATATAGAAAAATTGAGGAGAAAAATACCTTTCAAACAAGCATAATATCTCAACAATTTTTTCCTCTAATTTCTCTATTTGTTCTCTATCGGTGGCTCTTTGGCACAAGACAAATTCGAAATATTGCAATCCTTGGTCCTTTTGGAAGAAGACCTCTCAATGCCATAGGCAACAACTGTTGCATTAATACGTGACAATCATGCGACTTGAGTCCTGTTATTTTGCATTCTTCTACTGATATACAGTTTCCAATGTTTGTAGAGTAACCATCGGGCAACTTCAAATTATATAATCTCTTGCAAAAAATTTCCTTTTCTTTCTTTGAAAGGGTGTGCAGTCCCGGTGGAAGAAAAAAATCTCTTATTTCTTAATTCTAGATGCAAAACTTGTCGAATGCCCATTTCTTCCAAATCCTTACATGATTCTATGCCATCCTTCAATTTTCCCTTTGCATTTAGCAATATACCAACCACGCTATCACACCAGTTCTTTTTTATGTGTATTAGATCCAAATTATGACGCAAAATAAGATGCTACAAAAGCCAAAAAAGAATAGAAAGGTCAATTGGAAACAATTTACGAAACACATATGAAAATAATATGATATTACCTCCCAATACGGCAGTGAAAAAATATTGACTTCTTCTTCCACATCTCTGAAGATTGCCTCTTTTTTTTGCCATTGTCTTTTCCTTTTCCAAAATCATTTGACATATTTCTTAGTCCTTCTAAAATTTTTGATCCAGTCATTAATCTAGGTGGTTCCCTATGTTCTTGCTTACCATCAAACCAACTTTTTTTAAACCTAAATGGATCACTAGCAGAATAAGTCGTTTTAATGACGCCTAAAGACGTCGCTAAAATGATAAATTTCGTCGCTAAAAATATTTAGCGACGAAATTACCAACGTTTTGGGCTTGTCGCGGAAATGTAAGTCGCTGATCTTCAAAACATCGCCAAACATCGCAAGTACCGACGTTTACCGACGTATATATACGTCGGTATATTATCGACGTCTACCGTCGTGTCGTCGGTGGATTAGCGACGCGTTTAACGTCGCTACACGTCGGTAAATTTACCGACGATTACCGTCATGTCGTCGGTGGTTTACCGACGTGTTAAAAGTCGCTACACGTCGGTAAAATCCTGGGAATTTACCGATGTTTACCGTCGTTTAAATTGTCAGTAAATGTCGGTAATTCTTGGGATGATTACCGACGTGCACTGACGTTTACCGACGTATAAGGACGTCGGTAAACGTCGGTACCCTGGAAAATATTGTAGATTTACCGACGTTTACCGACGCAAACATACGTCGGTGGACGTCGATAAACGTCGATAAACGTTGCTAATTCTGTAAAAAAATAAAAAAAATAAGATACAGAATGTCCAGTTCTCAGAATGTCCATTTCTCAGAATGTCCATTTCTACAACAATCACAGAATGTCCAGTTCTCAGAATGTCTATTTCTTACTGTACACAGGTTTCAGTCCCTATAACCAAGTCTACAACAATCACACAACAACAAGTATCCAAATAACCAAGTCTACAACAATCACACAACAACAAGTATCCAAATAACCAAGTCTACACCAAATAACAAAGTCTACAACCAAATAACCAAAGTCTACAACCAAATAACCAAAGTCTACACACAACCAACAAATAGAATAGGATCCAAACATCTAAATCTACATAACCAACAAATATCCAAGTCACAAACAAAGAATGAAACAAACACAAACAAACAGTCCTAACTAGGACTACCAGGAATCTGGTGCAGGAGGGGCACCGCCGCAATGAAGGGATAAGAACAACTCATACTCCTCAAGTGAAATCGATACCGATGGAGCAGGCAGTGACGTCGGTGGAGTCGGTGTCGAAGAAGAAGGCGGTGGAGGCGGCGGAGTCGACGACGATGAAGGCGCACCCGGAGGACCAGCACGCTCCAACGCTGTAAGTCGCTGGTGGTATGAATCCATGATAGATAACATTCTATCACTGCTCTGGACCATCGAATCCTGCGCCAATCTCAGTCTCTCGGCCATGGTCACCTGTCCTGTCTGCAGCTCCGTCACCGTGCGCTCTAACCCTCCAACGGTGCGCTCTGTCCTCTCAGTCGTCTCCATGAGGTCCATAATGCCGCGGTCGAGCGCATCCAATCGTACTAGCAGTGCAGGATCGTCCGTAGGGTGCTGAGACTACTCCTCGATCCGTCGTAGCAGGTAGTCACGGAGGGACTCCATCATTTGGTGGACTCGGGTAGACTCCTGGGACGGCTGTGGACCATGCACACTAGCAGGAGATGCCCTAGAGGACTGGGTCGCAACTAGAGCGCCATAGGATCCCGTACCGTAGTACATACCCCTACGGAGTCCACCAGCGACGGTAATCCACAGCTCGTCCGCCGACGGAGCTTGAGTGGGCTGCGAGGAAGTACCGGCCTCTCCTGCATCAGGTGCACTAGCAGCCGCCCGTTTCCGCAGCCTCTGATACTCGGCCTAGAAAGTATGGATAGTACTCTATAATTTCTAATTTCTAATTAATGTACTTATTATTACTAACTACATGAATATTTATTTGCATCATATTTACTAAGTTATATTAAAATTGACACGAAGTATTATATTAAGATAACGTATTGTAATACTTACATAGGTCTGCTCGGCCCTCTCGTCAATAAAGTCTTCGTCCTTCCGATGGGTGGCCAGGAAGACGGTCACCATGTCGGCGTTACCGACCATCCTTACCTGTAATTAAATATATTATCTTAGGAATAATTTATCGGTTTTGTATTAAAATAATATTTCTAAAGGAGGAAGACATACCAGACGACGGAAATGTTCCGTCATCGGAATCGACCCACCGCACCACTTCGAGGCATGTTGCCTAGCCGCCTTGGCCTTCTCCGACTTCTCCTTGTACCTTGGCTCGTCGAATCGAGCTTTCATCGCATTCCACTGATCAGGGGTGATCCAACCTTGGATCGGCTTTCCGGCACGATCACGATCCTTCTGATCATTGATAGCGTCGCGGATCAGCTCGACAGTGACGACAGGAAATATTCCCTCGATAAGCTCGGCCCGGTGCGGTGGATAAAAAACATATCCTGGAAGACCGCAAACCAAATATTTATCAGTTATATATAATATACAAAAATTATATGATTCATGTTAAAAGCAAATATAGTTTAACCTTGAAGCGCGCAAACCAGAAGGCCTTCCTCTCGTCCGGAGCATCAGAGTAGTTAATCCAAGCACCACCATAATTATGCCTCAGCATGTGGCCTAGACGTCTCTGTACCTCTGGGAGACGATATCTATACAAATATGTTATATTCATAAAAAAAGTTAATTTATGATAAAAATAGAAAAAAAAATAAACCAAAATACCTATTTTGTACCATCGGCCCAGATCTCCGTCCTCCTCTCCTTCGGAGGTACACACGCATCATCTGCATGATGCTGGTCGGCCGTCGGCGCCGCCGCCTCGGCCGTCACCGCAGCCTCCGCCATCTGCTCATCCGTCTCTATCGTCGTATCAGCAGCAGGAACGCTAGACGGGCGAGCACTCTCAACAGGCCTGGAACTACTCGTCCCAGGAGATATGTCACGTGACGTCGTCCCAGCAGGCCCAGCTACTGTCCGATATGGAGGAGTAATCGACGACGAGGATCCAGAGCCGGTACCAGTAGGAGGTACCGAAGGAAAACTCCGTCCTCTAGTAGTACCTGTAGGAAGTACCAAAGGATCATGATCTCGTCGTCCCCCTCGAAACGCTCCGCGATGACCTGCCATACCTGATAACAGCATATGATAATACAAAAAATAATAGAGACTAGAAATATAAAAGTACAACAAATAATAGAGACTAGAAATATGAAAGTACAACAAATAATAGAGACTAGAAATATGAAAGTACAACAAAGACAAGATAATAACCAAGACAACATATGATGATACATTCTACAATAAACATCTAAGTCAAGATAATATATTCTAGAAGAAACATCTAAGTTCAGATAAGTATATCTCTCTCAATCATCTTTAGAATAATTATCTTGTTCGTCTTCCTCAACCTCATCTTCCTCTTCCTCCTCATCTTCACTTTCATCTTCGCCTTCGTCGGCTTCGTCTTCCTCTTCGGATAATTCTACATCTTCTACATTATGTGTCGTGTAATGCGTAACTTCCGTGGTGTCCACATCGACAATATTGGTTACAAGAGGTAGCTCGTCCTCCTGGTAAGCTTTTTCGTCAATATCAAAAGTATCTCTAGCTTTAGTCTTGTATACTGTCCACCAGTCAGACTTCGTTGCTCCCCGTCTCGGATAAGCTGTGAAGTACACGAGCTAAGCCTGAGTTGCTAGGATAAACGGTTCGTAGTCTTGATATCTACGCTAGTAGTTTATATCCAGAAGACCATGCTTGTCAATTTTCTAACCTTGATTTTCAATCGGATCGAACCATTTACACTGAACAACACGATCTTTGTAGGTTCTCTGCCATTATTATATGAAAATTCCACAATCTCTCGCAAGATGCCGAAGAAATCATTTCCTGGATCGACGTCTTTGTAGTTCGAAGACTTGATACACAAACAACTGTTTTTCGTGGAATCAAGATCCAGAAAGCTGTCTCTGATCGGAGCATTTGTCGACTTGAACCGAAAGCATTGACACGGTAACTTGGCCATATTTTAACAAAAGTAATTGGTCCCTTGGCAAGAGTTCTAATTAATTCAATCTCGGGTGAAATTAGACGATCGACCTGAATATCAAAGAAGCGATAATAAGTTATTTATTGCGCAGTTGCATTAGAAGAGGCCAGTAATTATCGAGCTACTTACATATTCGCTCAACCAAGAAGGAAAATGACGTCTCATTTCTTGTTCTAATGCTTCGTCTGTTAGATAGGGTCTAACCAGCCTCAACTCATCATTATATGTGCTGGAAAACAACGAAGCAATCGCCGATTAGTACAATAATATTAGCTTATACTATTACATTAAGATGACGTAAACTCATCATCCTGAGTTACTTACCCCTCTAGCTTCTCCACTTCATCCTCATCGCAATTGAGTAATACATACAACTGAGCAACCCTTAGCTCTTCGTCATTCAAATATCTCTTCTTCATTTTCTCCGAAGGCTTTCCGGACGCATTGAATACTTTCAGTATTCCATCATTAAATTCTTGATATCCGTCGTCGTTTCACGGAGCCCTCGTTCTATTGATAGCAACATGAGGTTTGAAATAGGAGGAGCAGAAAATTGTAATCTCCTCGAGAATATAGGCTTCACAAATAGAACCCTCGACCCGAGCCTTATTTTTTACCTTTCTTTTTAGGTGATTCAAATGTCGCTCGAACGGGTACATCCATCGATATTCGACGGGTCCACCAACACGTGCCTCGTAGGAAAGATGAATCAGCAAATGCTCCATAGAGTCAAAGAATCCAGGAGGGAACACCCTCTCTAGCTTGCATAGTGTTACCACAATGTCCTTCTCTTGCTTTTCTAGACGATCAACGAGCAATTTCTTAGAACAAAGGTCCCTGAAGAATATGCTAAGCTCCGTCAATGGATCCCAAACTGCCTGCGGTAAGAATTCCCGAAATGCAATCAGAATTAACCGCTCCAAGAATACGTGACAATCATGGCTCTTCATACCTGTCAGTTTGTTCTCCTTGAGGTCGACGCATCTTCTCAAGTTCGAAACATACCCATCTGAAAATTTCAAACCTTGAATCCACCTACAAAGCCTCACTTTATCCTCCTTTTTCAGTGAGAAAATTGCCTTAGGCTGCTTCAACTTCTCATTCCCGTCCTCTATCAAATGCAATGCAGGATGTCTACATATTTCTTCCAAGTCCAATCTAGCCTTTGGATTGTCTTTCGTCTTCCCCTTTACGTCCATTACAGTATTAATTATGTTGTCAAACACATTCTTCTCGATATGCATGACATCAAGGTTATGTCTAATCAGATTGGTGCTCTAATATGGAAGATCCCAGAATATACTCCTCTTCGTCCAGTTATGAGTGCGACCAAATCCGTCACACTTGTAGTCCGTAGCAGGCTGCTCAATAGCTCTTGGTAAATCTTTTACCTCTTCCCATATCGTGTATCCGGGCCACCTTGGCGGGGGATTAGCCTTCTCCACAATGCCAGCATGAAAAGCATTTCTGTTCCTCCGGTACGGATGATCCTTCGTCAGGAATTGTCGATGACAATCGAAGAAGCACGGTTTGCCTCCGTATTTCAAACGATGCTGTCCATGTAATACGGACATGAAAGACGACCATGCGTGCTCCATCCAGATAACATTCCATAGGCCGGAAAGTCGTTGATGGTCCACATAAGTGCTGCCCGCATCTGGAAATTTTGTTTTCTAGATACATCGTACGTGTTGGAACCTATTTCCCACAGCTGATTCAACTCATCAATCAACGGCTGTAAATACACATCGATGTTCCTTTTCGGATTGTTCGGACCTGGGATAATAATGGTGAGAAACATATACGGAGTCTTCATGCACATCCAAGGCGGTAGATTGTACGGGATGACGATCACAGGCCAACACGAATACTGGGATCCCGAAAGTCCGAATGGGGTAAAACCGTCGAAGCAGAGACCCAATCTGACATTACACGGATCAGAAGCAAAGTCTGGATACTCTCGATCAAAGTGCTTCCATGCTTCTCCATCAGATGGGTGATCCAACACTCCTTCGGTATGTTCCTGCTTATGCCAACTCATGTTTTCTGCAGTTTCCTTCACCATAAACAACCGCTGCAACCGCGGCATCAACGACAAGTAGTGCATCGAAGAGGTAGGCTTCCTGGCACCGACAGACTTTCCTCTACCACATGCCTTGTAGCGATCGACACCACAAAATCTGCAGGCGTCTTCATCTTTGTCGTCTTTGTAGTACAACATGCACCCGTTGCGACAGGCATCGATTTTTTGTATCCCATCCAGAGCGATCTAACCATCCTCTTAGACCGGTAGAAGTCTTTAGGCAACTTCGCACCCTCAGGCAATATTTCTATAAGCAACTCCATAAGACGGTTGTAGCAATCTTGTGACATGTTAAAATCGGACTTGATGCTCAACAATCTTGTAACCACCTCCAACGGTGAATGATCCTCACAACCAGGATATAATGGAGTCCTTGCATTCTCCAGCAACTCCATGAACTGTACAGCATCGGGGTTCGGTGCCTCCTCAGGTGCATCATGATCATCCGATTCGAAACTAGGCCCGGCCGCGTCGAAAACCATGTTCACCAACCCATCGTCGTAAGGAGCATTGTTGTGGACATCCACATAAGGCTTGTACTCCGATGCTAAAGACATAAGTTCTTCGTGCTCGCTCCACTGATAGTAATTTGGCGTAAAACCCTTCGAGTATAAATGATACATGACATCCACTTCTGGATGATATTTCAAGTTGCAACATCTCACACACGGACACTTAATTTTGGTACCGTCCATGTACTGAGAGAACGCCTTGGCAAACTGCAGGAACTGGTGTACACCCTCTATGAATTCATCCCACACACCGCACATGTCATCATGATGACGGTTGTACATCCACGAACGATTTCGCAGATAGTAATTCAGCTCCATATCCATTTGAGGATAATTCTGTAAGATAGATACAAGCACATCGTTGAAACACATGCATATGAATGTATCTATCCTCTTTATCACATAGGGACTAATATTGTTATATTGAGATAAGTCTAGTATGTTACCCTGATAGAAAATAGTTCATGTGTTATGGTACCTCTAGTGTAGGTGTCTGGATATCTAAATTGAATGACACAAAGTTGAATCGGACATCTTGAGGATATCATACATACCAATCTGAACTAAAGGTAATGAGAAGTATAACTGGTACAAAAAATTGATCAGTACATAATGTGAACAGGTAAGTAACTAAAGATTTGTACATTAGCCCATATACTAACTAAATGACTGAACAACATATATTAAGGATTTAGATCCAAAAGTGTATTGGATAGAACAACATCAAGTAAAGTCATTACTTTAAAATGGTCAGGCAATCTAGGAAAGATTGAATGTATGCTCATGATCCCAATCAACATAGGGACAGAACCACATCTAGTCTGATAGTACAGGGAATGAAGGACAATGTGAAGTTAATCCATCTGATGCCAACATTCAAGGCTCTTATACTGAAGTTTTTAGGGTATCAGTCGACTGCTACCATCTAGGGTGCCTAATATAAAATGGATTGAAACATAATGAAGTTGGAATAGAGCCAAAACACTACTAAAGCAAGTTAGGACTGAACAACATCTAACCACCGATACCAAATGTCACCATAACATCTGATACTAGTAGCCAAACTCAGAAAGGGATTGTTCATTAGCCTATCCATTAGTTACATAACTGAACTGAAACATAGGTAAAGAATTGACTAATGTCTAAGCTAAGGGTAGGATATGCATCTCTGATACACGAGGGTATCAGTAATATAAGCAAAACAGAGGGGGTACAGGTTGTGACTCAAGTGAGGATGCAGGACATGCATCTACTAGGCTCGGCTGAAACCTATAACAGGATTGAGCCACTGTGCACTTAGGGGGTTGTAGGTGGGAGGGGAATGCCGAGGGGGGAGGGAAATGCCGAAGGCCGGAGTCGCCGAGGGCTGGGGGATAGGGGTTTCGATGGTCGGGGTTTCGAAGAGGGGTTTCGAAAAAATGGGGGGAGAATGAAAACTCAAATCCTTATATTTTCAACTTAGCGACGTCATTATGCGACGTCAGACAAGTATACAAATAACATGAGTAAGCTCAAGCACCAACTTAGTTGACAAGTGCTATGAAACAGTAAATTCTAATGTGACACTTGATGAACAATTTATAAGGGACAAGGTACAAAATAGAAGAACAGATAAATAAGGAACAATATATATGATAGGGAGAATAAGTAAAAATGTAAAAATAGACAGATGTGTGATAACGAGAAATATGTCAGACAAGTATACAAATAACAAGGATACTAGGATACTCTATTAGAGGATACTCTATTAGATGATACTAGGATACTAGGATACAAACAACAAGGATACTAGGATACTCTATTACAAGGATACTAGGATACTAGGATATTCGGTGTGTTAAACGTATCTATCTGATTTATATTTATAGATATCTACTATTTGGAATTACCTTAGCCATCTACCCTTTACTTACTCTCTAATGTCCTCTACCATGCCATACCATATGCTACACACATGCATTACTCTCTAGATTACCCATATTAAGTATACCTTTATGGTACCATATCATGATACCACACTATGCCCTTTACCCATATTTATATTTAGCCTATGCCTAAAACCTTAACACACTTAATATCCTATACCAAGGATACTAGGATACTCTATTAGAGGCACTTACCTAAGGTATAACCAACATCAATGGATATACCTTCTTAATCCATACCCCATATGCATACAGGATATGGTACCCATGGTTGTCTATCCATGATGTTATACCTATGTAGTCCTATAATTATCTATTTACCATAAATGCATGCATTGCTATAGGCTATACCTATGGGGTTACCCTTACACCATTTTTATATCAATGATACTCATATTATAACTATATGTTACATAGATGCATATCCCGATCATCACTATATATATAACTATAGCTAATACTTATAGGAATAATGACACCAAACAATGACACCAAACAATACTCATACTTGTAATTTTTTTAGCTATAGCTAATACTCATCACTATATATATAGCTATAGCTAATACTCATACTTGTAATTTTTTTTAATAATGACACCAAACAATGTAAAACCATATACCTTTATTTAATAATGATCTCGATTTTCCAATAACTTTTTTACTAGTTAAAATTTTTTTACTTATTTTTTTTACATCAAATCTTTATTTTCTGTCAGAATTAAGTTTGTGTCGTGTCAGTGTATGTGTTCGTGTCTGTGTCGTGTCCATGTCAAATGGCTAGTAGAGAAATGGTTAGGGTTTACCTGATTTTGGGGGTGACCAAGGAAGGGGATGGCCGAGAGGAGGAGGAGGTCGGCGCGTGTAGGCAGTTGAGGAGGAGGGGGTCGGTGGAGGAGTAGTCCGGAGAGGAGGAGGAGCACGCAGCAATAGAGGAAAAGAAGGAGGAGGGCAGTCGGTGATGGAGGCGAGCGGTCGGAAAAGGAGGAGTAGGAGGAGGAGCTCAGTGGAGGCGGAGGAGCGGTGGAGGAGGAGGAGGGGGGCGACGAAGTAGCACAGGGGGTCGTCGGCTTGTGGGGGGAATGAAATATGTTTGGGAAATTTTTGAGTGAGAATGGGGGGAAAGGAAAACCAGATCGGTATAGTAGAAGTAAATTAGCGACGTCAGAGTAAGACGTCGCTAAACGTCGCTATATTCTAAAAAATTAGCGACGTCTTACATTGACGTCGCTAATCGTCGCTGATAATAAAATCATAGCGACATCCACCGACTTTTCTACGATGAAAATTTTTGTTATACAAAATGTAGCCGTAATATGTCGCTGATAGTCGCTAATAGTGACGTATTGCGACGTAAACTTTTTACATCGCTAAGTTGCACAATTTTAGCAACGTTTTGATTAAGCGTCGCTAATTGCGTCGCTGATATGACTTATTTTGGTAGTGGATGCTTGGCTGGAAGAAAACGTTTGTGTCCCATGTAGACTGTTTTTCTACTATATTTTAACCGTTTTGAACATGTATTCACTCCACATATGGGACATCCAACTTTTCCTTTGGTAGTACATCCAGCTAGGTTACCATAAGCTGGAAAATTATTTATTATCCACATCAAAATTGCTTTCAAGTTAAAAAAAGATTTACTAAATGCATCATAAGCATGCACTCCATTGTTTCATAGCTCTAGCAAATCATCTATTAGTGGCTGTAAATAAACATCTATATCATTTCCAGGTTGCTTCGGTCCAGGAATTAGTAGTGTCAACATTATATTTTCTTTTCGCATGCATAGCCATGGTGGGAGATTGTATGTCGTGAGCATTACTGGCCAAAAACTATATGAAGAGCTAAGATCGCCGAAAGGATTAAACCCGTCTGCAGCAAGGCTAAGTCTAAGGTTGCGTGGCTCTTCTGCGAAAGAGGGCCACTTCATATCAATTGTCTTCCATGATAAGGAGTCCACAGGATGTCTCATGATGTCATCTTCACTTTTGTGATTATAATGCCACCTTAAGTTTTCAGCCGATTCAGTTGTCTGAAACATTCTTCTGAACCTTGGAATTATCGAAAAGTACCTTAGTACTTTTGCTGGAACTCCTTCTTGAATTTTGCTAGTCTTATCTTTCTTTCACCGTTCCAATCCACATTTTTTACATTTTTCCTCATTTTTCAATTCATTTCTGTATAGACAACAGTCATTGGGACATGCATCTATCTTCTCACAATCAAGCTCAAATGTCTTAAGCAACGATTCAGCGTCACGTGAGGATTCTGGAATTTTATTTCCATCAGGTAAAATATCATGCAATATTTTCAAAAGATGACTAAAACATTTATTAGAAATTCCATACATAGACTTGTGCTTGTATAAAATAACGGTTGCCGATAACCTAGTATACTTTTTGCAACTTGGGTATAATGGATTATTTGCATCCTTCAATAAGGTTGTTAATCCATCATCCCTTTCTTCTTCGATAGGTTCAGTATTGGGTTCATTTTGAACATATGCATCTTCAATTATATTAGTATCCTCTGTCTGTTCCAAATTTGAAATTTCTTCTCCATGCCAAATCCAAGTTGTATAAGACATATCCATCCCACGTCTTAGCAAATGAAGTAAAATTATATCTTCATTACCACGAGACAAATTCTTACAATCAATGCAGGGACATAACATAAAGTCTGGATTCTTTGCATTTGACTTGGCAAAATCCACAAACTGACGGACATATTTCTTATACAATGTCGTATTCCTAAAAAATACAAAATAATTATAACATAAATAAGACATAAAGATGGATTTAATTAAGTGAACACATTAGTATAGTGAAAAGGATTTCAATACTTGTTAAGATGAACCCAATCTTTATTCATCATGTTGACACCCACAACTTGCTTATATCGAGCTTGATAACACCAAAAATAATTTGTACGTGGCCCTAAAGAGTTTTAAATTAAATAATTTACACTTTGTACATGCATTAGTAAACAACAACAATTGTCACTTCCTGAAACAAACAAAAAATATAAACAAATTATATACGGAAAAGGAATGACTTACAGAGCGATGACAAAATTGTGGCACTTTCTTCATCTTCAACACTTCACAAATTTAGGGTTCCTGAAACAAACCAATAACATCAAACACAACAAAATGCCATAGAAATTCAGTTGAAGGAGTTGTACATAGAAACAGAATTTCTATCCAAAGCCGAACCCTAATTTTTGACAAATAGATCCACGAAATCGAGGAGTCACATATACCCCAAATAATCCATCCAAAGCCCAAATAATCCACCCAAAGCCGATCCAACAAATCGATCCAATAAAACTATAACATCCCTCACGAAAACCAAAAAAAATCCATCCAAAGCCGAACCCTAATTTCCAACAAATCGAGGAGGCACATATATTCTGCCACTGATAGATACTTTATTGACGGGGAAAAAATTGAAAATAGTGTTCTGCTATGGACAGTCGGTCGATTTTTAGGGTTTTCGTGAGGGGAGAGAGACAGAGAGAAGAAGATGAAGAAGAGGAAGGGTTTCTTGAGGGAAAGAGGGTTACCTGAGGAAGAGCGTTGTCAGAAGAGGGTTTGGCGACTGAGAGAAGAAGATGAGGAAGAGAGGAGTTTTCGTGAGAGAGAGTTATGAGGAGGAGAGAGGGTTTTCGTGAGAGGAGTTGAAGGGTTTTCCGGTTACGCGCCCAGATTATAGGAGTTGAAGGGGTTTTCCAGTTAGGCGCCCAGCTTATGAGCTGGAGAATACAATAATGTTTTTTCAAACATAAAACATAGCATTTTGCTATGGACGGTTCCGATTTAATTGCGAAACATCTAACGGACGGGATCGCCCGCTATGGAGAACGCTATAATTTTATGTAGCAAAACTGAATCGCTCCTATAGCAGTCACAACATACTATAACTTATTTATTAAATATAAAATATATTTTATAAAACTGTGTTGCTTCTCCCATATGATTGGAACAATAGATAGTTCAATTGTGAGCATTTGATTAACTCGGTTAACCGAACCGAATTACCAAATACCGAATTCGATCGAAAATCGAATAACAAAAATTGAAACCAGCCAAAATATCCTGTACCGAACCAAACCGAATGGAATAAATCTGTTCGATTTTCAGTTTATTTAGTTTATAACCAATATTTCAGTTTATTTATAATGTTTTTCCAATATATATTAACTAAATATACAAAGATATATTTCGTATATATATTACTAAATTTTTTTATTCGGTTTACCAGGGGAGAGGAATTTTAGATAAAATTTCTGAAAGGTTAGTGGGATTAGTTGAAGAGTATTCTGCAGCTCCTTCGCATGAATTATTTTTTAACGGTAGCGATTTAATCCCATTACGACGTTGTAACTTATATAGCATCCAAAATATGTTATAGTATTTTTTTAATCATGTAAAATATATACAATATGATGCTTCTGACTAATCGAACTGGATACCTTACTTTGACATATGTAGGGATGAGCCTTCTGTTTATTCGCGGTTTCAACCGAAACAAAATAGTCAACACCAAATAAACCGAAATTCAAAAACTACAAAACCGAAACCGAACCAAAATTAACCAAAACCAAAATCGAACCGAACCAAATAAACTATTCGGTTATTTGATCGATTTATTCGGTTAAACTGAATAAATAGAAATCATATTTTAATTATATTAAAGAAATTATAAGTTTGTACACTTTTTTGTTATATGTCAAAAATATATCAAAAGTAGGACTTCAAATATATATATATATAATAGTTGCTTTCAAATATATACATTTTTAGTCACTAAATATACATAGAATTAGGATTTTTATAAATTAATAAATCTTATTGGGGTTTTCGGTTTTAAACCGAAACCGAATAAAAAATTTAGTATTTTCGAAACCGCGAAATCGCACCAAATTTTTTTTTCAAATGAACCGAATCTCTTATTCGGTTAGGTTCGATTCAGATTTTGGTCCAAAACCGAATAATGCTCCCCCTTAGACATACGGGCACAGCAACTGTAATGTCCGTGGTTCGTATTACGTATTTTGTATACATATACGAAATCCCGACCTGTAGTTAGACTCGTCATGCTTGTCTTGATCCTGGTTTAGTGGCTTGGCTTGGTTTATCTTGGTTCGGTTCGGCTTGTTGGCTTGGTTCGATTTTGTTGGAGAACCAACCCACCCACCTACCACCACCATCACCATTTATTAACCCCCACTCCTTTCTCTCTCCACATTAACTCTTTTTCTTCCCTACCATTACTTCTCCACCAACCTGAGAGAGAGAGAGAGAGAGGTGTAGGCAAGTGCATCTTGCTTTATGAAGGAAATTCCATTTTTATTGTTCTATTGTCTTCCTCATGTGTTTCTAACCCACTTTAGTACTTAGCATTTTTCATTTCCAGGGTTAAATTCTTGTAAATCTAGCCTTGTGGTAATTTCAGTTTCCAGGAGTTTTGATCTATCAAACTTGTATATTTTTGCTAGTTGATGGTTCCATGTTGTAGAGAATTCTATTTTACCCAAATTTGACCTACGGGAGTCTGGATTTGGGTTTCTATTGTTGTTTGGTGGAGGATGGAGGCCATGGTATTTTTCGGGGACATGTTCTCTGTGGAAGCCATTAATTGCACCTTGGCCGCATGAGCATTTTAGCTTTGAGCCGCATGAGCATTAATTTATTTGTATGACCCTTTTATTTTAGTTGCTTGCAAGCTTGCATACAACTTGCCTGAGCCGCATAGGCCATTGGCTTTAGCCTTGGCCGTATGGCCATTTTCCAACATTTGCTGGCATACAATTAATTTGCATGGCCATTTAATTACTTCCATTGTAGCCGCATATGGCCTGTAGTTAAATTTTGGCCGCATGGCCTTTAGCCATGTTTACATGGCCATTAAATTATTGGCCGCATGGAATGCATTAGCATTAGCCTTAGCCTTTAATGCATTTGCAATTAATGCATTAGCATTTAATGCATCATCCTTAGCCTTTAATGCTTTAGCACTAGTAAATGTGTGCTGGCCTTTAATGCTTTAGCATAGTAAATGTGTGCTGGCCATTTGTAACATACTTGGCCGCATGAAGTATTTTAGCTGGCCGCATGAATCATTAACTATTCATTTCATGGCCGCATGTATTGCAATAATTAATGGCCGCATGGATATATATATGATGGTCTTTCAATTTATTTGCTAGCCGCATGCAGTAATATGCATGCATAGCCGACTTGGCCGCATATGGGATCCTCATTTGGTATTTAATGCTCTTAGCATTTTGCTTGTATTGGCAAGCTAACCTGGCCGCATAAGGAAATATTGTAGCCGTATATACACATTTTATAATGCTTGGCCGCAAGCTAAATGCTTGGCCGCATGTAATAAGCTGGGAATGCTAATTACATTAGCATGCAACTTTACTTGGAATACTTACCTGGCCGCATGGAAATTTACTTGTGCATGCTTTTATATTAATGGCCTTTAGAAATTTGCTTAGCTGATATCATATAATTTATGGCCTTTAGCTTGCATGCTTTTGCATGCATGCTTATATATTGCTTGGCCACTTAAATATTTGCCTTGGCCATTTAAACAGTACTTAGCCGTATATGGCCAAGTGAGCCGCATGGCTTATATATTGAGTATTTGCCTTATGGCCTCCACCTCATCCACTCTTGGCCACATGGCCTATTTATTATTCTTGGCCGCATGGCCTCAAATAATTACATTGGCACTTACTGGCCGCATATGGTCCAATAATTTGCTGAGCCGTATAAGCTCCAATACAATAGCTTTATTGCATGGCCATTAGCAATTGCTTGCTTGCATGGCCTCGCATGCATTTGCTTGTAAGCTTATTAGCAATAAATTAATTACTGGTATTTGTTTGCATGTAACTTGCTAGCCGCATATGGCCTATTATTTGCTGGCCGCATATGGTCCAATTTTTCCTGAGCCGTATGAGTCCCCCACAGTCCTTGCCCCTGCTAATATTTAATTACCACATGAATGCTTGTGCCATATTAATTGTTCCCTGACACGATGGTGACCCGTTGTGGTGTACTTTTGACAAATGACATGACATGATAGTGGCCCGACGTGGCACACTCCTGACAGTAAACTTGACCTGACAAACTTGACATAATAAACTTGACATGATATACTTGACATGATAAACCTGACATGATATATCTCGACATGCTGTTGCGACGGCTAATATGACATAACCTGACATGACAAGTATGAATGACCTAGACACCGTAGATGATTGTGCTTGTACAAATGAACCAGTCTTGTCTTGCATCATGTTTAGGATGGGACCCCTGAGTACAACGGTCAGGGGTACCTACTGAAATCGACTAAGGCTAATTACTAGAATAATCCAGTAGTCATGAAGAGATTTTCCAGCTACAGGCAATCCCGTTATCTGGGCGCCCCACTTCGGATCTGTAGCATGCCGTCGAGTAGGGCACATTTCCAGCACACTGTCATGTGTTGCCCCCTCTAAGTCACCTAAGGGTACATGCGTTTCCTGGACGATGTACCCACTTGAATTCAATCCCTAATTGCGTCCGGATAGCCTGGATGGTCTGCAGGGCTATGTGCGCCTTACTATTGTATATTTGGTGATCTTACATCTTGTACCTTTACTTACTTGCTTGAGATTGAGACAATAGGCTTGTTCATGACCATAAGGGACTTATGGCTTGTAGTTAAACCTTCATATATCTAGACAGCCATGACCGTATAGTGAGGTGGATTCCATTTCACTATATGTAGCTAGCTATGTGCGCCCTCGCTCTCTAGTATTCTGGTTCTGGGGCATGACAGCAACGGTAAAAAAAAACTATACCTTTAACAGCACTGCATAATGAACGCTATTGATAATAACACTTCTAATAGCGGGAAGGCATAAACGTTATAGATAAACTGCTTTTGTATGAACTTTTAATAGCATTTCCTATGAACGCTATGGATGATGATATTATAATAGCATGGAGACTCAAACGCTATAGATAAACTGCTATTGTATTACCTTTTAATAGCACTGACTAATGAACGTTATTGATGATGGCGTTCTATAGCAGGGAGGCTGGAACGCTATAGATAAACGGCTATTGTATGCCCTATTTGTTGTAGTGAATGGCCGCATACGTGCTGATTGTCTGGCTAGAAGACCGAACCCAAACATGCCTCCACAGAAGAATCGTCCAAAGAATCGAGGACAAGTACCCCAAGCTTCTCAGCCCGCACAACAAAATGGCAAAGATCGTCGTCCCAATGCCCAGGGACACACCTATGTCATGACTCGAGATGAGGCGTTTACCTCATATACAGTCATGACAGGTATACTAGTCTTCAATAATAGGCATGCTCATGTACTGTTTGATTCTGGAGCCACACATAGTATCATATCGGCGAACTTTGCCGCAGAATACAAATTTTTTAATACACCATTAGGCCTCAACCTTAGTGTTAGCACACCATCGAACATGCAATTACCTGCACACTTCGGCTGTAGAGACGGAATCTGTAAAACCCCAAAATTTCTAATATTTTTTTATTAAATTTGGTACTGATTTAAAATTTTGTATTGTACGTCGCGTAGTCGTATTTGTTGGCCCATTCCATGGTCACACCCGATTTCGATAATCAACTTATACTTTAGTCCATACACAAAATATAGAAAATGCTGCTAACTATTTCAGGATACATGAAATCTTATTCAACGGACGATGTACTGCATAAATCCAAGCGTCAAAGTCATCAAAAATTCTGAAGACTCTTTTCTACTTTTATTCTGTATTTTTTACACTTTATTGAGTCTAGGAATTTCCTTGTAAAATCAAGTATGGTATTACTGGCTTAGGGTTAAAATTATTCTCCTTCTCTAAACCTATTTTTACCCTTCATATTTTCGATTACAAATATTTCAAAAATGTATTTCGAAAATATTCCTTTTCAAATGATTTTACAAATTACCAAAAACATGTTTGTAAACTATTTTTACAAAAGAATTTTATTATATCTCCTGACAGAACTCCTAGCCGAGTTCGGCCCGAGTTCGGCCCGAACTCTGACCGAGTTCGGTCAGTTTGTATTCAAACTTTAGTTGCCTCCAAATCTGCGAGCAACGTCTATTTTTGCGAGATATTTGCATCCGAACTCTGTCCGAGTTCTGCCCGAGTTCGGTTGGTGAAAACACCTATAAATAGAGAAGAACTTTTCTTTTCAAAACATCAATTCATTCTTCATTCTCTTCTCTATCCATTCAAGTGTTTTCTAGTGATCTAAAAGTTTCAAATCTCACCTATACTTCTCTTAGCCAAAAGCCAGTACTATCAGATTTGATTTAGAAGTCTTTTGGTTATTCAGAGTTGTAAAGAGGTCGTCAAGTTTCAACAACAAGTTCTCGTTGTGGAGCTGGTCGTGCGCTCGTCACCAAGCACGGTGTATATTGGAGTTGGTCGTGCACTCGTCAACAAGCACGGTGGTGTAAGAGTTGCAAGCACTCAGTTAAAGCTTGTGCCTTTAGTGGATTAACATCGAGCAAGAGTACTCGAGACTGGATTAGTCCTCTCAGAGGGATACCAGTATACATCGCTGTGTTACTGAGTTTGAATCTCCTATCTTTATTTACTGCTCCTACATCATTGCCATAGTTTAATTTTTAATTGGTGATTTTATTTCCGCTGCACACACGCACTCTATTCACCCCCCCTCTAGAGGTGCTCAACGATCCTACAATTGGTACCAGAGCGGGTTATATTCTTATATAACATATCCTAGAGAGTATATATATGGCAGCCGTGAAATCTATATTCAACGGTGAAGGGCAATCCACAAATAGACCTCCCCTATTTGATGGAACAAACTATACATACTGGAAAACACGTATGACTTTCTTTCTAAAGTCTCTAGATTTTGATTTATGGTCAATAGTCATTGATGGGTATAAGAAACCACCACCTACTGTGGTTGAAGGTATTCTTATGGAAAAGACGCATGACAAGTACACCGATGCTGAAAAAGCAAAGGCTAGTCTTGATGCTCGAGCCATCAATGCACTATTCTGTGCAATTGACAAAACCGAGTTCAATAGAGTTTCTACCTGCAAGACGTCTCATGAAATTTGGAAACTCCTTGAGGTAACCCATGAAGGGACTTCCCAAGTCAAGGAATCCAAAATCAGTAGACTGACTCAGGAATATGAATCTTTTAAAATGAAACCTGGTGAGTCAATTACACAGATGTTTACTCGTTTCCTTGATATAACTAATCCCCTTCAATCTCTTGGTAAAGATTACAGCAACCATGAGAAAATCAGGAAAGTGCTGAGGGCTCTAACAAAGAACTGGAATCCAAAAGCCACAGCAATCATTGAAGGAAACGATCTCACCACGATGACTCTAGAAACACTGATGGGCAAATTGATGACTCATGAGCTCGACTTGCAAGACTTTGAAGAGGTCACTCCAAAAGAAAAGACCATCGCCTTCAAAGCTCAAGCAAGAAAATCAACATGCAACGACTCAGATGAAGAATCATCAAGTGGTGATGAACGTGCCTTACTTGTGAAGAACTTCAAGAAATATCTAAAGTTCACAAGCAGAAAGAAGAAAGACATCCAAGAAAGCAATAAAGACGAGACTATATGCTTCGGATGCAAGAAATCAGGGCACATGAAGAGGGACTGTCCAGCTACCAAGAAGAGCAGTCCATATGATCGATCAAGATCAAACAGAAGATCCACATCTGGCCGAAAGTATGCCAACACAAGCATCTGGCACGAGAGTGATGCCAGTGACTCAGAAGAAGAAGACAGACCCTGCAGCAATGCAAATGTTTGTCTTATGGCATTCGAAAAGGTATCATCTAATCCTCTGTTTGATGATTTTACTTTTGATGAACTAGAGACTGCCTTTAGCAATTTACTTGAAGATCACAAAACTGTGCTCGACAAGTATAAGCAATCTCGAAAAGAGATTAAGGCACACACAGCCGAGATAGCTAGATTGTCTAATCTACTTGAAGACATTAAAGAGACATCTACTACCGGTAACACGGAAGAGATAGCCAAACTTAAAGTAGACTATCATGAGGCTATCCTCAACATTGAAAAGAAAGAAGAGGACTATGTCAAAATACACAAACTTTATGACATAGAGAAGAAGTTGCACCTAGTAACTGAGCAAAGACTCCTTGATATGACTGCAAGATACGAAGAGTCTGTAGCGATTTCTAAAAAGTTAGAAATCAAGTTGGGCAAACAGGCAATACCTGTGACACAGCCCAAGATTAGTCCTAATGCAAAGCATACACCAAAAAGGACTAAACACAAGAAAGCACAGAGGAAACACGAACACTATTATGCTTTCACTTATAGGTTTTCCAAACAGAACAAGCCTGCAAACACAGTTTATTCCACTAAACTGACTTGCACATATTGTGGTACACACGGTCATATATCACAATACTGTATGGCAAGAAAGCTTGTTGATAACCATACTCTAGTTTGGAAACCTAAAGCTAATCTGAGTGGACCCTTCAGAAAATGGGTACCAAAGGATTCATCTACTTGTTTTGTAGGTGGACCCTCAACCCTCTCATGCTAGAAGCAAGTGGATTCTCGATAGCGGATGTTCGCGACACATGACTGGTGATGCATCTTTATTCGCTACGCTATCGATGAAGAAAGAAGGATACGTCTCCTTCGGAAATAACTTGAGAGGTGATATTATAGGTAATGGTACTGTAGGTATGTCTCCTTATCCAATAATAAAAGATGTTTGTCTAGTAACTGAATTGAAACATAACCTATTGAGTATAAGTCATTTGGCAGATAATGGTTATGGTATCAATTTTGTGAAAGATAAATGTACTATATATGATATGTCATCTGGTGATCCCGTATATAAAGGGATTAGAGAAGACAATATTTATGTTTTCTTTTTGGAGAGTACTAATAATGCAGGAAGGTGCCTAGTAGCCAATCAAGATGAAAGCTGGCTATGGCACATGAGACTAGGACATGCAAACATGGATACTATCTCACGTCTGAACACAAAGAAGTTGGTAAAAGGACTCCCAGAAATTCCTTTCAAGAGAGACATGGTATGTGCTGACTGTGAAAAGAACAAAGCACATAGGTCTTCTTTTAAATCCATCAACGCTGTAAGTACTTCGAGACCTTTGCAGTTGATTCATATGGATTTATTTGGTCCTAGTAGAGTCGCTAGTCTTGGCGGTAAACTCTATGCTTTTGTCATTGTTGATGATTTCTCTCGTTTTACATGGGTTTACTTTTTATCAAACAAAAGTGATGCAATTTTTGAATTTCAGATATTTTGTAAAAAGGTTCAAAACGAAAAAGGCTTTATTATTACTCGTATCCGAAGTGATCATGGTGGCGAATTCGAAAATACTGATTTCAAAAAGTTTTGTGATGATAGTGGATACTACCACGAATTTTCTTGTCCTAGAACTCCCCAACAGAATGGTGTTGTGGAGCGGAAGAATCGTACTCTAAGCGAAATGGCTAGAGTCATGCTTAATCAGCATAATCTTCCTAAATATTTTTGGGCAGAAGCTGTTAGTACAGCCTGTCATATTTTAAATAGGGTGTTAATTCGACCTATATCGAAGAAAACACCATATGAGCTTTGGTTTGGAAGAATTCCAAACATATCTTATTTTAAAGTTTTTGGTTGTCGCTGTTTCATCCTGAACACCAAGGATAACTTGGGTAAGTTCGACTCGAAAGCAGATGACGGGATATTTCTCGGATATGCTGCTAAGAGTAAAGGATATAGAATTTTTAATAAAAGATCTCTGATTGTTGAAGAAAGTATTAATGTCACCTTTGATGAGTTGAATAGTCATAGATCTAGCGACAGTGATGATGAAGATGCACCTACAAAGACAAAGAAGAGTTCTGAAAAAGATCCTACCCAAGAGGCAAGAACTGATAAAAGTTCCGAAGATGCAGGAACTGAGAAGAGCCTTGTAAAAGGTATGGCCCAAAGATTCGAATCATTGAGATTCAAACCGGATCATCCAGAAACTCTCATAATAGGTGATTTATCCAAAGGTGTAAGTACTCGTTCATCTCTTAGAGATTCTGAAGTAGCAGCTAATGTAGCATTTATTTCTCAAATAGAACCTAAGAATGTTGATGAGGCTTTTTCTGATGAATTTTGGATTTCTGCTATGCAAGAGGAACTTAATCAATTTGAGAGAAACCAAGTTTGGGAACTCGTTCCTAAACCTATTGGTCAATCGATAATTGGTACCAAATGGGTGTTCCGAAATAAACTTAGTGAAGATGGTCAAGTTCTACGCAACAAAGCACGTCTAGTTGCACAAGGTTATAATCAAGAAGAAGGAATTGATTATGATGAGACCTATGCTCCTTTTGCTAGACTAGAAGCCATTCGCATGTTTTGCGCTTTTGCTTGTTTTAATGATTTCAAACTTTTTCAAATGGACGTGAAAAGCGCATTTCTAAATGGATTTTTGAAAGAAGAAGTTTTTGTGAAACAACCCCCTGGTTTTGAAGATTTTCAAAAACCTGATCACGTCTTCAAGCTTAAGAAAGCACTTTATGGACTCAAACAAGCACCTCGTGCTTGGTATGAACGCCTAAGCGCCTTCTTACTTGATAATGGTTTTTTCAAAAGGCAAGATTGATACTACTCTTTTCATTAAATCTATGAATAATGATATACTTCTAGTACAAATTTATGTAGATGACATCATCTTTGGTTCTACTAATGAACAACTCTATCAAGAATTTGCCAAGTGTATGCAGAGTGAATTTGAAATGAGCATGATGGGAGAGCTGAACTTCTTCCTAGGATTGCAAATCAAACAACACTCAAACGGAACATTCATCAACCAAGCCAAGTACACGAAGGACATACTAAAGAAGTACGACTTCGAGAATGTGAAGCCAATTGGGACTCCTATGGCTACATCTATAAAGCTTGATGCTGATGAAAGTGGCAAACCTGTTGATCAGCGTAAGTATCGAGGTATGATTGGTAGTTTATTATATTTAACTGCTAGTCGTCCTGATATTATGTTTAGTGTTTGCATATGTGCACGATATCAGGCAAATCCTAAGGAATCACATCTTTGTGCCGTTAAGCGTATCTTCCGATACCTTAAAGGAACTTCTACAGTTGGCTTATGGCATCCCAAAACCAAATCCTTTGACCTTATAGGTTACTCGGATGCGGATTTTGCTGGATGCAAAGTGGACCGTAAAAGTACCAGTGGTACATGTCATTTCTTGGGAAAGGCCTTAGTCTCTTGGTTTAGCAAGAAACAAAATTCAGTAGCATTATCAACAACTGAGGCTGAGTATATCGCCGCAGGACGTTGTTGTGCTCAAATTTTGTGGATGAAGCAAACCTTAGAGGACTACAATCTGCACTATACAAATGTTCCTATATATTGTGATAACACTAGTGCAATTAATTTGACTAAGAACCCTATCTGTCATTCACGCACAAAGCACATAGAAGTTAGACATCATTTTTTACGTGATCATCAACAACACGGGGATATTTGCTTAGAATTTATTGATACTGAACATCAACTAGCAGATATTTTCACTAAACCATTAGCTGAAGACCGTTTTAACATCTTGAGGCGTGAGCTCGGCATTCTTGAATTCTCGGATTCTTAAAACATATGGTAATTAAATACTGTATTTATGACTTGATAATTTATTATCTAATGAAAATTATTTTTGGGGACAAACTTACAAAGGATATGTCTGTCACCACGGCTACGGTCGAAGCGAAGCGGTACTTAAGAGTTCCCCGGTGAACCACCGTTAGCTGGGACAATCCCTACAGTAAACCTAAAAATAACAGCAATTAGTTAATAAACCAGTCAAACATCATTTATTACAATCTTTACTTACCTGACTGCTTTAACTATCTCGGGAATGCAAGTGGCCGAACTCGGCCCGAACTCTGACCGAGTTCGGACCGAATTCGGACCGAGTTCGGTCGGCGCTGTGATGGCTCCAGAACCGAACAGCCGGCCCTAGCACCTATATATCCCATCCTTTCTTCCACTATTTCTCCACACCAAAACGTGAAATAGTTCCACCTCCTTCCAGAAGACTTTCCTCCTCCTTCTTTGCAAGGCATCGACGATCTTCCTCCATCTCTTCATGGCTCCGAAGCGTCAACGAGGAAATTCTTCTCAGGGTGCTTCCTCCTCATCCGACTACACTCCGGCTAGTCTCTTCAGTCCAGCCAAACCTAGAGATCCCGAGGAATTTGATGGCACTCTGTTTCCCGACAGAGACTTCTCCAATCTCTGGTTTGATTCCTTTTCTTTACGTCGTATTTGTACTGGAGCCTTTGTCAACTTTACAACCTTCTTTGAATATGCTCCTGTTTTTGATCAACTTGGATTTCGCGACTTTTTCGAGGTCCAAGATAGTATTTTCGACAATGCTGTCCGTATGTTCTACTGCAATTTGCAAGTACAACAAAACGGAAATTTCTATTCCTGCGTTGCTGGACAGGAACTAGAATTTAGTGCCACCGATATCAGTGAATATTTTCACGTTCCTGATCTTGGTGATGCTCTTGTTGACATCCACCACATTCAGTTCCCTGCCGATGTCACTTTAGCTTCTTTTAGGGAATTGATTTGTCACCCTACTCCTCCTCCTCGGAGAATATTTTCTAGACATCTTAACCAGAATTTTTACGAACTTCATCGTATGATTTTCTCGGCCCTTCTTCCGAAGAAAGGCTCTACCGATGAGGTCACATTTTTGGAACTCTCTGCTATGTATCACATTCATTTTGGAATTCCTTTCTCCATTCCAAAAACCATGATGTCTTGGATGCTCAACTGTAAGAATGCAGGTAGGAACCTTGTTTTTCCTATGCACCTTGCGAGTATTTTTTGCCGTTTCGAGATTGATCTTGAAACGTGTGCTATTTCTTCTCCACCTGTTGAGTTGACCCGCTCTCGTCGGTTTCCTCAACCTCCCGGTGCTGCTCCTGCTGACCCAGTAGCTGATGCTGAGGCCCCTCCAGCAGATGCTCCTCCTGCTCCGGCCCCTGCCCCTGGACTCGATCAGGCATTCTACCAGCGGTTTGATGATTTCGTTGCCGTATCCACGCAACGTTATCAGGACTCCGAGTTCCGGCATATTTCTCAGGCCCAGGTGCTGAGAAACAGTATTGCCGATCTCCACTACAGCCTGGTGCATGATCCAGTTCATCCACTCACTATCCTTCCACATCCTGCTTTCCCTGGTCCTCGTTTTACTGATGAGACTACTTTTCAGTACTTCGACCCGACCACTGCCTATTTCCCTCATGATCCTCCCGGTGCAGACGACGCAGAGATGTGATGTGGATTCAGCCATAGGATAGTGGATTTAGTTTTGTTTAGTTTTGATGCTGTTCATGTAGTACTTTTTACTTTCATGTCTAAACTCTTTTGTTAGACATTTATCAGTTGTATTATTTGGCTTTCTAGTGGAAAACTTTTTATGATAGTTCATTTCATACCAGTTGTCTATGCTGTGATTGTTTCTTTTACTTCACTTTGTCTTGTCTATTCTATTGTTGGCTTCATGATTTACGGGGGAGCCGATTCATTTTACTACTTGACAAAGGGGGAGAAAAAGAGTATACCCAAAAATATCACAAATGCAAGGCTAGGAACAAATTTTTTTCAGGTATTTTGCTATGTTGTTTTATTTTAATACAAATATATTTTGGTATAGACTCAAGTTTGTCAATTATCAAAATGGGGGAGATTGTTGGCCCATTCCATGGTCACACCCGATTTCGATAATCAACTTATACTTTAGTCCATACACAAAATATAGAAAATGCTGCTAACTATTTCAGGATACATGAAATCTTATTCAACGGACGATGTACTGCATAAATCCAAGCGTCAAAGTCATCAAAAATTCTGAAGACTCTTTTCTACTTTTATTCTGTATTTTTTACACTTTATTGAGTCTAGGAATTTCCTTGTAAAATCAAGTATGGTATTACTGGCTTAGGGTTAAAATTATTCTCCTTCTCTAAACCTATTTTTACCCTTCATATTTTCGATTACAAATATTTCAAAAATGTATTTCGAAAATATTCCTTTTCAAATGATTTTACAAATTACCAAAAACATGTTTGTAAACTGTTTTTACAAAAGAATTTTATTATATCTCCTGACAGAACTCCTAGCCGAGTTCGGCCCGAGTTCGGCCCGAACTCTGACCGAGTTCGGTCAGTTTGTATTCAAACTTTAGTTGCCTCCAAATCTGCGAGCAACGTCTATTTTTGTGAGATATTTGCATCCGAACTCTGTCCGAGTTCTGCCCGAGTTCGGTTGGTGAAAACACCTATAAATAGAGAAGAACTTTTCTTTTCAAAACATCAATTCATTCTTCATTCTCTTCTCTATCCATTCAAGTGTTTTCTAGTGATCTAAAAGTTTCAAATCTCACCTATACTTCTCTTAGCCAAAAGCCAGTACTATCAGATTTGATTTAGAAGTCTTTTGGTTATTCAGAGTTGTAAAGAGGTCGTCAAGTTTCAACAACAAGTTCTCGTTGTGGAGCTGGTCGTGCGCTCGTCACCAAGCACGGTGTATATTGGAGTTGGTCGTGCACTCGTCAACAAGCACGGTGGTGTAAGAGTTGCAAGCACTCAGTTAAAGCTTGTACCTTTAGTGGATTAACATCGAGCAAGAGTACTCGAGACTGGATTAGTCCTCTCAGAGGGATACCAGTATACATCGCTGTGTTACTGAGTTTGAATCTCCTATCTTTATTTACTGCTCCTACATCATTGCCATAGTTTAATTTTTAATTGGTGATTTTATTTCCGCTGCACACACGCACTCTATTCACCCCCCCTCTAGAGGTGCTCAACGATCCTACAGTATTGTACGTCGCACACGAAGTTTTATTTTTCGTAATTGCTCGACGAGTGCGAATATGTGTAAGCGTACATATTTTTTTAAAAACATTTTTTTCTATTTTCGAAGTAATATAGATAATAATTATTTCTAGCTATCATTTTCAAGTTTATGATTTTAATTATGAAAAGCCTTTCAATTATACAGTTATAATAATAAATAATTTTTCCTATAAAATGGTATATTAGAAAAGTATAATTATGTAAATATTACTTGTACATATATATATATATTTAGTAATTATTTGTTCGTTTATTTTCAATAATAAAGTAATTTTTAAAATTATTATTATTAGTATTTTGGAAAAATATATTTCGAAATTATTATGGCGATTTAAATCTTGATTTGAATTTATGGATTTAATTAAATAGTTAAATATTTAAAATTTGATTTATCCCATTTGATTTTAAACTAAAAATTTAATTAGATTTAAATTGAATTTGTATTTGGATTTGATTGATTTTAAATTAAGTTGTGAATTATCTATTTTTGGGTTTAAACTACTCCTAATCCTTATCCAACTGGGAATTCCCACATCCTATAAATAGGCAGGTACTCATCCATTATTTCTCCATAATTAATCTTCCACAAATTTTCTACCACAAAAGTGAGTGCATCGTGTCCATGACCGTGTCCGTGTCCCATCCACTACTTATCTTCCTTTACATATACATAAATTTCCTGCGTCCGACAACCCTGGACGCCAATCCATCCCGTGTCTCGCAGGACACTTCTCCCAGCCCCTCCTCTGTTGTGTCGGACACTCCCGACCCAACCTAAACTCTAACCGTCCCCGCCTGATGCTCAGAACCCGCTGCCCCGTCTCTGCCGCAACCTTCGGCACCACAACCGCCACCGCCCGACTCCGTTCCCTGCGACCATACTGTCGTTCCAGCCATCAACATCCCCGTCCCAGCCACAATTCTCGACCATCTCACCACCATGATCACCAACACCCCCCGTCGCCTCTCGACAATCGCCATAGCCAACACCGGCCCATCCCAACATCAGCCCTGCTTCCTACGGCTTCCCGTCCAGCAACCATACCACCATCAACAGCACAAATAATACCGCACCACTGCTGCCACCATCTCACCTCTGCCACTAGCGGCCGGACCCAGCCAGGCCGTCGTTCCCCGACCCAACACAACCAACCCCCCGTCACCCACACCAAAACCAATCTAGAACATGAACAAAATAACCTAACCTTAACCCGCGGCCAGCCGTCGACCTCCGTCCTGGCCCTCCGCCACCTGACCGAAAACCTCCGCCTAGCCGTTCGCCTCCGACCGAGAACCCCCGACTTTCTAGCCCCGTGGAGCCGCCCACTCCGCTAGATCCGCACCCGCCGGCCGACCCAGCCCCGGCTGCGACCACCCCTACGTCGTATCCCCGCGAGCCGCACCCGTCCCGGCGACAGACCCTACGCCACCGGCGAGACTCCTGCGAGCGTCGCCCTCTTCGTGTGCTTCGCCGACCGCGCGCCCCATGGCTGCGGCGCCGGCCACCGTGCGAGCCCCGGCCGAACCCTCTCCCGACCGCCTCCGCCTCATCTCACTCGAGCTCTCCCTCCTCTCTCTTTCCCTCTCCCTCTTTTCCTCTTTCGATTTTTTTTCATCTCTCTCTCTCTCTTTCCCTTTCTTTCTAAACACAGCAGAACTGTGTGGAGAGAGGAATGTGTCTTGTTTGTTTATTGTTGATTATTATTATTATTATTATTATTTTATTTATTATTATTATTATTCATCTTATTATTATTGTTATTATTACTATTATTGTCACTATTATTATTGTTATTATTATTATTATTATTATTTTATTACTTAAATATTTATGACTAGCATAAAAAGATAGGTAATACTTTACAAATTTTAGGAGTTTTGTCTACATTGATTTCAATTTGATTTTAGCCTTAATTAGTTCTCTAAAAATTATTTTGTATTTATTTAAAATTATGTTTGAAGATAAAGATTCCAATAAAATATTATTTTGCAAATATAGAGCTTTCTTAAAAATGATTTCTATATATTTTAGTATTCATCTAAAATATTTTACAAATAAAATATAGTTGCTAACCAAAACCATATTTTTACAGATAGAGATTTACCAAACGATTTCTTGACTTTAGGTATATTTATTTATTTTTATTTTTTTTCTCTAAGCATTTTTATTAAGAAAACTAGTTTTATGTATTATGATTATCCTTTTGAAACCATATTATGTATCCAAATTCCTCAATTATCCTCCTATCCGTAACAAATTCCCTTTATCCTATTCCCTCACAAATTCTGCACAACTCTGTCAACCCTAACTAATCTGACCCTTCTGGACCCAATGGAACCGCCCATGCCACCATCAGAGGTCACCTTGCGTAGTTGTTGCGCTGAAGTCGCAATTCATGCCACCTTGATCATCGTAGAACACCAGGCGTCCTACCAGGCAAGATACCTTGTCATTTGCTGTTTATTTATTTAGCTCATATTTCATGCATTGTTCATTATTTTCTTTATGTAAAATAAACTGTGATACATGGCATAACTTTTTAGAACTTACTGTTCAGTTATATTTCCTGCTATGTATTATTTTTCTTACACATTAAAACTAGATTTAAGGGACCACCTTTGTGTGTTGCATTCATGGCCTTGACACGTTGTACCACGAAGTTGCGTGTCACATATAGAACGCGGAAGTGCATGATTGGCTGGCACCAGTACATACAAGCCGTGCGATAGGAATAACCGCTAATAGAGGTTGCATGCTGTTTGACTTAGCTGTTATAGAGGTTTTCTATTGTGGATACAACATAGTAGGCATTGGGCGGGAAGGACAATTTCTTAGCGTATGGGCTTCGATGCACTTTCCCTTGTGACCCGGAAGCTCTGCTGGAGATACGGGGTTGATGACCCATGATTACTGACGGCCACTGACGTTCTGCGGAACGTCATGCTCTTATTGATTGGGCCTCTAGTGCCCCAGGGGGGACCATGCCGATCCTATTTAGCCAGGGCCCATGCGTAGGAAGGATTGTTCTTAACTATATTTCACTTAGAACGGTTAGGCACCTTTATCCGTTAGGTACGAGTACTTTTGGTTTGGTTACTTGTATCTGACCGTAGCTTAGAACAATAACTTGTCGCAGATTAGTTCGTCACATCTTATCATTGTTTGGTTGTAGGTGTGACTTACTACTTCGATGAGAAGGTATTGAACCTTGTTGTGGTCCGGATACCATATTGAATTCATAGCATCGAAAAATACGTCACCGTGAATTAGTTTACCATCTCCTGTCCTTGTTTGGTTGGGGGATGGTAAGCTAGTTCAATAGGTGTGTATTGGACCATGTTATAATTCAATTGACTTATTTATTTGAGCAGTATTTATTCAGTTTATATGGCATGATATTATGTGTCTTGTTACGTCCCTCTGAGGACCTGGTTATATCGCCAGGTGTGTGCTATTGTCTTTCGTAGGTACTCTAGTTCTGGCCGTGGCCATCTCCATTTCTTCGAGGATGATTGTACTTGGATCGTCTTCGCTTCGCTTGCCAAATTCATTTCTTTTCTCATGTATTTATCATTTACTTGTTGGTAATAGATTTGTCTCCGCCCAACATATTGTATCAAGACAATTTATAGTTGATTATATGATATTTTTTATTCATTTATTTTGTGTGGATGAGATTAGTTATGGTTCTACTGCATTTTACAGCTTACGTATATTTATTATACGGCTGGCATGTCTACGTTCCTAGTCCTACGTATTTTGGGACTGGGGCGTTACATATTTTTGTGATGGCCCATACAGGTCAAGATAAATTGTTTGGTTACTTTACCGTGCCAAGCAAGCCTGCGAATAGGATTAGAAGTCTAGGATCTCATCGACATACTTGACCTCTTTCCTAAATTTTATCTACCGTTTGACTCATCGATTGCATCTTTCTTGATTCATTCTATCAGAAATTCTTATCTTCCCTTCGTGCGTGCTAAAGGTTAGACAGGTGACCCTACTAGTTAGACGTGTTTCCTTGTCCCAAAATACCATTAGTTTAATTCTTTTAAGTTGGGTAGAATGTCTTATGACCTAGCAACCCCTTTGACCTAGTGACCTATATTAGCAAGTTTATTTAGATTCTAGAATCTAGAGGACCCTAACCCGTCTAGCCAACCAAGGACTTGGACAGAAGACTATAGGACGATTGTATAAAGACCATCACATGACACGACTTAGATCCTTTAGAGTTCGACTAAATTCCCTCTCAATTTTAAACTCTCGTGCCTATAATTTCACTCTCTTGAAAAATATTGCTACTATAACCTAGATTTGCAAGTTCATTGATTTATCGAGCTTGTTCACGACATATGTTATTGGAAGAGCTCCCACTAACGTATCGTCTAATCAGAACCGGTGCATAATGGTCTGATCAACCAAGTGCACTTTGGTTCGCTTCTATATATCATTCTACGTGGATGGGAACATAGCTAAACTTGTCCTCTAGAGTCCCATCCGCGACTGCCTTGGCAACTCCTTTTGAAATTTTTTCGGTCGTCCTTGGACCACGTATTCGTACTCGATAATAACGTCTTTTGAACTCCTTATTGCTTTGGCCTTCACCTATATTAGAAGGACGAAGGTGTTATACTAGAACTTCCTCTAGCCTTCCTATCGACTATGACCATTCTCACTCGATGTTGCTATATCCTCATCCTAAACCACTCATCCGTTTCTCGGCCCTATATTTTCTACCATGACCTCTAATCGCTTATTTCAGTAATAAGCCTAATTCGCTCTCTTAAATCGTGACCCTCATTCATTACCCGTGACCATACTGCATTATTTTTTTATTTTATGATCTAGATCATGATTTCTTACGGCATGATTTTGTTACCGATTGTTTCCCATCGATACCCCTTGTGTCTTCTCACCCCCTACTAATTCTTAATTTCGAGGACGAAATTCTTTTAAGTTGGGTAGGATATAAAACCCCTAAATTTCTACTATTTTTTTAATTAAATTTGGTAGTGATTTAAAATTTTGTATTGTACGTCGCGTAGTCGTATTGTATGTCGCGCACGAAATTTTAGTTTTCGTAATTGCTCGACGAGTGCGAATATGTGTAAGCGTACATATTTTTGAAAACATTTTTTTCCTATTTTTGAAGTAATATAGATAATAATTATTTCTAGCTATCATTTTCAAGTTTATGATTTTAATTATGAAAAGCCTTTCAATTATACAGTTATAATAATAAATAATTTTTCCTATAAAATGGTATATTAGAAAAGTATAAATATGTAAATATTACTTGTACATATATATATATTTAGTAATTATTTATTCATTTATTTTAAATAATAAAGTAATTTTTGAAATTATTATTATTAGTATTTTGGAAAAATATATTTCGAAATTATTGTGGTGATTTAAATCTTGATTTGAATTTATGGATTTATTTAAATAGTTAAATATTTGAAATTTGATTTATCCCATTTGATTTTAAACTAAAAATTTAATTAGATTTAAATTGGATTTGATTGATTTTAAATTAAGTTGTGAATTATCTATTTTTGGGTTTAAACTACTCCTAATCCTTATCCAACTGGGAATTCCCACATCCTATAAATAGGCAGGTACTCATCCATTATTTCTCCACAATTAATCTTCCACAAATTTTCCACCACAAAAGTGAGTGCATCGTGTCCATGACCGTGTCCGTGTCCCATCCACTACTTATCTTCCTTTACATACACATAAATTTCTGCGTCCGACAACACTGGCCGCCAATCCATTCCGTGTCTCGCAGGACACTTCTTCCAGCCCCTCCTCTGTTGTGTCGGACACTCCCGACCCAACCTAAAATCTAACCGTCCCCGCCTGCTGCTCAGAACCCGCTACCCCATCTCCGCCGCAACCTTCGGCACCACAACCGCCACCGTCCGACTCCGTTCCCTGCGACCACACTGTCGTTCCAGCCAACAACATCCCCGTCCCAGCCATAATTCCCGACCATCTCACCACCATGATCACCAACACCCCCCGTCGCCTCTCGACAATCGCCATGGCCAACACCGGCCCTCCCGACATCACCCCTGCTTCCTACGGCTTCCCGTCCAGCAACCATACCACCATCAACAGCACAAATAACACCGCACCACCGCTGCAACCATCTCACCTCCGCCGCCAGCGGCCGGACCCAGCCAGGCCGTCATTCCCCGACCCAACACAACCAAACCCCCGTCACCCACATCAAAACCAATCTAGAAAATAAACAAAATAACCTAACCTTAACCCGCGGCCAGCCGTCGACCTCCGTCCTGGCCCTCCGCCTCCTGACCGGAAACCTCCGCCTAGCCGTTCGCCTCCGACCGAGAACCCTCGACTTTCCAGCCCCGCGGAGCCGCCCTCTCCGCCAGATCTGCACCCAGCGGCCGACCCAGCCCCGGCTGCGACCACCCCTCCGTCGTATCCCCGCGAGCCGCACCCGTCCCAACGACAGACCCTACGCCGCCGGTGAGACTCCTGTGAGCGCCGCCCCTCTTCGTGTGCTCCGCCGACCGCGCACCCCATGGCTGCGGTGCAGGCCACCGCACGAGCCCCGGCCGAACCCTCTCCCGACCGCCTCCGCCTCATCTCACTCGAACTCTCCCTCCTCTCTCTCTTCCCCTCTCCCTCTTTCCCTCTTTCGATTTTTATTTTTTCATCTCTCTCTCTTTCCCTTTCTTTCTAAACACAGCAGAACTGTGTAGAGAGAGGAATATGGTTTGTTTGTTTATTGTAGATTATTATTATTATTATTTTATTTATTATTATTATTCATCTTATTATTATTGTTATTATTACTATTATTCTCACTATTATTGTTATTATTATTATTATTATTGTTATTATTATTATTATTATTATTATTTTGTTAGTTAAATATTTATGACTGGCATAAAAAGATAGGTAATACTTTGCAAATTTTAGGAGTTTTGCCTACATTGATTTTAATTTGATTTTAGCCTTAATTAGTTCTCTAAAAATTATTTTGTATTTATTTAAAACTATGTTTGAAGATAAAGATTCCAACAAAATATTATTTTACAAATATAGAGCTTTCTTAAAAATGATTTCTATATATTTTAGTATTCATCTAAAATGTTTTACTAATAAAAATATAGCTGCTAACCAAAACCATATTTTTACAGCTAGAGTTTTGCCAAACGATTTCTTGACTTTGGGTATATTTATTTATTTTTATTGTTTTTTCTCTAAGTATTTTTATTAAGAAAACTAGTTTTATGTATTATGATTATCCTTTTGAAACCATATTATGTATCCAAATTCCTCAACTATCCTCCTATCCGTGACAAATTCCCTTTATCCTATTCCCTCACAAATTTTGCACAACCCCCGTCAACCCTAACTAATCTGACCCTTCTGGACCCAATAGAACCGTCCGTGCCACCATCAGAGGTCACCTTGCGTAGTTGTTGTGCTGAAGTCGCAGTTCATGCCACCTTGATCATCACAGCACACCAGGCGTCCTACCACGCAAGACACCTTGCCATTTGCTGTTTATTTATTTAGCTCATATTTTATGCATTGTTCATTATTTTTTTTATGCAAAATAAACTGTGATACATGGCATAACTTGTTAGAACTTACTGTTCAGTTATATTTCCTGCTATGTATTATTTTTCTTACACATTAAAACTAGATTTAAGGGACCACCTTTGTGTGTTGCATTCATGGCCTTGACACATTGTACCACGAAGTTGTGTCGCATGTAGAACACGGAAGTACATGATTGTCTGGCCACCAGTACGTATAAGCCGTACGATAGGAATAACCGCTAATATAGGTTGCATGCTAGTTTGACTTAGCGATTATAGAGGTTTTCTGTTGTGGATAAAATATAGTAGGCATTGGGCGGGGAGGACAATTCCTTAGCATATGGACTTCGATGCACTTTCCCTTGTGACCCGAAAGCTCCGCTGGAGATACGGGGTTGATGACCCATGATTACTGGCGGCCACTGACGTTCTGTGAAACGTCATGCTCTTATTGATTGGGCCTCTAGCGCCCCAAGGGGGGACCATGCCGATCCTATTTAGCCAGGGCCCATGCGTAGGAAGGATTGTTCTTAAATACATTTTACTTAGAATGGTTAGGCACCTTTATCCGTTAGGTACGAGTACTTTTGGTTTGGGTACTTGTATCTGATCGTGGCTTGGAACAATAACTTATCGTGAATTAGTTCGTCACATCTTGTCCTTGTTTGGTTGTAGGTGTGACTTACTACTTCGAAGAGAAGGTATTGAACCTTGTTGTGGTCCGGATACCATATTGGATTCATAGCATGGAAAGATACGTCACCGTGAATTAGTTTACCATCTCCTGTCCTTTTTTGGTTTGGAGGATGGTAAGCTAGTTCAATAGGTGTGTATTGGACCATGTTATAATTCAATTAACTTATTTATTTGAGCAGTATTTATTCAGTTTATATGGCATGATATTATGTATCTTGTTACGTCCCTCTGAGGACCTGGTTATCTCGTCGGGTGTGTGCTATTGTCTTTCGCAGGTGCTCTAGTTCTAGCCGTGACCATCTCTATTTTTTCAAGGATGATTGCGCTTGGATCGTCTTCGCTTCGCTCGCCAAATTTATTTCTTTTCTCATGTATTTATCCTTTACTTGTTGGTAGTAGATTTGTCTCCGCCCAACATATTGTATCAAGATAATTCATAGTTGATTATATGATATCTTTTATTCATTTATTTTGTTTGGATGAGATTAGTTATGGTTCTACTGCATTTTACAGCTTACGTATATTTATTATACGGCTGACATGTCTACGTTCCTAGTCCTACGTATTTTGGGACTGGAGCGTTACTGAATCATTTGTATCACATGTAAGAAATTGTCTATAGATGCGATAGTTCTAGATCTTGAGGACTACGTTATCATTTTGGGAATATACTCGCTCAGCGTTTGCTCGGCCACCATCGATTGTTCGAAAAAGAAGGTCATATTTCGCCTACATGGAAAGACTTAGTTCTGCTACTCGTGTGGTGAAGCGTCAACGACGTGCATGGTAATTTCAACAATTTCTGGAAGGATGCTGCATTCCAACTGTGATGGATACTTGGCTTGTTTACGTATTCCTGTGACACCACTAGGCCTTCATACGTAGCTAGTATGTTTACGTATTCCTAGTATTGTATATTGGGACTGGGGCATGGCACTCTTAAACCAAACAAATAACATTATTTGGTTTAGTTTCGATAAAAAATATTAGTATGTGATTTTGGCTTCACATAATTATATTTTTGTGGCTCAATTTGCGGTTTTGGAAATATGATTTAGTTCAACCAGAACAGATCCTGCAATATTACAAACTAGAGGTCGCAGACGTGCACTGCACGTATTTTTTGTGTTTTTTTTCTTCTCACTATTGTATATTTGCAAGACATCACATTTTGACATGGTATAAAATATTTTGAAGTAAATTTATTTTTAGATGGTGAAAATTTATTGTAGTTGAAAATATGTAACTATTAATGGTTAGCATATATATATATATATATATATATATTTTTTTTGAAGCAATGGGTACTTGTGGCGAACTCGCCTCCACTGAGGCTCGAACTCCCGACCACTTGGGCCGCATGCATCTCTCTTAACCACTAGGCTAGAGGTCATTTGCTATATATATATATATATATATATATATATATATATATATATGTATATATATATATATATATATATATATATGGAGAAGAACAATTTTATAATGTAAAAGTTGTACGGTAAAGCCTAGAAGTTGTCTGTTACATACTAGTCTACGTGCACGTGTTTTGCTTGTATTTCAATTCAATTGTAATATGGTATGACCAGCCAACATCGTCTTAAGGTGACTTTATTTTTTATTTTTTTTTGCACTGCTAAGGGATTTAGAGTGCAGGTTTTGTTATTTCTGTTCATTTTCTATTGATAATAATAATCATTGAAAATGATGATGCTCGAAAAATTTATTGCCATTGGGACATTTAAGAGTTGTTTGGGAAGAGGAGACTTTGTAGCATCTAACTTTATTGCTTTGACTCTTTTAAACATTAATGACAAGCAATTTCACTTAATAACATCATGTTTTCTCTCAATACCCAATATATTTATACGAAATCATCACTTTTATTCTAAATTACATATCTATCCCTATTAACTTTAATGATTATTTTCATTCGTAGATGTTGATAAGGACATATTTGGGGGGGGGGGGGGGGGGGGGGAGGCAGGGCCGGTCCTACACTTTATGGGGCCTAGGGCGTAATGTGAAAACGAGGCCTTTTTTTTCCACCTAAATAAAAATTTATTTTAGCATTTTTATGGGCAAAATCATCAATTAAGCTATCATAATCAAAATTTTCTAATATATTACTTTCAATAGATACCATAGCTAGACCATTTAATCTTACTTTAAATACATTTCTAATTTATAGTTTTTCTGACCTTTCTATGGTCTTCGTCCTTTGAAGTTTTGCTACTGTGCTCTAGCGGCTAGCCTTCATAAAGTGTGGGGGTTTAGCGAGAGAAACTTGGTTAAAAAATATTTTGTGTACATTTGCTTGCAAGTTGCAACCAAAGCTTAAAAAAAATTGTCCCTGCTCCAGACCCATCAGGCTATCACCCATGTGATGTGACGTACAGTATTGATTGCTAGTGCTACTATGACAAATTTGCAACCCGAAAAGAATCAATACATAATAACTCTTCACTCTCTCTTCTTTCATAAATCATACTGGTCACTGGTTTGGGGTCTCGTGGTTGCAGGAGAAGGTCGCCAACTCGTCGGCGATGTGTTACTCTGTATGATGTTCGATTGTTCGGTCCAGTCCATAGAGAGAGAAGACAATAAAATATGTTGAATTTTCTGTTATATAAAAGAGGGGAAGAAGATGAATAGGTGGTGAGATTTAAATTTTTTGCAACCGTTTGAGCGCACTTTCAGTTTTTTTTACCGTTTCGAAATTAGGGAAGTTTCAATTTTTTTTGAAGGTGAAGAGGCGTACGTTTTATTTCTTCTTTTCTTTCAGCATCTTCTTAGATCTGCTATCAATTTTGGGCTTTTCATTCCATTTTTTTTTTAATTTGGTGCTGGTCTATTTACATTAGAATTATGGCGCCTTAAAAAATCGGAGGCCCTGGGCGGTTGCCCACCTCGCCCCTAGCCTGGGCCGGGCCTGGGGGGAGGAATCCATGATGAAGTCTAAGTTTTCGTATTATATAGTAGTATAGATAAGTTTATTTATGAGACTTTTTTCTCTTTATCGTGACTTTTCTCTCATCATCCAACAAGTTCTTTATGCTTATATATAATACGTACAGTTTTACTAACAATTTTGAAATCAACTTTGTAAGGATACTATTATATTCACTCGATGTACCCCCAAACTAAAAACATCAAGATTAATATGGATGTCGCCACAACCACCTCCATGTTTTCAACAACTGCGGTCACCAGAGATGCAAATGGTAGATTTGTTGCGGTAAAGATTTGGAGTTCCGACTACCCCCTCATCTCGACGCAGAGTAAAGAGGCAGAGCTACATGCGGTGCGCATTGTCATAGAAGAAGACGCCCTATCAGCCACTAGAATATTCAATAACGAGAATAAATTATCCCTTTGATGCTGCAAACTTAATTTATTCCATCAAAAAATGACGTCACTACCTTGGTTGATTTTTTTTTCTTCTTAAAATTTTTAATTTTATATAAGGTTCAAAATTTTTCTTGATTTGGAAGGTTGGAAAAAGTGTTTGTTCCATCTGATTTAGTTGAACATCCTTTTTCTATATATATATATATATATATATATATATATATATATAAAGGAAAAGCTTTATATATATAAAGGAAAAGCTTTTCCCTTGCCTTCCCCAAAACAAGAACAATTCCGAACCTTTCCTAAAGTTGGTTATTTCAACGGTCAAATATTGTGTCAGAATAATTGAAATGATAGGAAAATTATTCTCTTTGTTGGTAAGATTATTGACATGAAGTAGATGTGGAAGAGATAATTTAAACTGCTAATCCTGCCGGTTGGTAAAGACCCACACCACACACATTAAGACGACCAACCAACCAACCAATCTCTGTATTAAATGCAAACTAGATATCATCCGTATCCTCCTCTTGATACTCGTACACCGTACCATCCCGCCCACACCACCTGCTCTCTTGTCTTTATTAGCCTGGCAATGCGCCCGCCCTTTTTAGACTCTTGTACCTAATAATAAATCAGACGTGAATGTATCACTCCCGATTCCTCTTCCGTTTCAGTCCATCCCTTTAGCCGTTACGGTCGGTTATGCATCCGATCTATCTAACGGAATCACGCTGTTAGAAAGTTCACGAATTTAAGGAATTAGAAAGAAAAAAAAAATTGTTGGTAGTCATAAATTTAAAAACTATTTTTGGGACAATGCAAAAAGAAATATTTTAGCATATATTTTTCTTGAAAATAAAAAAATTAATTTTTTTTACTATTTTAAAAACTAAAAATACTTGCATTTTTATTTTACGAAATACTTAAAAAATACTTAGATATACCTCCACTATTTATTTTAATTATGATATCTCTTAGTTTTCTAAGACAGTAAAAAATATGTGCTAGTTTTTATATTTTGAATGGGAGCACCTCCTCTTACAAAATCTATGCATTTGATTTTTTTTCCCCTTTCTTCTGCCTTTATTATCAAATTTATACAATAAACCTACTCAAATGTGTTATTATATTTTTTTATCCATTAAATTTGGATTTTTATGATATTATTTTTATTATCAAATACAAAAAAAAAGGGATCGTTGATATTTTTTTCTTTTTTATTGTACCAGCAAAATAAAAGAAAAAAATATGACATAATTTTTTTATTATTTTCATCCAAAGAAGAAGGGAACAACCCGAGAACCAAACAATAAGTTATTGTGAATTTCTGCTTATAAACAGTAAAATCATGATATCCCAATGGGCAGTTTTTTAATTCTATTTAGGACTATAACGTATTAATTGATCGCAACTACATTATTATTAGTTGATAGAATTTAAAAAATTAAATTGCAATTACCAAATAGAATTTTACAATATTTTTGAATTTTTTAGGTGAGTTACAAAAACTATTTATAATTTATTACATTTAAAAAAAAGTTTATAACTAGCTACCATTATAAATAAAGTCATTCATTTCCTGTGTTTTGGTGCCAAATTAAATAAGCAGGAAAAAAAATTTGTTTCCAAGAGAAAAAAAAGGAAAATGACGTCATAGATTCATTTTTTTTACCTCCAATTATTCACATTATCTTCCAATTTTTTGGACATTTTCAAACATCAAAAAATAAATAAAAGAAATTATAAGTTTTCAAAACAAAAAAAGTTAAAGAATTAATGTTCTTCACATTCCTTCAACCAAACGAGACCTAAGAGCATCTCCAAACCTATTTTGAGTTTGAAAAAATAGTTTCCACATAGGAGTAACAAATTTTTATGGTATAATTGCAATTTGATACCCTCAACTATGTCAATTTTTCTGGTTGATATCCTAAACTTTTTTTTGATACAACTTGATACCCTGAAGAAAAAAATGGACAAAAATACTCCTAATAAAAATTGAAAACTACCCCCTTCCCTTTCATAGCCCGCCCCCTCCCCCGCCGCCACCGTTGCCAAGCCTCCCCCCACCCCACACACCTCCCCCCCTTGCCCCCTCCGGCCACCTCCCCACCCACCCGTCCCGGTTGTCCCAACGCCCCCCCTCCCGCCACGGTTGTCCCAACGACGCCCCCCTCCAGCCCCGGTGCCCCAACACCCCTCCACTTCCGTCCCGTGACCCTCGTAGCCCTCCTCTAGCCACCATCGCCCCCACCCTACGCCCCCCCATGTCCCTCCCCCGTCCCTGCAGGGGCGGATGGTCAAAGGAGGGGGTGGGGTTAGGTGGAATGTGGGAAGGGAAGGGCAGGGGTAGTTTGGGATTTTTTTTATTTTAGGGTAGGAAATTAAAAATATATAATAGTTGATGGTATCAATTTGTACCAAAAAAATAGTTTAGGGTATCAACTTGAAAAACCGACATAGTTGTGGGTATCAAGTTGCAATTATAGCAGTTTTTATTTCAAAAGTCTTTTTCCAATGCAAATGTAGAATATATGATAAAGTTGACATGATAATGACATGACATGATAAGGACAATGTAAAGTTGATTGTCTAGATCTAGACAATGTACTTTACAATGCATTTATCTCCACATTATCATTTATGAATAAAAATATTTTTAAAAAAGGAGAAAGTAGAGAAGTTGTCTTGGAAGTTCGAAAAAAATATATGTGGGGTGTACCTTACATTCTTGTAATTGTGTGGGATGCACCTTCCACCTATTACACCCCAGAACCAGAATACTGGAGAGCAGGGGACAGACACAGCCAGCTACGTATATAGAAGTGTAATCCACCTCGATATACGGTCACGGCTGTCTAGATGTATGAGAGTTTATCTACAAGCTATCAGTTTCTTATGGTCAAGAACAAGCCTAGTGTCTCAATCTCAAGAAAGTAATAATAGTTACAAGATGTTAGACCATCAGATATTTAATAGTAAGGCGTCCCGTATATTTCATATACAGATGATCATGAAGCTAGTCATACAAAATACGAGGACTAGCAAGAGTTTCAGTCATATATGATCAACCCTAGGATTTGTCAATCATGTTACAGCCCTTAGGCAGACAAAAAATATAAGTATTCAACACGAGCTAACACTTGCTCGGCGGCTAAACACCTCAAAAGAATAATTTTACAATAGAGCGGGAGAGCAAAATAAAAATCCACTCGTTGCCAGGATTTCTTCTAGTGTTCACCATCTGGCTGGAAGGCTGGGAGATCCTCGGATGCTGCTCCAAAATTTGGCCATACAAAACCAACTGGGTCAGACCCCAGAAAGAGCAAGTGCCACAAGGGAGGCTTCACTTAAGAACTAAAATCAGCATGTCAGAACATAAACAAGAATAATAACAGGAAGACATGAAATGTAAATAAGGCAACAAATGACAAAAGGACGAGGAACTATTCTAGAAGCCAGGTTACAATGCTTAAACCAAACAAGGACCGGGGTTGTAACCCTTCGCCAGGACAGAACCCGGTCTCTAGCCATTTATTGCTAAGAGTAAAGCGTAAGCAAGCATGTCCTGAGATAGCCATGTACTGGATCTAGACAAGACTAGACAGGATTGGACTTCATCCAACATTCACGGCCAAGCAAAGAGCACGGCTTGATACTTTAACAAACTTGGGTTATCACAAGCCTAGTTACTAGCAAAATGCAATGAGATGTTCCGGCAGTCACAAGCCCTACAGCTTTCCAAGTTATCTAGACGAGGTTCATGTAAGAGTTATCAAGAATTATTAGGTGACTTGGAGTGCAACACATGACAGTGTGCATATTACTTGTTTCAAGAAGTGCCCCACATGACAGTGGACTGGAAATGTGCCCTACTCGTCGGCAGGCTATAAGTCCATCAGGTGTGGCCGGAATAATGGGATCGCCTGTAACTGGAAATATCTCTCTATATGAGCTACTTTGATTAATCTAGTTATTATCATAGTCAAATTCAGCATGAATCCCTGACCGTGGTAACCAGGGATGCAAGTCCTAGACATGATGCGAGATGAGACTGGTAGCTTATACAAGCACATTCAAGAACAATCACCCACGATGTCAAGACGAGTTATTACTCCACATGTCAAGATAGCCGTCGCAACAGCATTCAAGATTTTATGTCAGGTTGACTTGTCAAGAGTACGCCGTGATGGGCCACGATCATGTCATTGTCATGTCAAAGTTACTTGTTAAGAGTACGCCACGACGGGTCACTATCGTGTTCTATCCCTATATTATCATGAATGAGAGAAACTTGCATAAAATAGCTAGTAACATGTTATTGAAGCCAAGAAAAATATCTACAACTTTTATATTGGGAGTTGGAAAAAATTTTGGCCACAATTCAGCCAAATAGGACATAAAACAGCCAAATATGCGATCTACGGCACTATGCGGCCAGGCACTATGCAGCTATGTGGCCAGGCACTATACAGTTATGCGGCCAGACACTATACAGCTATGCGGCCAGGCACTATACGGTCAGGTACTATGCAGCTATACGGCCAGGCAATATGCAGCTATACGGCCAGACACTTTGTAGCTATGTGGCCAGGCACTATGCAGCTATGCGGCCAGGCACTATACAGCTATGCGGCCAGGCACTATGCAGCTATGCGGCCAGGCTGCTCATCTTCTCCAAAAATCCGAAAAAGATGGCCGTAGAACTCATGAACTTCAAACTTGCATAACTCGGTCAAAACAAAACGAAATCTAACTTTTTAAATGTCAAATTTGGGTAAAATAAAATTCTCTACCACATGGTACAATTAGTTTTCGAAAATAAGGAGATTTAATAGATCAAAACCCAAGAAAACCAAAAATGACCAAAACTTAGATCTACAAGAAAATATCCACCAAATTGAAAATTGCCAAGTTCTAAAGTGTCTTGAAATCATGTGAGAAAAACAATGGAACAAATAGAAATGAGTTCTTTCATGAAGCAAGCTAGCACTTGCCTAGGGTTTCTTGGTAGGTGGAAAGAGTTATGATGAAGACAAAAAAGTAATGAAGAGTAAAGAAAGAGAGAAAGTTATTGGAAGTTTATAAAAAGAGGGGATGGTTCAACATGTTGAACCAACCATCAAAATAAACCAAACCAAGCCACCCATAACAAGTCAAGTTGGACCAAACCAACCCAATGTCAACCCTAGTCAAGATACATCAAGGCAAGCCATAAAGAAATACGAAAATACAGTAAATAAAATACGGGTCAAAATTCGTATACATATACTGGAAATACGTATAACGAAAAACAGGAGTGACAACTCTACCCACCTTAAAAGAATTACGTCCTCGAAATTTAATCAAGAGGCTAGAGATGTCGGGGTAAGCTATACTAAAGCACAATCCATCTACGACTAGCAACCAATCAAGCAATCATTCATACAAGCAAGAAATTTAAAAGCATAATGCATAAGGAAGACATTATACCTTATGAGCCAAACAGGTGTGGATATCGCGAGCGGATATCATCCTCACGCTCCCATGTTGACACACCTAAAGAGTGGTGACCCCAAGCAACAAGGACTAAACTAATAGTCTTGTTCTTGAGTACCTTCTCTCTTCGTTCCAATATGGATATGGGCCTTTTCTCATATGAAAGGTTGGTTCCAACAACCAATTTCGAATGATCAAGGACATGGCTCGGATCCGGGATATATCGTCGTAATTGGGATACATGGAACACGTCATGTACCTCACGTAACGACGGTGGAAGAGCGAGACGATAGGATACATCACCTACTCGCTTGAGAATGTCAAACGGTCCTATATACCTAGGACTAAGCTTTTCTCGTACGTCGAATCGAATAACGCCACGGATAGGCGAGATCCTAAGGAATACGTGGTCGCCGACTAAAAACTCAAGGGAATGTCGATAAGAATCGGCCCAATGGCGCTGGCAATCTTGTGCAACTCTGAGGTGATCTCTGACTTGCCTAACCACCTCGATAGTCTGCATAACCATCTCTGGACCAAGCATCTGCCTCTCACCTACATCATTCCAGGCTAAAGAAGATCTGTACTTCCTGCCATATAGTGCCTCGAAGGGTGCCATCTGGATGCTAGCCTGGAAACTGTTGTTATAGGAGAACTCCACTAGGTCCAGGTGATCTTTCTACGAACCACCAAAGTCCAATGTACAAGATTGCAACATATCTTCAAGAGTCATGTAACACCCACTTTTCTAAAATGAGAGTAATTTTGAACTTTTGTAAAAATTTATTATTTAATAATAGGATTTATGATTTATGGAGATTTTTAATAAATTTAATACTATTTAAAAATGGTGAATTATAATTTTGATGTGTTAGCTAGTGAACCCGAGAACTGTTGAGCCTAGAGACTAACCATGACCATGGGAACCTAACCATGTGATTAAAATGACTATTTATAACTTTTTATGCTAAGGGTATTTTAGTCATTTTGTGACTTTCGAATTATTTAAGATTTTGATTAATTGGTGAATTTTAGATTATTTTAATAATATTTAAATTGATGTATTATAATTTTGGTCATTTTTCATATTTTAATATTTTGGAAATTTTATATTTTAATATTGATTTTACGGGATTTGTTTAGTCGGGTTTGAGTTTCGTTTCGTTCTGACTTGTGTTAGTGACCCGAGTAGCTTAGACTCTAGACGGAACCCAAAGATTTGTTAGTCATGGCCCACAAACCCTACTAATTAAGTTAGTAAGTTTAGACTAATCCCACTTGTTAGATTGGTTAAGTTAGAAGCTTAAATTTAGCCCTTTTCATCCCAAACTTGAGCCTAACTTAAAATTAACAAAAGGACTAGTTGAGGCCTTATTCGGTGTCGCGACCCGCACCCATTTTTTTTCTTTTTTTTGGATACGAGATGTGTCCATGCCAGCCTACGCTACAGTATCGACGGTAGAACGCTGTTACAGCCATGATGCTCAAAATCACAAATAATGCTCATTCACAAATTAATTTAATTTACAATATTCACAAGTTTTATATTTACAGAAAATATAAGCTCGTATAAATATTGGAATAACTACAACTCATCTATCTAGCTAGTCTCTCGGCTTTTGTCTGCAAGTACACCCGCAATTTTCCATGCTAATTGAATCCACGGCTAACCTGAAAAATATTGGTTTCTAGTCAGGAATGGAATGAGTACAATTCACTGAATGCAGTTTCAATAATAAAAATGACTATACAACAGAGATTAGCCTTTAGACTATGATTCATAAAAATAAATGAAGGAAAACAGAATAAACTAAATACCGAAAATAGTAAATAAAAAACATGAAATACTCACCAACTGACCGACTAAAATACCTTTGATATATGATCGGTCTCGGGACAATTACGTGACACGGTCTACAATGTCTAAACACTGTCTACACTGTCTACTTTATAATAATAAATCACTGTCTACACTGTCTACTTTGCAATAATAAATCACTGTCTACACTGTCTACTTTGTAATAATAAATCACTATCTACGCTGTCTACTTAACAATAATAAATCACTATCTACACTATCTACACTGTATAAGGTCAGATCACATATCTTCGGTACTTCACCTCCCCCGACACCACAAAGAATAAAATCAACATAAAGACTGAAATCACATCTCTATCGACTAACAATGATGTATAGTAAAGATTAATACTGAAAACAAACAATAAACTGTACTCGCTTGTGGTCCTTTGCTGGTGAAACCGATAATCCAAACCACTCAGTGTACCATAATAGTCAAAACCCGTACAACACTCTTCGGATGCTGAAATAGACATTACCAATGTTCTCAGAATAGTCAAATTAGCTAGAATTGCCTGTCCTTAAGTCCAGTTCTGGATACAGGGGCAAAACGATAATTTTGGGTCAAAACGGTGTCCGCCGTTGGACCCGCTTTGCACCAAAAAATGTGTCAGAGTCAATGGTCTCTAAAGTCGTCAAACTACATGTCTACGGATTTATTTTGATAATATGAACCCAACCGTATGTCCAAAGTTGGATTCCGACAGGCCGTGCACAAAATCGCCCGTTGAATCGGACCGTGGGGCCCACAAAATGGCGATCCGATCAACTGTCTCAGAATTGGACCAGACTTGGCAATGTAGGACCAAAAAAATGATACGGTCCTGTTGGTATAAGTTTTATCTCGATCTGACGAGCGTGCACAAAGTAATTGGAAAATTTGCACACAGGCCGATACGGTAAATTTCGACGGATACGCATCAAATTCGTCGCGCACACTGAACCAATTTAAATTCCGTGAAAGCCCACACGTCCACGAAACCATTACGCACCTTTCGATGCATTCGATTCGTGACCACGTCGCCCGGATTGGCGGGACGCAGGTCATATCGAAGGATTTTCGTAAATTTTAATATTTTGAAAACAGGTTTTCGTCCATCTTTGGAATCCGATTTCTCGACGTATAGTCGACAAAATCAAACTCCGTAAGTTGGATTGCAGAGCCGTATGGGTTGTCTAGGACTTCCTTCAAATAGTTTTCGAAATATCGCTACGGCTTGGCAGCAATTTGCCTTCCAATATGGGTGTTTGGACTGGTTTAGATGTCATGTTTTCAACAGATTTCTCGGCAACTTCAACTCGATTTCTCTCGAGTTTCGGGTCACTAGAATTTAAACTAATTAATAGGAATTAAAGATGGTTATATAGTAATCGTACCAGAGTTTACGAAATGCGAAATGATCGAACGATCGTTGAGTGATCGCTTATCGAAATCATCCCTTCGCCTTGTTACTGCTGTTGAATCCGCCTGTGCGCGCGCGGTCCTGTTGCGGCGGTTCCCGGTCGCGTGTGGTGGCGGCGCTGGTGGCGAGCGGCCGCCCAGGGTGGCTGGGAGTTAGGGTTTGCTTTAATCCAACACTTCTCTCCCTCTCTCTCGTATTCATACGCACGAAGGCTGGAGCCTGGAACCCGAGCGAAAATATGGTATTGGGGAGTTGGGCTCGGCCTGTGCTTTAGCCGGGTCTTGTTGCTGCTGTTTTTGTTAATATGATATATATGTATATATATATATATATATATATATATATATATATATATATATATATATATATATATATTTATTTATTTATCCACGCATTTATATATATACTTATATAGTATTTCCATAAATCTAAATAAAACCTCTATATTATCCATTCCTAGTGTAGGACCTATATATATATATATATATATATATATATATATATATATATATATATATATATATATATATTTTATATATATAAATATATATATATATATATATATATATATATATATATATATATATATATATATATACATATATATATATATATATATATATATATATATATATATACGCCGGACGCTTGTAGCTCAAGTGGCTAGGCGCACCGGCACTTGGGGCATCGGACGGAGTTCGAGCCCCCATGGGGGCGGCTTGGTGGTTTGCCCACGGCCCCCGGGCCAAACGGTGGCTGGGTGTCTTTGACACGGTCGTTTGGTTTTTAAAAAAAAAGAAAAAAAAAGAAATATATATATATATATATATATATATATATATATATATATATATATGTATATATGACTATATATAATAATATTTAATTGACAAAGATAGTATAACAAATAATAATAAAATAATATTATATATATAATAACCTAAATAAAATAATAATAAATATAACAAAAGTCAGCAAAGCAATGCGGGTGTATATATATCATTATGCGCAGTCTAATAATCCCAAAATGCACAAAGACCCATTTTATACAAGTGTCATTGAATATCAACTACTAATAATATTTATAATATTTAATTATGAATACTTAGAAATATTCATTAAATCATTAAAACAAAAAACCACCCACTCACCAAAATACATAAACACGAATGTCATCGGATGTCCAGCATGACTACCTGGGCTTGGGCTTGTCTTGGGTCCTATCTGGACTAATTCGGTACAACCGGGTTCCCTAAACCCAATAATATAAATAATAAATAAATAAATCTTCGGTAAGGGTTAAGTCGCAACTTGGCATGGTTTTCCTAGTTAGGACATCACTATGTCTCGGCCTTCCCTACCAGGGCTAATACTCTAGTCAAAGCACGCCATTACACTATCCGGGCCACGATTTCTAGTCACCATGCACTCCAAAACTCCGCCCTGGCTAAAGTCATCTACCGTAATAATTAACTAAGTAATTATTTATAAAGATTCTAAAAATCACCATTGAATTAAAATAAATAAATAAAATATATTATCAAAATTTTGGGAAGAGGGGTTACAAATCTACCCACCTTAAAAATAATTTCGTCCTCGAAATTCTAATTCATAACTATTCCTTAAATTCAAAGAGGAGATCTACTATTACCTTATTCTCCTTAAATTTAATTCCTCAAAAAAATAGTTTATATCCTTCTCACTGGCCATTTTGACAACTAAAAAAATCTCGAGGACTTCTACCCATGTCACGACCCGCTCCCAATTTTGGGATACGAGTTCGTGGCCAAGTCCAGCCTACACCGCAGCATCAGCGGTAGTACGCTGTCTATGATAACAATGGTCCACAACAAGCACAACACGCATGTATATATATATCATCCACAACTAAGCCAGCAATAATTACCAAAATATCCAATAGTCTCAATATTATAAATATGAAATAATCTACTACAACTCAGAAAGTCTCGGGAACAAACCCGGATAGCAGAAAATAAAATAGACAACTAAACTCCATAACTATGACTACTAACTAATGCGAATCCATAAGGAAGGAAATATGCTAATTCGCATCAGCACTAGAACCGGGTACGCCAGTGATGTCAGGGTCTCCAACGTACTCACCGTAGACCTCGGGGCAAATCTCTTCGTCTAAAGCTGAAAAATAGTTATCCAGTCAGGATTGGAGCAAGATCACCATAACACTACATTACATAATATATTATACAAGCATGAAGGAACAATAAAAGGAATTTAACTGAAGATAAGTATTGGCATGACATTGTATGATAAAAAGTACCTTGGACGTGATAACAATATGAAGGTAGACTTGACATACCACTAAGACATGATAACAATCAGAAGGTAGACTTGACGAAAGAGTAACAATAGACAATAGAGCAACAATAATTAAGTCACGTGTGCTGTGTGTTTTAGAATACCAAATTTCAGCATGTAGACGACTTAGGATATCCGTCAGTCATACGTGTGGTGCATGACTGATATTATGCAATCAATGTATAGGGGGTCTGTATTCAATTCGTTGACCACATGCTTACTTGTTGTATTCCCCCGCCCGACTAACTTACAATACATGTCCACTACGATAAACATTAGCAATAGAATAAACTATAAACAATAGAAAACAATGAGTAAGGCATGAACATGTATGTATATCCAACTGATTCTAACTCTCGTGAACAATAGTAATCATGAACAATGACAACCATGAACCATAAGGGAGTAATAGTGAAAAGACGACACGAAGATACATACATTATAAAATAAAGGAAACATAGGTCATAGTGATACTTTCCTGCTCCGATAGATGATAACGTCACAAGTCAAGACGTCGTAGCCCGATCTACTCCGACACAAAAAACCACAAGTTAGATCAACGATTCCCACTCTAAAAATCCTAGAAAGTGGCTAATTAATTAATACTATTCTAATTCTAGAATAAATCATTTAAAATCCTACTTTAATCTATTTAATTCTGAAATAATAATCTAAACACAAATATTTGGCCAAGGAAAGTCACGGTTCCAAATTCGGGACCCGTGGCACGCAAACCGAGACATACTGTTGACTAACTAGTCAAATATTATGAATTCAAAAGTTTGAGTGTGCAATATGGTATATTTCAGTGTCATGAGTGCACTGGAATTGACCGTACTGCAAAATCACGATTTGGTCAAAAGTTATCGCCATTATGGCTAACCATGACCAAATCGATGAACCGTTGACCCAATCTGACTTCTATGAACAAAATAAAATACTAGATGAAACTCTAAATTTTTGGAAAAATTATATTTTGTAGAGATCGGTGTCAGCTTTCCAAAACATCAAAGGGATCGCGAAACGGAGTCCGGGATCACTCGGAATCTCGAAAACCGCGCGACGTGTTAATTTTTGGACAATCGACACTCAAATAATTATTCAGAAATTCGAGATCAAAATAACAGAAAATAAATTGTGTATTCAGAAACCTAACCTCAATACGCTTCTAAAAAATGGCGCACAAAAAGGACGTCTAGATCAACGGCAAACCCTCCGCGAAGTCGAAGAACTCTATCGAACTCTCCCACAAAAAACTGCTGAAATTAATATAGGGTTTTCGGAAACCTAAAATATACTAATATATATATAGAAAGAGAGAGTCGGTGGGCTGTTAGCCGTGGCTAAGGGATACATGTCAGCCACCTGCGGTCCCCGCCAAGATCTAATGGCCCAGAGCAAGCTGAGCTTGGCTCGGCTCCAAGCATGGCTCGGATTAGGATTCCAACTCGGCTTCGGAGACCGAGCCTCACCCACCCGGCGCTGACGGGTGGGCCTGCCACTCGTGCCTGAGCGGCTGACGGGTGGGCCCCCCGCTCAGCTGACTGGATAATTGACTGAAAAAATAGGGTTTTAATATTCAAAAAATTAAATAAAAATCAGGAAAAATCATAAAAATTCCAAATAAATCCCAGAAAATTCCTAAATAGATCTAGAAAATATTTTAAGGGTTCTAGAGCCCAAATAAATTCTTTGGCCTCATAACTACTCTCGGGTGCTCTCATAGTAAATCATATAAGCTTAGAAAAATAATAAAATCATATATAAAATTATCTAAAAATCCTCATAAAATCCTGAAAATTCTAAAATGGTGAAATAATATACTAGGGACTATCTAGGGACCCCAGAGACCATATACGACCTAATTTCCTTATATCTAACCTATAGGCTTAGGCAAAAATCTTACGATCCCAAATTAATATCCTAGTTAATAATTGATTCCAACTAAAAATAAAATAAAAAATCTCCAAAATAGAAGATAAATTCTAGGAACCCAAATGCTACAAACTATCCCCCTTAAAAGATTTTTGTCCTAAAAAATCAAAACATCACAAATAACATAGTATAATACCTAACTCTTACAAGCCATAATTTCTTAAGCTAAGTCACGGAGAGAGAATTGCTAGGAACATAAGGGAGATCAATAATAAACTAACTAAGCATGCATAACAACTAAAACTAAAGAAGGCTATGGTTAGAACGGTAGATACAAACATATCGAAAAAATCATGGACGAAATCAAGCAAGATGCAATTTAAGAGACAATAAGATCCTAAGATAAAATAGACTCATAAGGTCGAAAATCCTACTGTGGATGATATAACCTCCTACTTTAACTCTATTCGCAGGCTCGCAGTAGTACGACTAACTTAAGTACTACCACGAGTTTGCAGTCTTTTGCGAAATTGGACCTGCATGTGTAATGACCATTGTTCGTATTATGTATTTTGGTATACGTGTACGTATTTAGACCCGTATTGCATGTCCCCTTGTTTGGTTCGGCCCGACTTGACTTGGTTCGGCTTGGTTTTGTATGGTTCGATTTTGCTTGATTTTATGTGAACCAAACCACTCCCATCTACCACCACCTTCATTAAATATCCCACCACATATTTCTCTCTCCTCATTAACTCTTCTTCTTTCCCACAATTACTTCTCCACCAACCAGAGAGTGGAGAGCTTAGGCAAGTGCACCTTGCTTCATGGAGGAAGTCCATTTTTATTGTTCCATTGTCTTCCTCATGTGTTTCTAACCCACTTTATTACTTAGCATTTTTTATTTTCATGGTTAAATTCTTGTAAATCTAGTTTTGTAGTATTTTCGGTTTTCATGAGTTTGATCTATCAAACCCTACATGATCTTGTTATTTGATGGTTCCATGTTGCAGAGAATTTTACTTTTACCCAAATTTGACCTACGAGTGTTTGCTGAGCCGCATGAGCATTAATTGCCTTGACCACATGGCCACTAAATTTTTGTTGGCCGCATGGCCTTTCAGGCTTATACGGCCAGGGCCATTTAGGTCAGCACGCCCTTTTATTTAGTTGCATTATTTAATTGCCTTTGGCTTTTATTTGCATGCTGCTTGCAGTTAATGCATGCATTAGCTGGCCACGTGCAAGTGTTTATTTGCTGGGCCCCATGAGTAATCAAATGTTGGCCATTGGCCATTTTCTAGCCGCATAAGCATTTGCTATAAAGTTGGCCGCATGGCCATTTAATTAAATGTTAGCCGCATAGGCCAACACCAAAGTGAGCCGCATGCATTAGCATTTAGCAATGCATGGCCTTTTCTCACTGCATGCATTTAGCATTAATGAGCCGCATATGGCATTTAAGCATTTAAATGCTTATAGTAACAGCAGCATGCCGCATGGCTCTTAAGCATTAAATGCTTATAGTATTATCATTTTCTTATTTTGCATGCATTAATACGTAGCCGCATAAGGAAACATCTTGGCCACATGGCCTTTTTGGCAAGCTTTTGCATATTTTTTTATGCATGCTTGCATGCATACTTTGATGCATTAGGACCTTGGCCGCATGTAAAACCCCCTATTTATTATTATTATTTTTATTATTTTATTAGACTTAAAAAGTAATTTATGCAAATTATGATTTTTTTATATTAGAAATGACCTTAGCCATTGTTGAATTTTGGAACACGAGACTACCATGAATTTTGGCACGGAAGATGTAGCAGTGTGCCTTGACTAGTGTACCAGTCATGCCGGGGGAAGCTTAGCCATGGTGATGTCCAAACTAGGAAAACCAGACCAAATTGTGAATTTACTTATTTAAAGTATTTTAATTAAATATTATTTTATATATTGATTTTTAGACGGCCCGGTTTGTCCAGTTCAGCCCGAATTGGGTCCGAACCGAATTTAAGTCCATGTAGGCATGGAATGAGACCAAGATGGCCATGTAGGAATATTTCATGTGTGTACAAATATTTTTAAATAATTTTGAGACTTATTGAATATTTATTGACTTTTGGTACAAAATTTATATTTTATTAATAAAATAATATTTTACAAGATGGTATAATTTTCTGGACCCACACATGGGTGAGCGGTAAAGTTCACCCCTTTGGGACAATTATTATTATTTTATTATAATTTAAGTTATTTCATGGAGATTAAAATATGTTCATTCTATTTAGATATTATTATTATTATTATTATTATTATTATTGAGATTGATTTATTGCAAGATGAATTTATATATATATATGTAGATATATTTAAATATATTTGGATATGTAATATTTAAAGTGTTATTTGTATTTAAATGATTTTTGGTGATATATTTATAAAGTTTGAAAAGATTTAGAAAAGAAATGAATAAAGAAAGGAAAAAAGGAAAAGGAAAAGAAAAGACAAAAAAAAATTTTAAAATTTCACCCACCCACTTAAGTGGGCGGGCCCCTCCCTTCCCTCCTAATGCAGCAAGCTGCTGTAGACGTTAACCCAACGCAACCCGATGGGTAAAGCCTAAATGGGCTTATTAGTAGTAGTAATAGTAATAGGTTTTCAACCAATTGGTTTTATATATAACTTTTTCCACAAGTCCCAAAACCCTAAACTTCCAAAACGAAAGTTGGGGCTGATCATACCCTCTTCGCCTACGAGTTTGTTTCACCAGCAACGGAGTTATGTGCACGACGAACGGAGCATCGGAAGTCAGCCCTTCGTTACCCACGGAGCAGTTTTTTCCACTCAAGGTACCCTACTTCCCTACGACGTAACTTTTTACTCGTAGCACCGATTTTCGATCCGTAAAATTTTCTGGAAAGTAGACATGACCCTCTTCGAGGTCCCCTAGGTGGATTTTAATATGGCCGTCCAGCTTGCTCGAAAAATCGAGGCGAAGTTGGAGAAAAATCTACTTTTCTGAATATTAAAAATTGTTTTGAAACACCAACCTGTCGGCCACTTTTTTCGCTGTCCATTAAACTTTTGTAGAAATTAATTGAAGGTAGTCAAAGACAACCTAACCGAGATTGTAACGCACCTTTTGGATTCACTTTTCATCTAGTATGTAGAAAGTTACACGTTGTTAAAGTTTCCCAAAAAAATTGTAAATTCTGTTTTCGAAAATTAGAAAAATAATCTGATACGACGTCCATCCCGACAAACCGGGCATCATAGTCGCACACTATACGCATCGAAAGGCGCGTATGGATGTTGTCGACGTGTGGGAACTGACAGAACTCGATTTTATTGCATGTGCGTGACGAAATCAATGCGTATCCGTCGAGATATCCCGTATCGACTCTTTGCAAATTAAGTCACAACTTTGTGCACACTCATTATATCGCGATAAAACTTGTGCCATTGGACTTGAAATATTTTTCTGGTCCTGTGAGCCAAGTTTGGTCCGATTCTGAGACCGTTGATCGGGACGCTATTTTGGTAGGCCCACAATCCCACTCAACGGGCGATTTTGTGCACAGTCCACCGGAATCCAAAATTGGACATACCGTTGGGTTCGTCTCCTCAAAACAAATCCGTAGACATATAATTTTATGACTTTAGAGACCGTAGGTTCTGGCGTGCATTTCGGTGCAAAGCGGGTCCAACGGCGGACATCGTTTTGACCCGAAATTACGATTTTGCCCCTGTTCCAAAATTTAACTTTTGGACAGGCGTTTCCTAGGCATATCTTGTATTCCAAACTCGTTCGTGATATTTGTTTCAGCATCCGGAGCTTCTTGTGGATTTTGACTTTCGTGTTGACGATTCTGATTGTTGGATTTTGCTGCTTCTCGCACCACCCTCAGGCAAGATACCTTGCCATTATACTGTTTATATTTAGTTTGCATTTTATTACATATTACTGTTCAGTTATTTCCAGTTCTTACTATTCTTGATTTGCTGTCTGCTTAGTGATATTAGATATATTTTGTTATTATCCTTTGACTGCATATGGACTTAGAGTTAAGAGACTACCGTCTGTAGTGTATCGCATATACCTTGACACAGTTGTACCACGAGGATGTGTGAGATGAGTATATATAGAGGTTCTTGTGTGTGGGCTGATCCCCCATGCGCATGCGTTAGGGCTAATTTCTAATAGAGGCATGTTAGGAGACTTAGCAGTTAGTAGAGGTTTATGAGACATGGATGTGACTCTGTTAGACATTGGGTGGGAAGAACAGTTTCTTGACGTATGGGCCAAGTATGCACTTCCCTATTGCAGGTTATCTCCGCAGGAGATACGATCCTGGATCCTGATACTGATTTACTGCTGGCCTCTGACATTCGATGAATGTTATGCTTTGAGGTCCCTGGTATCCTGATGGGCCATACCTGAGATTACTGTTACTGAGCCAGAGTGCCCATGCGTTGGAGGTTTGTTCTTAACTGCATAAACACTATAGTACGGTTAGATTACCTTATTGTAGTCTTGTCACTTATTTCGGTTTGTGACATATTATATATTTAGTTTATTATGGCATGTTCTTTATGTATCTTGTTACGTCTCTCTGAGGACCTGGTTATCTCTTCAGGTGTGTGCTTCTGTGAATTTGTAGGTGTTCTAGCCAAGGCCGTGATCTTCTCAATTCTTTCGAAGACGATTGTGCTTGGTTCGTCCCATTACTCTATCGATCACTTCTTGTATATTTTATTTGAGATAGTTGGCAGTGGACTTTGTCTCCGCCCAATGATTGTATACATGACAAATTTAAAGTTGCTTTTATATCATTTATTTATCTAGTGGATGAGATTTAGTTTTTTTTATGGTTCTACTGCATTTTTACTGCTTATGTATTCATACGAGGTTTTCATATATTGGAGTATACTTCGTATGTATACAGCTGGCATGTCGACGTACCTAGTCCTACGTATTTTGGGACTGGGGCGTTACACCGCATATGAAATAAAGTTGCTGGCCGCTTGCATTATAATCTATTGGCCGCATGCATTATAATCCACATGCAAGCTTGCATTTAGCTAATCCATTTGCATACAAATACAAGTCTTTGCCTGCATGCATATTAATGCATGCTTTATTGCATGTTTTGTCGTATGCTTTGTTGCTTGCATGATTACGTGGCTTTACTTGCATGCATATTAATGCATGCTTTGTTGCATGCTTTGTTGCTTGCATGATTACATGGCTTTGCTTGCATGCATATTAATGCATGCATTGTGGCATTGCTTGCATGCAAATGCCAATAGTGAGCCGCATATGGGAACATGGGAACAAATTAGCCGCATGAAGTATTAATGCATTATATTAATGCATGCTTAATTATTTAGCATTAGTCGCATGTTATATTTAATACATTATATTGCATGGTTATATATTTTGCTAGCCGCATGCAAGCATTTAATTGCTTAGCTGCATAAGCAAGTGACCGCTGGCCGCATAATTTTTTTTTCGAGCCGCATGAGTCCCCAACAGCCCTTGCCCCTTCTAATATTTAATTACTAAAGGTGTGCTTGTGCCAAATTAATTGTTCTCTGACACGATGGTGACCCGTTGTGGTGCACTTTTGACATGACGTGATAGTGGCCCGACGTGGCGCACTTCTGACAGTGAACATGACATAATATATATATTTTGAAGGCTGTTGCGACGGCTAGCATGTCATGACAAGATTGGATGGCCTGGACACCGTGGATGATTGTGTTTGTGCAATTGAACCAAAAATGTTTGCATCATGTCTAGGATAGGGATCCCTGAGTACCATGGTCAGGGGTACCTACTATAAATGGCTAAGGCTAATAAACTAGAATAATTCAGTAGACATAAAGAGATTCCCAGCTACAGGCAATCCCATTATCTGGGCGCATTAAGTGGACTTGTAGCCTACTGACGAGTAGGGCACATTTCCAGCACACAGTCACGTGTTGCATTCATCATAAACGGACATTCGACCCGGATAACCTGGATGGTCTGCAGGGCTTGTGGCTATTGGATAATCTCATTGCATCTTGCTAGTAATTAGGCCTGTGATAACCCTAGTTAGTTAAAAGTATCAAGTCGTACTCTTGATTGGCCGTGATTGATTGGATGGAGTTTATTCCAGCTTAGTCTTATCCTGATCCTGTGCAAGATTGTGACTTGACATGATTATTGATGCTTGCCTTAATAATAACGATCGGGAGTCCAGTTCTGTTCAGGCAAAGGGTTACAACCCCGGTCCTTGTTTGGTTTAAGGGTTGTAACCTGGCTCCCGGAGCAGTTCTGTGTCCTCTTTTCGTTTATTGTCTTCACTGTACCAATAGTATTTGAGACGGGTTTCTATTCAGATGAAAGGTTACAACCCCGGTCCTTATTTGGTTTAAGGGTTGTGACCTGGCTACTTGAATAGTTTCCTCGTACTCAGTTTACTGTTGTTATCTCTATTATTATCAGTTCTTTATTTATTATCTTTAATATTCTATTGTGATATGCTGGTTTTAGTTCCTAAGTGAAGCCTCCTTTGTGGCACTTGCTCTTTCTAGGGTCTGACCTAGCTGGTTTTGTGTGGCCAGATATCGGAGCAGTACCAGAGGATCCACCTGTCTTCCAGCCAGATGGTGACCACCAGGCGTAACCCTGGCAATAAGTGGGTTTCTTTTTGTCTTCCCACTTATTTGTAAAATTATTCTTTTGAGGCGTTTAGCCGGCGAGCACGTGTTAGCTCGTATTGTACCTTATTTACTGTCTGCCTACGGGCTGTAACATGACTGGCAAATCCTAGGGTTGATCATGTATGACTGAAACTCTTGCTAGTCCTGACATTTTGTACGACTAGCTTCATGATCATCCAATATGTAATGTATGGGACGCCTTGCTATTATATATTTGGTGTTATGACATCTTGTAACTATTGTTGCTTGCTTGAGATTGAGACAATAGGCTTATTCATGACCATAGGAGACTGTTGGTTTGTAGTTAAACCCTCAAGTATCTAGACAGCCGTGACCGTATAGCGAGGTGGGTTGTACTTCAATATACGTAGCTGGCTATGTACGCCCCCGTTCTCCAGTATTCTGGTTCTGGGGTGTTACATGGTTTAAGTGGTGGCCCATGCAGGTCTTGTAAATCAAGATATGTGAGGGTTTACCGAATAGATGTCTCAATCAGTATTCGTCCTTGATCTCTGCTCGTATCTTCAAATCTCTGAGAATGTTGACCTGGTCACATGCTTATATCGTTGATCTGTCCTGGTCCTTCCTTATTGTTCCCTATGTCGTCTTCTTCAGCGGTATTGTTCCTGGACCTGCCGATCAGCAAGGTGGAGCACCTCCCGTGGACCAGCCGCAACCTGGAGATCAAGCCCAGCATTCAGTAGTAGCCTCCAGAGTCGTACCTACCGGAGAAGAACCACTAATTCAGCCCGTCAAGCCTGCAGAGCCTGATGATGGCACTTTGGTGGATCTCATCAGGTCACTATTAGCCTCCCAGGATCGTCGAGGAGATGCCTTACACCAGGTGGTGGCAGACGCTATGACCAGAGGAGGTCATCAGGGTAATAGCGCGGACAACAGCTTCAAGCGCTTGAACCCTCCCTTCTTCGACGGCAGTGAAGATGCGATCGCTGCAGATGCTTGGCTTCAGGACACAGAGGTGATTCTAGAAGCAGCCAGGACTCCAGAGAACGAGAAGGTGGCCGTAGTACGCCTGCAGCTATTGGATCTTGTCCGCAGCTGGTGGGCGGCGCAGGCCGTTGGATTAGTGGCCCCTATTGCCTGGGCAGTATTCAGAAAGAGATTCCAGACCAAGTATTTTGATGCTGTAGCTCGGTATGATCTACAGACAAGGTTCACCAATTTGAAGCAGATGGGCAGGACGGTCGATGGATATGCGGTCGAGTTCTCCAGGCTTAGTCGATTTGCTCCCACCTTGGTGGCGACCGAGTTCGATAGAGCCCAGCGGTTCCAGCAGGAGCTCCACCTTGAGATTTTGTTGGTGGTGGAGCAGTTTGAGCATCAGACCTTTGATGTAGTACTGAGGACAGCCCGGAGGCATGAATATACCTCCCAGAGGATCGTGGATAGGACCGGAGGTCGGAAGAGATCCCATAGCCAGATAAATCAGTCATCAGCACCAGCACCGGCAGCCAGGGCTTTGACCATTGGAGCTCCGAGACGGGCGGCTTCAGTGACGTCGGTTCAGCATTCCACCCCGACGCATCCTCAGCAGCAGAAGCAGAAGCAGTCTTCCGCAGTAGGATGTTCACACTACGGGAAGCCAGGGCATGTGGTATCAGAGTGTCGCAGAGCACAGGGTTTGTGCTTGGTTTGTGGTGCCCTGGGCCACAGGGTTAGAAACTGCCCAAACAGGAAGAGTTCGTCGGCCTTCTCTAGTCCTTCAGTTAGAGGACCAGTACTAGTCCAGCAGCAGCAACAACTACAGTACCCATTCCCGAGGCCATTGCCGACGTAGGCCTAAGCATTCCAGCAGCAGAGACCGCAGCAGTATGCCCAAGCTCAAGCCCTGATCCAGAGCAGGTAGAGGAATTTTCAGCAGAAGGGACCTGCACCCAGAGGGCATGGTCAAGTGCGGGCTTTGACCATGGGAGAGGAAGGAGTAGCACCAGGTGAGGTGGTGGCATGTACTATTCTCGTCAACACCTTTCCAGCTTCAGTATTATTTGATTCTGGTGCCTCGTATTCATTTATGTCTGCACGATTCACGACACGGATAGGATTGAAGTCCGAGTCATTATAAGTGAGGCTCAATATACTTACTGGTAATGGACTTGTGGGAGTAGATAGGGTATTTTCCTCATGTCGGATCGTAGTTAGCGGTAGAGAGTTCCTCGCTAGATTGATAGAGTTCCCGATGGTCGATTATGATGTGGTCTTAGGAATGGATTGGTTGAGGGACCAGTATGCTAGGATAGACTGCCATATTGGCAGGGTTGTTTTTAGCATTATCGGAGAGCCAGAGTTTTCTTTCTTCCGAGGCGAAGTTGAACCTTCTCCTCCAGTATTGCGGATGGCAGTAGCAGCAGTACAGTTGCCTCGGATAGTCGAGGAGTTCCTAGATGTTTTCCTGGAATAGCTTCCAGGAATGCCGCCAGAGCGAGAGATCGAGTTTACTATCGACTTGATCCCCGGGACAGCACCAGTGTCAGAGAGAGTCTACAGGATGGCGCCGTCAGAGTTGAAGGTATTGTACAAGATGATTGAAGAACTCCGGACCAAGGGATTCATTTGTGCGAGTGGATCGCCTTGGGGAGCCCTGATGCTTCTTGTGAAAAAGAAGGATGGTACGTCCAGATTCTGTGTAGATTATTGTACCATGAACTCAGTGACAATCAAGAACAGATAGATGACTTGTTTGATCAACTCAGAGGAGCGGCAGTATTCTCGAAGATTGATTTGCGGTCAGGATACCACCAGATCAGAGTCAGAGAGCAGGATATCCTGAAGACAGCTTTCAGATCTAGATATGGGCATTGGGAGTTCCTTGTTGTGCCCTTTGGAGCGACCAATGCGCCGACTGTATTCATGGACCTCACGAATCATATCTTCATGCCTTATTTGGATCAATTCGTAATCGTGTTCATAGATGATATCCTGGTCTACAGCAAGAGTGAAGCGGAGCATGAGCAACATCTCAGAGTTGTCCTCTAGATTCTTCGAGAGCACCAGTTGTATGCCAAGTTCAGTAAATACGAGTTCTGGCTCGATCGCATTTGATCATATCATTAGCAGAGGTGGAGTGGAAGTGGATCCCCAGAAGATCGTGGCTATCGAAACATGGCCAGTGCCCAGCACAGTTACAGAAGTTCGCAGTTTTTTGGGATTGGCCGGCTACTACCGGAGATTTGTTTCGGACTTTGCTCGGATTTCAGCACCAATGACACAGCTGACCCGCAAGGAGGTGCAATTTTCTTGGACAGCAGAATGTCAGGATTCTTTTAAGAAATTGAAGCGAAGCTTGATGACGGCACCCATTCTCACACTTCCAGATGGGACCGGAGGATTTTCAGTGTATTGTGATGCTTCAAGCCGAGGTTTAGGATATATTTTGATGCAACATGGGAAGGTAATAGCTTATGCGTCACGTCAACTTCGTGATCATGAGAAGAATTATCCGACCCACGACTTAGAGCTGGCAGCGGTAGTGTTTGCACTCAAGCTTTGGAGACACTACTTGTATGGAGATAGGGTGGAGATTTTTACCGACCATAAGAGCCTGAAGTATGTGTTCACTCAGAAGGATCTTAACATGCGTCAGAGAAGATGGCTGGAGCTGCTTGTGGATTATGATATCAACCTGCAGTATCACCCTGGGAAGGCCAACGTTGTTGCAGATGTATTGAGCAGGAGAGCCGGAGTTTATTTTTTGACAGCGCAACCAGAGTTGTTAGCAGATCTTCAGAAGATGGGTATAGAAGTTGTCCTTCCTATCAATGTAGCATTGATGGCCAGTATGCAAGTTCAGTCCAGTATAGTTGAGAGGATCAAGATAGCTCAGTCCTCCGATTCTAAGCTTCAGCGGCTTAGAGCAGAATGTGAAGCAGGACGACGACCAGAATTATGCATTCATGAAGACGGTACACTTCGACATGGAAAGCACCTTTGTGTACCCAGTGGAGATATTAGACATGAGGTCATGGCGGAAGCTCACAGTTCTTAGTATTCGATTCATCCTGGTGGCACGAAGATGTACCGTGATATCCGTCAACACTTTTGGTGGAATGGTATGAAGATGGAGATAGCTCGATTTGTCTCTCGGTATTTGGTTTGCCAACAAGTCAAGACTGAACATCAGAGGCCAGTTGGACTTCTTCAGCCCTTGCAGATTCCAGAATGGAAGTGGGAGCATATAACCATGGATTTCGTGACTGGATTACCTAGATCCCCAGCTGGTAGAGATGCTATTTGGGTTATAGTTGACAGGCTCACGAAGGTGGCTCATTTTCTCCTATTAAGAGTTGGTCAGTCGATAGCTCAGCTAGCAGAAATATATCTCTGGCAGATAGTCAGACTTCACGGAGTACCAGTCAGTGTCACCTCGGACAGAGATTCGAGATTTACGTCGCACTTTTGGCGTAGCTTATAAGAGAGTTTGGGAACTCGCCTCCAGTTCAGCTCAGCATATCACCCGCAGATAAATGGTCAGTCGAAACGCACGATCCAGACTCTTGAGGATATGTTGAGATCTTGTACACTATACTTCGGTTGTTCGTGGGAAGATCACCTGCACCTGGTAGAGTTCTCGTACAATAACAGTTTCCAAGCTAGTATCCAAATGGCACCATTTGAGGCACTATATAGAAGGAAGTACAGATCCCCACCAGCCTAGGACGATGTGGGAGAGAGGCAGATGCTTGGTCCAGAGATGATCACTCAGACAGTTGAGGTGGTCAGGAGAGTTAGAGATCATCTTCGCGTTGCACAAGATCGTCAGTGCCATTGGGCCGATTCTCATCGGTGTCCCCTTGAATTTTCTGTCGGCGACCATATATTCCTGAGGATCTCGCCTAACCGTGGCGTCATTCGTTTCGGCGTACGGAAAAAGCTTAGTCCTAGGTATATAGGACCGTTCGACATTCTGGAGCGAGTAGGAGATGTGTCCTATCGTCTCGCTCTTCCGCCGTCTCTGAGTGAGGTGCATGACGTGTTCCATTATCCCAACTAAGATGGTATATCCCGGATCCGAGTCATATCCTGGATTATTTAGAATTTGTTGTTGGTACCAACCTTTCGTATGAGGAGAGGCCCGTATCCATATTGGACCAAAGAAAGAAGATACTCAAGAACAAGACTATCAAGTGTTTTCCATAAATAAATTCACTTTATTTAATGTGTATCTGGGAAAATTACAACTGTAGGAATCCAATCTAGAAGACGATCGCTTTATCCCTTAGACGATGCGAAGAAGAAAAGCTCTCAAAATTTCAACAACAATTTAGATATCTATGTATCTGTACAATGAATGAGAAAAGAACTCTATTTATAGAGTCAAAAATAACTGAAAAGATAACTGTCTTCACAACCTGTGTATAGTTGAAAATTATGCAGGATTTAACATACACAAGGTTATGGGCAGTTACTGGACGTGGCCTGTAACTGTTGGACACATGGCAATCGTGCACGAGTCATGTGCAAGTTACAGGATGTGCAGGTAAGAGATCGGTGGCATGGCTGCCACGTACTCCAATTTGATGAAATCCACGCAGACTTGTTGAAGACGAAATCCACGCAGCCTTGGGGCAAAAAGCTTCAGAATCCACGCAGACTTGGGGCAGAAAGCTTCAGAATCCACGCAGACTTGGGGCAGAAACTTCAAAATTCACGCAGACTTGGGGCAGAAAGCTTCAGAATTCATGCAGACTTAGTGCAGGAAGCTTCAAAATACACGCAATCTTGAGGAAGGAACATAGAAGTTCAAAATACACGCAGACTTGAGTCAGATCGGCTAGCTGTCTTGATTCGACGTGCTTCGACTGACACAAAATTTCTGACATTGATTGCCTTGTCAGTCGTATTAAATGATAATAAGCTCTTTTGGTACGCCAATTTGATGAAGGCTGAGTCTTGTTGAAGAAGATTTCGAAAGTCACGCAATAGTCGGCTGTGATCTCTCGAGTTCCGTGCATACGTGGTATGCGAGGAGATATTCTTTGACTGTCGTGCTGTCAGTCATAATAACACTCTGATAAATGATGAGCTGTCCCAGCGTAACTTTTAAATATTGTCTTGATCAACTCAGCGTGACTTTTAGACTTTGTCCTGATTAACTCAGCGTGACTTTTAGACTTTGTCCTGATCAACTCAGCGTGACTTTTAGACTTTGTCCTGATCAACTCAGCGTAACTTTTAGACTTTGTCCTGATCAACTCAGCGTGACTTTCATTTTTGAGGCCTACAAAACCCCCTTCAAAGTTTTTGAAAAATGATAAATTATTTCAAAATACTTTGAAACCGAGATGATAAAATGAATTTAGTCACGCTGAGATGACTTTAAAGAGAGATTTACTCCGAAATGATTGGACTGTTGGGATTCTGTGCGGTTAGGATCCCGTGCAAAGCTCCCAAATCGAGGCAAATAATGATGTTACCGTTTGGAATTCTTCATGAGCCTATAAATAAGCCATAAACCACTTCTTTGTTTCTTTACTGCTTTAGAGAGAGAATCCACAGAAGAGAAACTTTATCTTCCCCGACGAACTTCATCTTCTCCGACTTCTTCTTTCCTTTCTCAACAACAATGGCTCCTAAGAAAACCGACGCTCAGGCCAAGGGGAAAGCTCCTGCGACTTTCTCGCGTGCCACCACTGACAGACTTCCTCGACGCAAAGTCACGCATCCTCCTATGCAGCGTAAGTGATGGATGGGGATACGAACTGTTGAAGATGACTTAATGAAGATGACTTTGATGAAGATGAACTCCACATAGAAATCTTAGGATCTTAAGACAAATAATGAACTTCAGAAATATATCCCCCCTTCTTAGGGCAAAAGATATTAATAAAGTATGCCCCCTCTTTAGGGTCGGCCATACTTCATATCTTCGTTTTTACGAAGCTCTGTGTTTCACGCAAATGAGCATGGCTCTCATGACTCTGCGTGATTTTTTATGTATTGGCAGAGATGTCAATGTTTGAATTATTCACGCAGCTTTTATGACTCTGCGTGATTTTTCACATGTTGGCAGAGATGTCAATGTTGAATTATTCACGCAGCTTTTATGACTCTGCATGATTTTTCACATGTTGGCAGAGATGTCGATTTTGAAATAGTCACGCAGACTTCTGAGAGTCATCCTCTGGATAGATTAGTTTTGATCTGTCAGCGTATATTTTGTCATTTTCACTTCAATGTGATTCTGGCAATGATGCGTGACTTTTCATTCTAATCTGTCTAGACTTTGCATGAATTAATCACATGCGTGAATAAATCATTCAGCGTGTCTTGATAGTATATCTGTCTGAAGTCTGCGTGACTTATGAAATTTCCTTCAAACACTGCTATATACGCATAGATTTTAGTGAAACACATCTGACCTTGTCTTCTTTTATTTTCTGTAGTGAACATCCGAAGTGAAGAGGCAGATTATGAAGGGCACTTGAGTTTTTTATTTAAACATGATTTATCTCATGTGCAATTTCCTCAGTTTAACCTTCCAGAAGCCAGACTGTCATTGTTGGCAAATCAAGACCATACAACTTTACTCCGTCTGATGAATGGTCAACCCTTTCAGAGTCTTGATTTGGTGTCCCACAAGAAACCAACATTTCTGTTCGGGGATGCCATAGCACAAAAGTCCCAACCAAAGGGCATCAGAGAGAAGGTCTGCTTTTACTTCGAAGGTGATGCAAAACAGCCCATGTACTGGTCGAAGGTTTCTAGGGGCTTATCTATCATGAGATTTATGCATGTCAGCTATCCCAGAAAGATGTCCTGGCACTTAACAGAATATCAGCAGGCAAAGGCGAGCCGTATCATTTACAGGAAGGAGGGATTCTTCAGTTCCCCAGAGAATCATGTATCCGTGTTCCGAGGTTTGAAGCCGGGATGCGTACCTCCTGAAGACTCATCAATATTAATGCCATTCAGGACGCCTATTTTCATAAATGAATTCATGGCAAACAAGAATGCATTCTACCCCACTGATTCGACGCCGAGGATGAACGGCTTAATGAATCAGGAGAACGTGAGATGGAGGACTTTGGTCCATTGTGCTCTGGAGCAGTTTGAGAGTGAGCTGAAGAAGATAAACCTTTATGACGCGATCGTGAATTCCTCATATGGCTTCAGACCCAACCCCTTTCTGTTCCTGGCTTTGGTTGAGAGGTATAACCACAGGACGGGAACATTTATGACTCCTAAAAGGGAGATGGGCTTTGCCCTTCATGAGATGGAATACATCTCGCATCTGTCTTCGGGCACACTACCGTATGAAGAGTATGTGCCTACGACAGAAGAGCTGAACTTTCTGTCAGAGAAGAATCCAAAAATGGTACATCTGTTTGAAGAGATGATGTACCATTTTGGCACATGCACTCTATATTATAAAAGTTATAAAGATGAAGCCGGCAACCATATCCAGAAGTGGATGTCTTATCTTTTCCTGAACCGTGAAAAGGATGAGAAAAAGATAAACGAGAAGAGATGGTACCAAATTAACTTCTTCAAGCCTCTCTCTGAGAGTGAAATCATTTATCTACTAGAGAAGTATGACTGCAAGGATTTCACGATCACTGAAGACTGGTATGAGTTTAAAGCTGGAACCACCTTCAGCTCGTATGTGAGACAGAGTGGAAAGACTCTGTCAAAGAACGGTCATTTAGCCGGATTTCTATCTCTTTGGTTAAGAAGATTCATCGTTCCTGGCTCCAGCTCTCTAGATAGAATACATAGAGGCGTTATCTTTGCAGCAGTGCGCCTTATATATGGTTATAAGATAGACTTATTATCAGCGATGACCTGTAGGCTGAACGCAGGTCTTCGGAATTTTGTAACCAATATGCTATCTAATCAGAGGAGGATGACCGATAAATTCCCCAGAATAGAGATGCCCTTCACATATCTATATGGTTGGCTTCTCCTCCATCACGACGGTCTGATACCTCCGGGAGCAGGAGGGAGTGGCAGTCTCATTTTGGAGAAGTACTCTGGAGAAACTTTCTGGAAGGTTCACACTCTTCCAGAATGCAGAAATATTCTGAATCGAGCGTCACATTGGTCCATTCAATGTGTCCCTCCACCATTGGGTTATGAGAGCATGCCCTTGAATATGATAGACGGAGATAAAGGGAATAGGCTAGATGATGTAGCCTTTCAGTGGTTGCAGAGAATCCGGCCCTCTCATCTAGTATACCGTCATGAAGAAATAACGTATCTGGAGCCGTATCTACCGAGCCGATTTGCCAGGTAATTCGGATATGACCAACTTCATGTTGGGAACGCCACCACCTGCCTTTCTGCTCGTGGAGGGCTTATTGACGGAGCTCGGGCCAGGAGATATTTTGCGGCTAGAGATACAAAAGCTGTATTCTCTATGTCTAATCCTTTATCCAGCACGGGTACGAAGATGCTTTACACATATGCTCGCTTCTATGTTTCGTCGAGCACCTTCATGCCGAGTTTCCATCTGAAGACTTTTGTTGCGGAAGAAGACCCAGCAAAGAGGTCTAAGAAGAAAACTGTTATTCAACAATTTCCTCCGGAACCTGAAGATGAGACAGCGGAGGTTGAGCCCCTATATGACTTATTTCAGGAGGGAAATTTTCCTGATGAAGTTCTTCCTTCCATATTTGTATCCCTTTCTAAGAGGAAGCGAAGCGATGAATCTGAGATAGTCTCCAAAAAGAGTACTAAGTCTCAGACATCTAAGAAGAAGAAGAAAGGGGTCTCAGTAACTGCCACTTCATCTTTAGGTGGCATCTCAGTTGACGAAGATGACGCCGCCGATAAAGACGAAGATACAGATGAAGACGACGCTCCTTTGATAACAAGGAGGTCGAGAGGCAGGTATGTCAAGAAGACCGTCGACAAAATAAAGGGCAATGAACTCCTGGAAACGATTATGAGTGGAGGAGTCTTGCCAGAGATCAATGAAGCGGCTTCCACTGAGAAAACGGAATCTGATTATGTTCATCTTTCAGCAACTTCCGCTGAACAGACTGAGGTAGAGTCCACTCGAGCTCTGGAAACGACTGCTCCGACAACAAGTGGAGTAGCTACTGAACCCTCAGAGATGAGGATGATTCCTTTTGAACATGGGACTGAGGGAGTCATCCAGGCATTGGATGACCAGATTGAATATTCTGAAGAAGAACCAGCCCCGGCAGAAGTTATGGAACAACCGGAAGTTCCAGAAACTCAGGTTGAAGAAAACATTTCTTTGGCCAGAGGCGATGAAGACGTGTCAACGTCCGAGCTACCAGCTGCTGATGACTTATTGAAGAATGTTTGTAAAGACATCATTCTTCGAACTGATATTCCAGAAAAGACTGAACCGGCAGTCGATACTGAGCTTGCTATCATTACTGTTCCTGAGATTCATCCATCTCAAGGAATAGATGAAGATGTGAACATCATGGACTCCAGATCAGAGATTCATCCTGAAGTTGGGGATGAAAAAGAGTCTGAAGAAGAAGAAGAAGCTGAAGAAGAAGATGATTGGCATGCTGGAACTTCTACTCCTTATGATGAAAATAAAGTCAAAGGGAACAGAATGGAACTCAGCTTCGAACCTGCTCAATCTCCGGACAACGCTCCAGCACTCAGTAATTCTGGAGCTGGAAGCAGCCACATGAAGCAGGTGTCGAACACTATCATGGATCGGCTACGAGAAGACGTAAGACTCCCTCACCACATAGAATATGAACCTCAGCCTGGTATGATTTTATTTCAGATTCTGTTTTTACTGTTTCTTTTTCTTTAGATGCTGATTATTTTTTCTTTGACTAATAGGAACTGCTGCAGCAATGAGTTTGACTCATGCTCCACTTGTCCAGACTGATGCTGATGAAGGGAGCTCACAATTGCCAACTTCTCCAGCAGCACATACTTCCGTTCCCAGGATAGAAAACATACAAGCTTCTTCTTCAATGATGACAGCGACTCCTGGGTTCGAGACGGGACTGGCAAGAACTCTGCGGATGTATTCAGATATTATCTATTCATATCTGGATACGTACTCCAAGCGTTTCTTGAAAGACGAAGCTATGCCCTTCTCTGAGCTTCGAACTATGATCAATTTCCCGCTCATGACGTTGCGACATGCTGGTTGCGAATCTCAGTGCATCTTCTTCGAACATCTTCTGGATGAGTTGGAAATAACTATCCAAAAATACTGGGAGACTAAGAAGGAAGACATTCATTCTTTAACGGTGGCTGAGATCAGTCAACTAGAGCATGAAGCCCAGTCCCAGCAAGCTGCATTAGAAGCATTTCTTGCCTCTTCTTCTGAGAAATTAGTAGAAAAGGGTGAAGAAATATTAGCTACTCGTCAGAGAGTAGAGCTTCTGGAAAAAGATAAAGCATCCAAAGCTGAAGAGCTAAAGAAATTGAAAGAGGAGTTGGCTCGTCTTCAAGAACGAATTGCTGTCATAGAAACAGAGCAAGCTGAGGTCATTGCTGCTTATATTTCTGAAGCCGAACGCTGTGAAACTCTTCAAAAGGAGCAAGAGCAGATGCTGACAGAACAAATTGAAGAAGTTAATCGTCTCCAATCTGCTATTATCATTTTTGATGAACAAAATGTCGCTGTTGAAGCAGCAAAAAAAGTTCAAAAAGCTCATGAAGAGAAAATGAGTATTGTACTTGATCGTATTAAGGAGCTAATAACTCCTAATAAATAGATCTTGTAATCAACATTTTGATTTTAAATAAAGACGAATGAGAACCTTTGATCTGATTTTTGACTTTGTTGTTTTAATAATGAAGAAAATATGTTCAGAGGTAAATAATACATGACACGTTTCAATAGAATAGAATATACAAATGAACTTTGTAATTCTATCAGATGATATTAAACCAGAGATGATCTTAGTTTAATACTGATTAGAAAAAATAAAATTCAGACATAAAAAATATCTTTAAACTCAATTTTTCATGATCTTTGGATTCGAGAATCAAAAGACTAGATATCATTTTCATAAATATGATACTGACATGGATGATGAACGATGATGAATTGTAAATGTATGTCGGATGAACAGGAAAACCGACAAATGATGGAATGAACGGATAAACCGTCAAAAATGAATGATAATGAATGGATGAACCGTCAGATGATGATGAATGAACGGGTTAACCGTCGGATTATAATGAATGGGCGAACCGTCGGATGAATGAGATAAATGAACGGATGAACCGTCAGGCATTAATGAACGGGCGAACCGTCGGATGAATGTGATAAATGAACGGATGAACCGTCAGGCATTAATGAACGGGCGAACCGTCAGATGACTGTGTCGCTTCATTATTTGAGGAACTTCTGTCTATAAATATAGCAGAAATCTGACAAGAACGAACACTTCTACTCTTAAACATAAAAATGTCGTCTGAAGAAGTATCCAGGAAGGCTGAAATTGCCCCGAAGGTTCAGAAGGGCACTGAAGAACGCCCTGCCGATCCAGTTCATTCGAAGGAGGTAGAAGCAGGCGAAGGTTCGTCTGCACCCAAGCCACCACGAGACATTCTGGACTTTCTGCTTGATCCAGGAAGGACTGAAGAAGAGGAAGCCATGAGGATGGCTGCTTACAAATTCCTCTTGGGTTCCAGCAAAGAAGTTCTCAGCTCTTTTGCTGATCGCATTTTCAAGAAGGACGGCAGCGGTCCGCGTCCAAATGTAGAAAAAGATGATAGTGATCTTCCTTAATATCATGTACTATCATCCATGATGAAATAAAATTTGAATCTTATTCATGAACTTTGAACTTTGTCTGATGATTTACAAGTATTTATATTTATACATAATACTTTTTAAGGAATTTGCCATTAATAGGCATCATAGCAATTTGACCATCCAGTTCTGAGAGTTGATAAGCTCCATTTGAGAAAACTCTGCTCACAATATAGGGACCTTCCCACTTTGCGTCGAATTTGCCTTTGCTCATATGAGTCAAAGTCATAGGACGTCTGACTGTTAGAACAAGTTCTCCTTTTTGATATGCTCGAACTCTGACTTTCTTGTTAAAAGCTCTTGAGATTCTAGCTTGATAGAATTCAATATTCTGTTGAGCAGATAATCGCTTTTCATCCAGAGCTTCTAGTTCCTGAAGTCGAAGACGGTCATTATTCTCGGCGGTAAGTTCATTAGCGATTGCTATCCTTAAAGAAGGAATTTGAATCTCTAATGGAAGAATAGCTTCGCATCCGTACACCAGAGAGAAAGGTGTACATTTAGTAGTATTACGAACTGTAGTACGGTAAGCCCACAAACATTCATCGAGTTTCTCACTCCAATTACGTTTGTTAGTAGAGACAAACTTCTTTAAGAGTTTGATGATGGTCTTGTTGAAAGCTTCTGCTAATCCGTTAGCTGTCGGATTATATGCGGTAGAAGCCACATTGTTGATCCGATGATCGTCGCAGAATTGAGTAAACTTCTGACTGACGAACTGTGGTCCATTATCATGAATGATGCGTCGGAGAACACCAAATCTGTAGATGACATGATGCTTGATAAAGTTGACGACATTAAAAGTCTTGACTTCAAATAAAGGAATAGCTTCGGCCCATTTGGAGAAATAATCGGTTATTACGAGAATAAACCGATAACCTTTTGATGACGGCGGATTGATCGGACCGATAATGTCCATGCCCCAAGCTTCGAAGGGCCATGATGCTGCCGTTGGATATAGAAATTCTGAGGGTTGATGAATAAAATCTGCATGGATTTGATAAGCTTTACACTTCCTTGCATATTCGATGGCATCTAATACCATAGTGGGCCAATAATAACCCATACGTCGAATACGGTCTTGAAGTTTTGGTCCAGGCTGATGTGCTCCACAAATTCCATCATGTGCTTCATGAATAATTTGTTGAGCCTCATCACCGGCAATACATCGAAGAAGTAAACCATCATAAGCTCGACGATATAAGATTTTTGTAGTATGATTGTAATAGAATCTGAGTGATCGTCGTGTGATAGATGCTGCCTCACTCGGATTATCTGGAAGAATATCATACAATACGAAATCTAAGAAAGGAAGTCTCCAATCTTTATCCGTATTCTGAGTTTCAGCTGAATTACTGAAGATGAATTCCATGCTAGAATCAGATGAAGATGATAATAATTTACGACTTAATCCAAATCCTCTTATTGTATTGACATCATGAGATGTTGATTCTTCAATGTCAACTGGAAGTCCTAGAGTTAGATTGTTTTCGAGATGAAATAATTCTCGATTGCAAACAACAATCATTTGTTGACGTCTAATTGGAATAGCTAACACCGTCGCGAGATTAGCAAGAGCATCAGCTTCTGTGTTACATGCTCGCCTAACATGTTCGATGAAGAATTCTTCAAATGAAGAAGTTATAGATATAGCCGATCTATGATAAGGAACCAGATCTTGATGGCGAACTTCATAAGTACCCCTTATCTGATTAACAATGAGTTTAGAATCTCCATACGCTTCCAAATGTTGAATATTCAGATGTTTAGTGAGCTGAAGACCAATGAGTAATGCATTATACTCAGCTACGTTGTTTGAACATGGCTGATCGAGAGAATAAGCGCTTTGGATAGCAAGACCTTCTGGCGACACAAGAACGATTCCAACTCCAGCGACAATGTCACCATTAGGACCTATTCTTGAAGCTCCGTCAAAGAATAGACGCCAAGTAGAATATTCTTCATCAATTTGATTTGAATCTAGGACTTCATTTGGGATTTCATCATAGAGTTTTGAATTTTCTGGAATTGAATGAGCAGCCAGAAAATCAGCTAAAGCTTGTCCTTTGACCGATTTCTGAGGAATATAAAACACTTGGTTTCTTCATCATGACTCGTATAGGATTGATCCTGGAAATGACATGAATGGTCTGGCCAATGATATAATGTCGTGTCTTTTGAACAGCGAACATCAGGGCTAGACATTCTTTTTCGATCGGTGAATATCGAGGTTCAGCTCCAGTCATAGTACGACTGAGATAGTAAATAGCTTGTTCATGACCATTTTTATTCTTTTGAGCGAGCAATGCACCCAACGAATGACTCATTGCTCGGGTATATAGGAGGAACGGTATTCCTGAGACAGGAGGTACCAATAATGGAGGGCTCATCAGATATTGTTTTATATTATCGAATGCTTTCTGACATTCATCATTCCAGACAAAAGAAACACCTTTCTTCATAAGTTTATTGAATGGTCTGCAGCGTCCTGAAAGATTAGAGATGAATCTCCTGATATAAGCGATCCTTCCTTGAAATCCTCGTAGCTCTTTTAAGGTACGTGGAGGACGCATCTCTTGGATGGCTTTGATCTTCTCCTGATCCACGTGTATACCTTTCGAGGTAATGATGAAGCCGAGAAATTTGCCACTAGAGACGCCTAAGAAGGACTTAGTAGGGTTCATCTTTAATTGATGCTTACGCATTAGATCAAAAATAGTCTTCAAATCTTGGATGTGATCCTCTTTTTGTCGACTTTTGACTGCAATATCATCAACGTAGCATTTGACTGTTTTCTGTAAGTGTTCACAGAATATAGTGCTCATGGCTCGTTGATAAGTTGCTCCTGTATTCTTGAGACCGAATGGCATCACTGTATAACAGTATGTACCGATCGGCGTTCTGAAAGAAGTGTGTTTCTCGTCATCTGGAAACATTTTAATCTAATTGTACCCAGAATACCCGTCCATGAATGACATCCGTTCAAACCCACAGGTGTTATCGATCATAACATCAGTAATTGGTAGAGGAAACTCGTCTTTAGGACATGCCGCATTGAGATCGCGAAAGTCTATGCATACTCTGATCTTACCAGTCTTTTTAAGGACAGAAACTATATTAGCCACCCAATCGGGATGTTGTTCCTCTCTAATAAACCCAGAGGCCATGAGTTTATTAACTTCAGCTTCAATTGCATCCATGATATCTGGACGAAATCGTCGCTGTTGTTGCTTGACCGGCTTTGCATTCGGCATGATATTGAGTTTATGAGTTGCGATTTGTGGATCAAGTCCTGGCATATCTTCATAACTCCAAGCGAAGACATCGATGTATTCTCGAATAAGTTTGATCATGTCTTGCTTATCTGTTTCTGAAAGACTTTCACTGATGAATATTGGTTTGGGGGATCCCTCTTCACCAACATCTATTTGAACAAGTTTATCTTCAGTCGGAGGTTCTTTTTGCTCTAATCGAAACTCCCATTGATTATCTAACCTTTGGGCCCATTGTTCTGATTCAGGTGAGATTTCAAATTCGTCTTCGTTTTCATCATTTTCTTCAGAACTGTCAATGGAGACCATGTTGGAAGACAGAATGTTGTAGTGGAAGTTACCGATACTTGTATCAGAATCCCAAGAGGTGGTACTAGAAGAATCAGATCTCTTATCTTCGTCAGATTCGAGATCTTCATGGACAGTATTGATAAAAGGAGTAGGAGCAATATAACCTAATCCGCATTTTGTCCTCCCATATTTCAGAGGAGGAATCCGAACATGCATTTTTCTTCTTTTTCCATTATTGAGGCCAATTCTGAAGTCATAGCCCATAATTTTAATAATGTCTTTAGATTGCTGACTATAACGACGTAATTGTAACCTTCCAGTATCATCGTCTTTGTCTTCGTCTTCCAAATCAGAAGGATTCTGAGGCCCTTTGTAGAAGAATATTGGAATGTCTCCTGGCTTTCTACTAGGAACCAGAAAGTATGAAGTTTGTACTGATTCTAGGGATACGTCTGTATGAAAAGTCTGTACAACTCCTATGGTTATTGTTCTCAAGTCATCTAACAAATGCAAATAACTATGAACATGATTACACACATCAATATACTGCAAAGATGGAGACTTTTTATTAAATTTAAAAGTAGCAGTATTTACATTGGGAGAAGGCTGAGCCTTAGAAATCTTAGCCAAATCAATGACTAAAGGAGGAAAAGAAGAACGAGAGAAAGTTTTGTTTCGATTAAGATCGATAACAAATGGCTCAGAAGAGGTGAGCTCCCTTAAAGCCTGAGATAGAAGAGTAGTCCTCCCTCCAACAGGGATTACCAGAGTATCCTGTTTTATATGTGAAGATGCAGGAACTGTAGTACGCCCACTGACAGGAATAATCAGTGTATCTTGAGTAGACGACTGAGGTAATGGAGAGATCCGTCCGCTCACTAGAATAATGAAAGAACCTTCTCCAGAGGGTTTAGAAGATTGTTGCTGAGTAGTTCGACCTTTAACAGGAATTATCAAGGTCTCACTTTACGGATCCTCTTTCTCTATAGCTTGTATCACCCTTGTATACTCTTCTTTGTACGTCCGGGAATCATTGAAATAAGCTTCAACCCCATGGAAAGGATTTATATCAGCAACTTCCTTTTGTACTCTTCTATTGCTGTCAATGTATTTAAAACACTGATGAAGAGTAGAAGGCACCACATTATTTTCATGAAGAAAGGGCCTCCCCAGAAGAAGATTATAAGATCCCACGATCTCGATCACATAGAAAGTGACTTTGGATCTGAAATCGCCTATCTGAAGTTTCAGATGAATCTTTCCCAAAGGCTCGCTTCGGCTTTGATTGAATCCCAGGATAGTAGTAACCGTCTTGGAAAGTTTGTGAAGAGGGATTTTTAGTTCATCCAACAGACTCTTAGGCATGATACTTATAGCAGACCCTGGATCAATGAGGATACGATCTATCTTCATCGTATCTATATAACCGGTGTAGTAGAGAGGCCGATCATGTCGATTATCCTCCAGTAGCATATCGTCTTGTGTAAAGGTAATATTTGGGATAATCTTCAATACACTGTTGCAATGTAAGCAAGTGGCAGGTTTTTCATCTGGCTTCTTTAATTGTGCAAGACAAGAGTCAGCCTGTAGAAGTGCCTTACTTAACGTCTCCCGAGTTTCTTTAGAAAGACGTAGAAGTTCAAAGAGAGACATTCTAGCTGGAGTATTAGCAAGTTGGGCTAGAATGTCAAAGTTATAAGGCTTCTGAAGCCCAAGAGGAGGGGACTTCTTGATTGGCTTATCAAATCGAGCCTGTTGTTTGCCTTTCTCAAGAGCTGTAGGCTTGGAAGGAGTAGGTACAACCGGTGCAGTTGAAGGAACAGGTGCTATGGATGATTCTTCCTCAAGAGGAACATCAGGAGCATCTTTGTCAGCAGGAGGGATATCAGGAGTATCTTCAGGACTCTTGGAATAATCCTTTAGATAAGGTTTCCCTGTTCTAGTAGCACCAGCAAGTACTTCTTCCTTATCTTTTGATTCTGTGTCGGGAGTAGATCCGAAAGAAGTCATATGACATGACTTAGTTTTCCCAGCCTTCTTAGATTTTCGGGAAGTAGTCTTTTGAAGAGGAGGAGATTCAAAATCTGCTACCAGATCAGGATGAATCCATATAATTTCTCCTGTTTCCATAGTGATTGGTACTAATCCTTCAGACTGTGGAGGAGGAATATTTACTATTTCAAGAGTTGCCTTGGGAATAGGAACGATCCCGCTTTCAAGGAGTTGAGGAGGGAAATCTCCGAATTGCATAGAGACGACATTGGAGATGACGGTCTTATCTTTCGGAGTAAGAGTGATAGCTCCAGATTTAATCATTTCTTGGATCTTTCCTTTCAATACATAACATGTACGAACTGTGTGACCCAACATTCTGTGGTATGGACAGTATTTAGGATGATCCGTCTTACCAGCTTCATCAGGTTTCTTGATTTCAGGTAATTGTATTTTATTACCTTTCAGCAGACATTCAAAGATACCAAGGGCATCATCGTTATCAAAAGAGTATTCTTCTTTGGGACGAGGTGCTCTTAGTTGTTGAGTCATAGAGGCAGGAGGAGTTTGAACAGTCGATGCATCTTTACTCTGAAGATTAACTTCAAGGGTCTCTTTTCCCTTGCGAGTATTGGATTTAGCATTATTGTTAGTACTTTGACCTGTTTCTTTGGGAGTCATCTGTACTTCTAAACCTTTGAAGGTTTCAGCACTAATTTCTGCGGCCTTGGTACTAACTATGAAGGAAGGCCAATCTTGAAATTAAGTAGATCCTGTCTACATGGTGATGATTGGCAACAAATTTGATTTGCATGTGTCGATGGTGACAGCATCAGGAGTTCCAAGAGGCATCTTCAGAGCTTCTCTTCAAAATCGTTCAATGAATTCCTCTGTAGTTTCATTATTTTTCTTCTTGATTCTTATAAGAGCAGTCATAGTCATGTCATTGAGCCCTTCATAGAACAGTTCAAGAAATATTTGTTTGAAACCGGCAAATGAGGTAATACACCCATCCGGGAGACTTCTATACCATTCATAAGTCGTTCCTTTGAGACATCCGACAAACACCCGAGTAAGGAGGGCGTCACTTGGTTGCAGCTGGTCAGTCATCAATTTAAAGTAATTAATAAACTGACTCGGAGAAGTGGTTCCATCATAGAATGAGATAGTAGGAGGTTTGTATTTAGGAGGATACGATACTTGCTTCCATTCTATTGGATAAGGTTGCTTGATGCCTAACCTTTGTAAACCATCCTTCTGTTTGAATACCTCAAATTGAGTTCGGAGATTCCTCAATTCTTCAGTAACAACTCCGGAGGATTATGGAGTTGTAGCTTGTAGAGAATAGTTGGGAGGAGGAACATCATTATAAGCACTACCCCCAGCTCCAGAGTGACTAGGAACCGGTTGAGCTTGCCCAGGAGTATTGGATTGTACTGCTGGAGGAACATGTACTGGACTTACACCTGCGTCAATTGGTATGGCATCTGGTACAGTCTGTTGATTTTGTAGCTGGGTTACCATGAGTTCATACATCGACTTCATAGTGTCAGCCATAGATTTCATTTGCTGTTCCAAAGAAGCAATTCTTTGTTCTTGAGGAGTCATGGAAGAAGAAGGTTCATCAGTATTCCCATCGACCATATAAGTCGTGACTGTACGAGGGATTATTGATGAACTAGTGGATGTTGTCTGTTCTGAATCATTACTTTGTGTATCAAAGTCATTTGTAGGAGAATTACCCCCAGTAGGCAGAGGTGGGAAGTTAGATTCTCCAAGAAATTCAGAATCATCTTCAGAAATCAAAGTCCTTTGACTAGAGGCCAGGACTCTTGCTCTGGTGCCTCTGTATACTCCATCTGGACTATCAGTTCTACCCCCAGTATCCCGAGAGGTCATGTTAACAGAAGCAAACAGAGGTTCATCTTCATCAGGCATCGGTTCACACTGAATCCGGGTGAAGACAGATTGTCGTTTAGTTTGACATCTGCATTGCATCATGACTCTTGGCTGGAAGTCACATTCATGATTAGCATAGTCATGATCCATTGATTGACATCTGCATTGAATTATGACTTTTGGCTGGAAGTCATATTCAGCATGGTCATGATCCATTGACACAGAATTATTCCTTCTCTTCTGTTGAAGATGTTCTCGTAAATCTGTCTGTGAAGATTGAGGTACATCAGAGTACATTCTTTGTGTATTTTTAGGAATATATTTCCGGTTCTTAGGTCTTGATGGCTCTTGATTATATAGAGAGTGATTAATCTGAGCCATATAATTTCTAGCATACTCTGCATCTGGATCTCTTGCTTTTGTTCCCGATTGGTATAGTTTTTTAACACCAGAAGTGCTTCCCAAACGGGTTTGATTAAGTTTTGTTCTTAGATCAGTTGGAGGTAAAACATTAGTTTTTGATACTTGGAGTTTTTCTTCCATTGATCTGGATATTTGCAGAGAAGGAAGAGTTAAACCACCCCCTTGATTAGGAGTTGGTAACAGACCCTCTTTTATAGACAAATTCTGTGCCCAATTCGAAGAAGTCGTAGAAGAAGACATTAAGAAATGTTTCTTCTTAGACTTATTCAAGTTTTGAGACATAGAATGTCCAGAAGGAAGAGTAGTCAAAAGACCATCTCCTTTTTTTTGACTAACAAAACTGTCAGTCAAAGCTGTTCCTGAAGTAAACACTACAGGAGCAGAAGAAACAACTAAAGAGTTATTTCTTTTCGAAGGGACTTTGTGAGCCATTTGTGGAGGAGTTCTAGCAAGACCACCCCCAATTCTAGTAGAACTTGGCAAAGAAGAAGAGATAGCTAAAGAGCTATTCTTCTTAGATGATGTATGTAGAATACACGCTAAAACAGACTTGGTTAAAGAACCAGTGCTGTTGGCGTGACTTTTGAATTTAGAAATACACGCTGGAACAGATTTGGCTAAGGAGCCAGTGCTGTCAGCGTGACTATTGAATTTGAGATTGCACGCTGGAACAGGCTTGGTTAAAGAGCCAATACTGTCAGCGTGACTTTTGATTGTGAGATTGCACGCTGGAACAGGCTTGGTTAAAGAACCAGTGCTGTCAGCGTGACTTTTGACTTTGAGATTGCACGCTGGAACAGGCTTGGCTAAGGAAGTAGTGCTGTCAGCGTAACTTTTGACTGCTGTCGTCTTCGAGCACACAAGAGCTGCGTGCTTGCAGTAGAGTCCTTGCCAGTGTTAGGAGTAGACACTGTGGCAGAAACTTCACCATTGATTGCCAACAGATTCTTAGGGACGTAGACAGATCGTCTCTTCGAGTTGGCAGTGGTGATGGAGGCTGAAGTGGGCTTGCCACACTTAGCCCGCTGCATTTCTTCGTAGGCGAGTTGTTCGAATTGGATCGATATCACCTTCTTCGTCGAGCCGACTGACGAAGAGTCGCATTGAGTTGTTGCCATCTCAGAAGAGGAGACAGTTTTCCCCAGCAGAGTCGCCAATTTGTTTTCCATAAATAAATTTACTTTATTTATTGTGTATCTGGGAAAATTACAACTGTAGGAATCCGATCTAGAAGACGATCGCTTTATCCCTTAGACGATGCGAAGAAGAAAAGCTCTCAAAATTTCAACAGCAATTTAGATATCTATGTATCTGTACAATGAATGAGAAAAGAACTCTATTTATAGAGTCAAAAATAACTGAAAAGATAACTGTCTTCACAACCTGCGCATAGTTGAAAATCATGTAGGATTTAACATACACAAGGTTATGGGCAGTTAGTGGACGTGGCCTGTAACTGTTGGACACATGGCAATCGTGCATGAGTCGTGTACAAGTTACAGGACGCGCAGGTGAGAGATCGGTGGCATGGCTGCCACGTACTACAATTTGATGAAATCCATGCAGACTTGTTGAAGACGAAATCCACGCAGCCTTGGGGCAGAAAGCTTCAGAATCCACACAAACTTGGGGCAGAAAGCTTCAGAATTGTAATGCCTGTGGTTCGTATTACGTATTCTTGGAATACGTGTACGTATTTTATTTTGTATTGCATGATTTTCTCCCTGGGCTTGGTTTATTCTTGGATTGGGTTGGCTTGGTTCGGTTTGGGATTTGCTATTGGTTCATGATGAACCCATGAATGAACCCCCTACCTACCACCACCATTTATATTTATTACCCCCTTCTCATTTCTCTCTCTTTATTTATCATTTTCTCCACCATTACTTCCTTACCTACCAGAGAGAGAGAGAGTGAGCTCTAGGCAAGTGCAACTTTCTTCATGGAGGAACTCTAATTTTATTGCTTCATTCTCTCCCTTACAGCATTTTGACTAGCTTTAGAACTTGGCATTTTTACTTTCCATGGCTAGATTCTTGTAGATCTATATTTACTTTATTTTCAGATTTCTTGGGTTTTGATCTACTTAATCTTGTTATTTCTGTGTTTTGAGGGTTCCATGTGGTAGAGAATCTCGTTCTACCCCATTTTGACCTATGAAAGTTCGGATTTGGGCTCCGGATGATAGAGTTATGCAGCTTGGAAGCTATGGCTTATGGTGTACTTCTTCTCGGAAATTTGGAGAAGAAGCACAGTTTCGAGCCGCATGATAGCACTTGACCTCATGAATATTCATGCGGCAAGTCAGCTTCGAAACCGCATGCACTATCAACTGGACTTGACCGCATAACAAGTTCATACGGCAAGTATTTAGTTCGGCCGCATGAGGCTCTTGTACTTCTAGCCGCATGGGGCCCTTCTTCCCGAACCGTATATGCACCCTTGCTCCCAGCCGCATAGGCATTGCTCCCCGCTGCCGCATGGGACTTCGCCCATCCCGAGCTGCATGAACTCTAATACTCGCGAGCAGCATAGACCGCAGTCTCCCGCTGCCGCATGAGGACCCGAGTCCTCTCAGCCGCATGACTGACTGATCCCGAGCCGCATAGATCCTGATTTTCTTCAGCCGCATGAGACCCCTCCATTCCTGACCGCATAAGCTTCTGCAGCCGCATGCGCTGCACGCCCGCACTGCCTTGAGACCGACCTTTCCGAGCCGCATGAACTCGAATTTCGGGCCGCATGAACCCATATCCATTCAGCCGCATGGGCTGTTCTCTTCCAGCCGCATGTGATCATTCCTGGCCACAAATGCCTTAGCCGCATGGCTCTTCTATAGCCCTGAATATTGATATTTTATTAGATATTTTACGTCCATTTTATATCCTTACGCCTTTTGTCATAAATTTGATAATCATGGATTTGTTTAATATATTTGGAAATGATACCTGAGCATGACACGATAGTGACCCGTAGTGGTGCACTCTTGACAAGAAAACCTGACATGACCTGATAGTGGCCCGTCGTGGCGCACTCCTGACAAGAACACTTGACATGATAAACCTGACATAATATATCTGATAAGCTGTTACGACGGCTACCTGACATGACATGACCTGTATAATTAATCCTGGACACCGTGGGTGATCTTGCTTGTACAAATAATCCAGTCCTGTCTTGCATCATGTCTAGGAGGGGACTTCTGAGTACCACGGTCAGGAGTACCTACTGAAATGGACTAAGGCTAATAACTAGATTAATACAGTAGCCATGAAGAGATCTCCCAGCTACAGGCAATCCCGTTACCTGGGCGCGCTTGGGATCTGTAGCCTGCCGTCAAGTAGGGCACATTTCCAGCACACTGTCATGTGTTGCATCCTTCAAGCTACCTAAGGGTACATGCGTTTCCTGGACGGTGTATCCACCTGAATTCAACCCCTAATTTTGACCTGGGTGACCTGGATGGTCTGCAGGGCTTGTGGCTGTGGAGTAATCTCACTGCATCTTGCTAGTAATTAGGCCTATGATAACCCTAGCTAGTTAAAGTATCAAGCCGTAATTCTTGCTTGGCCGTGAAATGATTGGATGGAGTCTAACCAGTCTAGTCTTGCCCTGACCTTGTTCCAGATCACAGCATGAATTGAATGCCTGTATTTATTTTACCGATAAATGGTGAGAGTTCCAAGTTCTGTTCAGACGAAGGGTTACAACCCCGGTCCTTGTTTGGTTTACGGGTTGTAACCTGGTTATCTGAATAGTTCCATGGTTATCTCGTCGTATATCATCCTGATGTATTTTCCTTATTTCCAGTTCTTACTTTTATTTATACTCTTGTGCTGATTGCTGGTTTTAGTTCCTAAGTGAAGCTTCCTTTGTGACACTTGCTTTTTCTGGGATCTGATCCAGCTGGTTTTGTATGGCCAGATTTCGGAGCAGCTCCAGAGGATCTACCGACTATCCAACCCGATGGTGGCGACTAGACGTAACCCGGGCAACGAGTGGGTCTATTTTTGCTCTCCCACTTTATTGTAAAAATATTCTTTTGAGGCGTTTAGCCGACGAGCACCTGTTTAGCTCGATTGTATTTACTTACTGTCTGCCTACGGGCTGTAACATGATTGACAGATCCTAGGGTTGATCATGTATGACTAAACTCTTGCTAGTCCTTACATTTTGTAACGACTAGCTTCATGATCAGCTGAATATGTAATATTTGGGACGCCTTATTATTGTATATTTAATGATCATACATCTTGTAACATTTACTTACTTGCTTGTGATTGAGACAATAGGCTTGTGTATGACCTTAGGAGACTATTGGCTTGTAGAAAACCCTCATGTATCTAGACAGCCGTGACCGTATAGCGAGATGGAATCCATTTCAATATACGTAGCTGGCTATGTCTGCCCCCGCTCTCCAGTATTCTGGTTCTGGGGCGTGACAAGAATCCACGCAGACTTGGGGCAGAAAGCTTCAAAATCTACGCAGACTTGGGGCAGAAAGCTTCAGAATTCACGCAGACTTAGTGCAGGAAGCTTCAAAATACACGCAATCTTGAGGAAGGAACATAGAAGTTCAAAATACATGCAGACTTGAGTCAGAACGGCCAGCTGTCTTGATTCGACGTGCCTCGACTGACACAAAATCTCTGACATTGATTGCCTTGTCAGTTGCATTAAATGATAATAAGCTCTTTTGGTATGCCAATTTGATGAAGGCTGAGTCTTGTTGAAGAAGATTTCGAAAGTCACGCAATAGTCGGCTGTGATCTCTCGAGTTCCGTACATACGTGGCATACGAGGAGATATTCTTTGACTGTCGTGCTGTCAGTCATAATGACACTCTGACAAATGATGAGCTGTCCCAGCGTAACTTTTGAATATTGTCTTGATCAACTCAGCGTGACTTTTAGACTTTGTCCTGATTAACTCAGCGTGACTTTTAGACTTTGTCCTGATCAACTCAGCGTGACTTTTAGACTTTGTCCTGATCAACTCAGCGTGACTTTTAGACTTTGTCCTGATCAACTCAGCGTGACTTTCATTTTTGAGGCCTACATCAAGTTAGTCCGTGTTGCTTGGGGTCATCACTCCTTGGGCGAGTCAACGTGGGAGCGTGAGGATGATATCCGATCGCGATATCCCGACATGTTTGACTCGTGAGGTATAATGTCTTTTGTATGCCTCATGTCTTCGATTCCTTGCTTGCATGAATAATTGCTTGATTGCTTGACTAGTATAACTTGCCTGTGATTAGTATAGCTTGTCCTTGCACCTCTGGCCCCTTGATTAAATTTCGAGGACAAAATTCTTTTAAGGTGGATAGAGTTGTAATTACCATTGTTCGTATTACGTATTTTGGTATACGTGTACGTATTTAGACCCGTATTGTATGTCTCCTTGTTTGGTTCGGCCCAACTTGACTTGGTTCGGCTTGGTTTTCCATGGTTCGGTTTTGCTTGATTTTATGTGAACCAAACCACTTCCACCTACCACCACCTTCATTAAATATCCCACCACACATTTCTCTCTCCTCATTAATTCTTCTTCTTCTCCACTATTACTTCTCCACCAACCTGAGAGTGGAGAGCTTAGGCAAGTGCACCTTGCTTCATGGAGAAAGTCCATTTTTATTGTTCCATTGTCTTCCTCATGTGTTTCTAATCCACTTTAGTACTTAGCATTCTTTATTTCCATGGTTAAATTCTTGTAAATCTAATTTTGTGATATTTTCGGTTTTCATGAGTTTGATCTATCAAACCTGTATGATCTTGTCATTTGATGGTTCCATGTTGCAGAGAATTTCACTTTTGCCCAAATTTGACCTACGAGTGTTTGCTGAGCCGCATGAGCATTAATTGCCTTGACTACATGGCCACTAAATTTTTGTTGGCCGTATGGCCTTTCAGGCTTATGCGGTCAGGGCCATTTAGGTCCGCACGCCCTTTTATTTAGTTGCATTATTTAATCGCCTTTGGCTTTTATTTGCAAGCTGCTTACATTTAATACATGCATTAGCTGGCCACGTACAAGTGTTTATTTGCTGGGCCCCATGAGCAATCAAATGTTGGCCATTGGCCATTTCCTAGCCGCATAAGCATTTGCTATAAAGTTGGCCGCATGGCAATTTAATTAAATGTTAGTCGCATAGGCCAACACCAAAGTGAGCCGCATGCATTAGCATTTAGCAATGCATGGCCTTTTCTCAATGCATGTATTTAGCATTAATGAGCTGCATATGGCATTTAAGCATTTAAATGCTTATAGTAACAGCAGCATGCCGCATGGCTCTTAAGCATTAAATGCTTATAGTATTAACATTTGCTTATTTTGCATGCATTAATACGTAGCCGCATAAGGAAACATCTTGGCCGCATGGCCATTTTGGCAAGCTTTTGTATATTTTTTTATGCATGCTTGCATGCATACTTTGATGCATTAGGACCTTGGCCGCATATGAAATAAAGTTGCTTGCCGCATGCATTATAACCCATTGGCCGCATGCATTGTAATCCGCATGCAAGCTTGCATTTAGCTAATCCATTTGTATACAAATGCAAGTCTTTGCCTGCATGCATATTAATGCATGCTTTGTTGTATGTTTTGTCGCATGCTTTGTTGCTTGCATGATTACATGGCTTTGCTTGCATGCATATTAATGCATGCTTTGTTGCATGCTTTGTTGCTTGCATGATTACGTGGCTTTGCTTGCATGCATATTAATGCATGCTTTGTGGCATTGCTTGCTTGCAAATGCCAAAAGTGAGCCGCATATGGGAACATAGGAACAAATCAGCCGCATGAAGTATTAATGCATTATATTAATGTATGCTTAATTATTTAGCATTAGCTGCATGTTATATTTAATGCATTATATTGCATGCTTATATATTTTGCTAGCCGCATGCAAGCATTTAATTGCTTAGCCGCATAAGCAAGTGATTGCTGGCCGCATAAATTTTTTTTCGAACCGCATGAGTCCCCCACAGCCCTTGCCCCTTCTAATATTTAATTACTAAAGGTGTGCTTGTGCCAAATTAATTGTTCCCTGACACGATGGTGACCCTTTGTGGTGCACTTTTGACATGACGTGATAGTGGCCCAACGTGGCGCACTTCTGACAGTGAACATGACATGATATATATTTTGAAGGTTGTTGCGACGGCTAGCATGTCATGACAAGATTGGATGGCCTAGAAACCGTGGATGATTGTGTTTGTGCAATTGAACCAAAAATGTTTGTATCATGTCTAGGACATGGATACCTGAGTACCACGGTCAGGGGTACCTACTGTAAATGGCTAAGGCTAATAAACTAGAATAATTCAGTAGACATGAAGAGATTCCCAGCTACAGGCAATTCCGTTATCTGGGCGCATTAAGTGGACTTGTAGCCTACCGACGAGTAGGGCACATTTCCAGCATACAGTCACGTGTTGTATTCTTCATAAACGGACATTCGACCTGGATAACCTAGATGGTCTGCTGGGCTTGTGGCTGTTGGATAATCTCATTGCATCTTGCTAGTAATTAGGCCTGTGATAACCCGAGTTATTTAAAAGTATCAAGCCGTACTCTTGATTGGTCGTGATTGATTGGATGGAGTTTATTCCAGCTTAGTCTTATCCTGATCCCGTGCAAGATTGTGACATGACATGATTATTGATGGTTGCCTTAACAATAACGATCGGGGGTCCAGTTCTGTTCAGGCGAAGGGTTACAACCCCGGTCCTTGTTTTGTTTAAGGGTTGTAACCTGGCTCCCGGAGCAGTTCTGTGTCCTCTCTTCGTTTATTATTTTTACTGTACCAATAGTATTTAAGACGGGTTTCTATTCAGGTGAAGGATTACAACCCCGATCCTTATTTGGTTTAAAGGTTGTGACCTGGCTACTTGAATGGTTTTCCCGTACTCAGTTTACTGTTGTTATCTCTATTATTATCAGTTTTTTATTTATTATCTTTAATATTCTATTGTGATATGCTGGTTTTAGTTCCTAAGGGAAGCTTCCTTTGTGGCACTTGCTCTTTCTGGGGTCTGACCCAGCTGGTTTTGTGTGGCCAGATATCGGAGCAGCACCAAAGGATCCACCTATCTTCTAGCCAGATGGTGACCACCAGGCGTAACCCTGGCAACGAGTGAGTTACTTTTATCCTCTCACTTATTTGTAAAATTATTATTTTGAGGCATTTAGCCGGCGAGCACGTGTTAGCTCGTATTGCACCTTATTTACTGTCTGCCTACGGGCTGTAACATGATTGGCAAATCGTAGGGTTGATCATGTATGACTGAAACTCTTGCTAGTCCTGACATTTTGTACGACTAGCTTCATGATCATCCAATATGTAATGTATGGGACGCCTTGCTATTATATATTTGGTGCTCTGACATCTTGTAACTATTATTGCTTGTTTGAGATTGAGACAATAGGCTTGTTCATGACCATAGGAGACTGTTGGCTTGTTGTTAAACCCTCATGTATCTAGACAGCCGTGACCGTATAGCGAGGTGGGTTGCACTTCAATATACGTAGCTGGCTATGTACGCCCCCGCTCTCCAGTATTCTGGTTTTGGGGCGTTACAGCATGGGCCACCATAAAAACTTATCACGACCCGCTCCCAATTTTGGGATACGAGTTCGTGGCCAAGTCCAGCCTACATTGCAGCATCGGCGGTAGTACGCAGTCTATGATAACAATGGTCCACAACAAGCACAACACGCATGTATATATATATCATCCACAACTAAGCCAGCAATAATCACCAAAATATCCAATAGTCTCAATATTATAAATATGAAATAATCCACTATAACTCAGAAAGTCTCGGAAACAAACCCGGATAGCAGAAAATAAAATAGACAACTAAACTCCATAACTATGACTACTAACTAATGCGAATCCATAAGGAAGAAAATATGCTAATTCGCATCAACGCTGGAACCGGGTACGCCAGTGATGTCAGGGTCGCCAATGTACTCACCGTAGACCTCGGGGCAAATCTCTTCGTCTAAAGCTAAAAAATAGTTATCCAATCAGGATTGGAGCAAGATCACCATAACACTACATTACACAATATATTATACAAGCATGAAGGAACAATAAAAGGAATTTAACTGAAGACAAGTGCATGACATTGTATGATAAGAAAGTACCATTGAGACGTGATAACAATATGAAGGTAGACTTGACATACCACGCTAAGACATAATAACAATAAGAATGTAGACTTGACGAAAGAAGAACAATAGACAATAGAGCAACAATAATTAAGTCACATGTGCTGTGTGTTTTAGAATACCGACTTTCAGCATGTAGACGTCTTGGGATATCCGTCAGTCATTCGTGTGGTGCATGACTGATATTATGCAATCAATGTATAGGGGGTCTGTATTCAATTCGTTGACCACATGCTTACTTGTTGTATTCCCTCGCCCGACTCACTTACAATACATGTCCCCTACGATAAACATTAGCAATACGATAAATTGTAAACAATAGGAAAGAATGAGTAAGGCATGAACATGTATGTATATCCAACCGATTCTAACTCTCGTGCACAATAGTAATCATGAACAACGACAACCATGAACCATAAGGGAGTAATAGTGAAAAGACGACACAAAGATACATGCAGTATAAAATAAAGGAAACATAGGTCATAGTGATACTTGCCTGCTCCGATAGATGATAAAGTCACAAGTCAAGACGTCGTAGCCCGATCTATCCCGACACAAAAAACCACAAGTTAGATCAACGATTCCCACTCTAAAAATCCTAGAAAGTGGCTAATGGGTTAAATTAATTAATACTATTCTAATTCTGGAATAAGTTATTTAAAATCCTACTTTAACCTATTTAATTCTGAAATAACAATCTAAACACAATATTTGGCCAAGGAAAGTCACGGTTCCAAATTCGGGACCCGTGGCACGCAAACCGAGACATACTATTGACTAACTAGTCAAATATTATGAATTCAAAAGTTTGAGCATGCAACATGGTATATTTCAGTGTCATGAGTGCACCGGAATCGACCGCACTACAAAATCACGATTTGGTCAAAAGTTATCGCCATTATGGCTAACCATGACCAAATCGATGAACCGTTGACCAATTCTGACTTCTATGAACAAAATAAAATACTAGATGAAACTTTGAATTTCTGGAAAAATTACATTTTGTAGAGCTCGGTGTCATCTTTCCAAAACTTCAAACGGATCGCGAAACGGAGTTCGAGATCACTCGGAATCTCGAAAACCGTACGACGTATTGATTTTTGGACAACCGACACTCAAATAATTATTCAGAAATTCGAGATCAAAATAACAGAAAATAAATTATATATTCAGAAACCTAACCTCAATACGCTTCTAAAAAAATGGCTCACAAAAAGGACGTCTAGATCAACGGCAAACCCTCCGCGAAGTCGAAGAACTCTACCGAACTCTCCCACAAAAAACTGCTAAAATTAATATAGGGTTTTCGGAAACCTAAAATATACTAATATATATATATATAGAAAGAGAGAGTTGGTGGGCTGTTAGCCACGGCTAAGGGACACGTGTCAGCCATCCTGCGTGCAAGCTGAGCTCGGCTCGGCTCCAAGCATGGCTCGGATTGGGATTCCAACTCGGCTTCGGAGACCGAGCCTCACCCACCCGCCGCTGACGGGTGGGCCTGCCACTAGCGCCTGTGCGGCTGACGGGTGGGCCCCCTGTTCAGCTGACTGGATAATTGACTGGAAAAATAGGGTTTTAATATTCAAAAAATTAAATAAAAATCAGGAAAAATCCTAAAAATTCCAAATAAATCCCCGAAAATTCCTAAAAATTCCTAAAAAATCTAGAAAATATTTTAAGGGTTCTAGAGCCCAAATAAATTCTTTGGCCTCATAAATACTCTCGGTTGCTCTCACAGTAAATAATAGAATCTTAGAAAAATAATAAAATCATATATAAAAGTATCTAGAAATCCTCATAAAATCCTAAAAATTCAAAAATGGTGAAATAATATACTAGGGACTATCTAGGGGCCCAGAGACCAAATACGACCTAATTTCCTTATATCTAATCTATAGGCTTAGGTAAAAATCTTACGATCCCAAATTAATATCCTAGTTAATAATTGATTCCAACTAAAAATAAAATAAAAAAATCTCCAAAATAGAAGATAAATTCTAGGAACCCAAATGCTACAACCCACCTTTGGTCACACTACTCCCTCAAAGATATATCACTAAAACTTTATAATCATCCAACTAATTACTAAAAATTGCTACCAATATATATCTACTGTATGTGGCATCTATAATCCTCTCATATCTATTAAGCAACCCAAAAATTTAACAAGCAACAAATTTGTACAAGTAGCTGAGAATATTGGTAAATTCTAATAAGCATGACCATTCGTCGCTCCGAAATAGGAAGGATAGGAAAATAAGGAAGAACAATCGAGAGTAAAAATGAAATTTCTAGAGCGGTAGAGAGTATCCAATGCTGCAGATGGAATGAAAGTTTATGAACCATTGACTTATTTGCTAGATTGGGCTTCTCTAGTCCAGTCACTTGCTAAATCGAAAAACCCTTCCTTTCTTATAGGAGCTTGCCATCCGTTCAATACAGGGGTTCCGTTCTCGAAATTCTGAACAAAGTTCCATAATAGAACGGAATTTGAGAAATCAAAATTGTGATCTTTTCCGTGGTTATTTAAACACACGAGAAAGGGATATAAATGCAATATACAAAATTGTATTACGACTTCCAGGTAGATAAAATAAGGGTTACGAATGACATCACATTCTAACAGATGGAGGCTACATAATTGGTATAGGGACCTATCTCAAATAGTTCAGTTTTATATATTCCAAAAATGGTGGTTAGTAGGGATGGGTTTTACTGGGTCTTAATGGGTTCCTTGATTGGACATCAATTGTTGGTTGGATGAACCTTGGATTTCAATCTATATTGATTGGACAAGATCCCAATGATAAAACTATTTCTACTAGGCTAGGGTAACCTAGAATAGGTTTCCACCCGAGTGGTTGAGTTAGTTGCTAGTCAGGTTGGTTAGCTAGGTCCCTAAAGCCCAAAAATGCGTCTTCCGTGACCTTTGTGTTTAATTAGCACGAGGAGACACAATTGAGTGGCACACTAGTGACATGTGCGTAGTGGGCTTCGAGTAGATCACAACCATATATTGGGTTGAAGGGTTCGAGTCGAGGTTAAGGTTCTAATGGAAGTCGAAAAGTATACGGGTATTATGGTAAGGGTTGTGGCTAGTCCTTTTGACCTGAAAGTCGTACCATAAAAATAGAGTACAAGGGGACGTGTTTAAGTGGAACATGATATACTTAGATGAAGGTGGAGTCGACTATGTCTTGCTTATGAACTTTATTGGAAGGTAACCGTTGGTCTCGCGCTTCGAATATTAGTGACACGGCCGGGGAGACAAAATGATCCAAATGGAAAGTGGGAGTCCATGGGGCACTAATTACCATCATAATGGAAATTATTCTAATCAATCGATAATCCTCGTACATCCCAAATTTTTAGAAGGCTTATAGTCTACCCTTCTTAGAAGTTAGGACATGGTCTTAGGAATAATGAGGTTAAAAGAATTCCAAAGTCCAGATATTGTACCTCGATCCTTGGTAATAAAGAATAAGGTATGGCGTAACGGATTACGGTAGATATAAGTCAAGTCAAGGATCGTTTCTTAATAAATAGAAAAACGAGTGTGTACAACGACACATGGTCGATAAAATAGAATGACCTACTCGTCCACCGTATTCAAGAGTTATCGACGGGGTAACCAGCTCTAAGGCACATCTTATGAAAAGATTCTAACAACTGAGTCATAAATTTCTATTTGTGTCAAGCCTGTCAGACTATTGTCACAAGGGTTCTAGTGATATGAGCTGTAGTGACCATGTATTACTGTTGATAACTGGTTGTTAATAATATGACCAGGTATTTAAGCTATGGTATTGGCTAAACTAGTGACTGTGGTGTTCCAACACTAGTTAGGTCTTAATAATAAAAATTTACATAATTAGGGCAATACTTGTTAGAAACCAATCTCGGGTTGAGTGCCGACCATTGCCACGGTAATGATTGTCCTTAACTTTGTCTACTCATCTCATGTCTAAACTGTGGGCTTTGGTCGAGGAAGGGTTGGATTAAGGCTTAAGGGTTGCTAGCTAAAGCAAGCTTCAAGCAAATAATTTGAGACTCACAACAATTGGTTTCTTGAGAATAGATAGTCTCCTAGGTTGGCATTTGACTAAGGATAAAACCCTAATCATTCTCAAATTCAGATGACTAGAGGGTCCCAATAGCAGTTTGGGGATCGAGAGGATAACGAGTAACTCAAGGCAAGGTTCTAGTCACATGGCTGGCCGATGGTAGCTACACTTGTATATACAACCACCATAGCCATGGGGATACTCTGTATCTTTCTACCAATTACGAGTTTTCGTCTTTCCAAATCAGTGAAAGACAAAAACAATAAAGTGTCCAAGGGAGATGTTACTGAATATAATTTCGTGATTCAAAGGCGAATGTATAATTCAAGAGGAATTGTCAATACAGTAGCGGATGAGATCATAGATACCTCTTTATCTCAATCCAAGCGGGATAATCAAGAAGAGAGTGAACCGAGTACACTAAGGTTGATCAGACCGTAGTACATCGACTCTGATTAGACAATATGTTAGCGGGCGTCCCCAATAAACAAATGTCTTGAATCAAGCTCGATAAAAGAGTAAGCTTGTAAAACTAGGCTGTAATTGCAGCGTTGGTCAAGATAGTCAAAATACAATTATGCGAGATTTTTGAAGAAAGCACAAGTAGTTCAAGTTTTGTGAGAATCAAAACCTTACCCGGTGTTCTTGCTTATACAGTCTTCCTACTATCTTCTTATCCATAAGACCTTGGTCGACTAATGGGTTATGGACCTCTAAATTTTATATTCCAGGTAAACCTATTAGTGTCAATCAATTCCCTCGTCAATAGATCACAAGGACCACGGAATGCTAGGTTGGGAGATATGCCACCCAACTTACAGAACTTCTACTAGTATTGGCCTTGGATCTTATGGGACACTCGGGGCATTTTCCTATCCTCTATAGTATCCTAAGCTTGTAATCATGTCTGAAGTCATTTCACCGAGGATATGCCTCGCCCGTATACTCTGGCTGTGGTAAACTCTTGGTTTCGTAACTCAAATATGATACAAAATCGACCATTTCTTAACTCTATCCAATATTGACTCAAGGGTAACTACGATCAAAAGAGGACCACTAGCCATAGTTTTAATAATATTCTATAACCTATATTTTTTTAAACCAATTTCAACTCTAGTGGTCGTGCCTCGCCAGTGCGCTGCTGGCTGCAGTGAATCCATAGTCTCCATAATTTAAATAAATGACGACAGTGCGCTGCTGTCCTGTCATTTTGAGTTAACTAACATTCCTTTTAACTATATCTGTAAAAATCCCTGCGCTTCTAGAGATTCAAACAAGTTGACTATGAAATAAAGCGTAAGGTAAGTATTTGTCCTATCAGTCATAACCCCTACAATAAAAAGATTTAACAGGAAGGAATAACTGAAGACAAAAGGAATACAAACATTCTAATATCTATTTAATGTGTATTCAAACCATGGAGGAAAGCTTTGAATCGAAGCTAACTCGAGGTCTGTATATGGATAACATAATCAGAAATTATAAAATAATAATCCTTAGGGAAAAATAGGAACTAAATAGGCAATTTGGGCTAAGATATGAGGATGATATCTAAAGAGGCAAAGAGAAAGAATTGCACAATTTATCAAGGTTAGATCATTTACTCTATGAAGTCCTGTCTCACCAAGTGAATAATCTATCCACATTAGATCGTATTGTCATATCAAGAGGAGATAGGTACCTATGGTGATCTGACAATCTATCAAAATTAATAACTCCTCATCTAAATTGTATGACCTAGACTACCCATCGATAAATTTGTATAAGGGACTCCTAGTCCTAGTCATTCTCTTAAATTCAATTAATCCTAACTCGTGAATGAGCATTTCTTATTCGCAGGCTCGCAATAGTATGACTAGCTTAAGTACTACCATGAGTTCGTATGATTTTCGAAAACAGACCTCATGGGCCACCACAAAAACTTGTCACGACCCGCACCTTTTTTTCCGGATACGAGACATGTCCAAGCCAGCCTATGTTGTAGTGTCGGCGGTAGAACGCTGTCACGGCCATGATGCTCAAAATCACAAATAATGCTCATTCACAAATTAATTTAATTTACAATATCCACAAATTTTACATTTGCAGAAAATATACGCTCGTACAAATATTAGAATGACTACAACTCATCTATCTAGCTAGTCTTTAGGCTTTTGTCTGCAAGTACACCCGTAATTTTCCATGCTAAGTGAATCTACGGCTAACCTAAAAAATATTAGTTTCCAGTCAGGAATGGAACGAGTACAATTCACTGAATGCAGTTTCAATAATAAAAATAACTATACAACAGAGATCAGCCTTTAGACATAGATTCATAAAAACAAATGAAGAAAAATAGAATAACTAAATATCGAAAACAGTAAATGAAAAATAAGAAATACTCACCAACTGACCGATTGAAATACCTTTGATATGTGATCGGTCTCGGGATAATTATACGACACGGTCTACGATGTCTAAACACTGTCTACACTGTCTACTTTGCAATAATAAATCACTGTCTACACAGTCTACTTTGCAATAATAAATAACTGTCTACACTGTCTACTTTGCAATAATAAATCACTGTCTACACTGTCAAATTTGTAATAATAAATCACTGTCTACACTGTATAAGGTCAGATCACATATCTTCGGTACTTCACCTCCCCCGATACCACAAAGAATAAAATCAAAATAAAGACTAAAATCACATCTCAATCGACTAACAATGATGCAAAATAAAGATCAATACTGAAAACAAACAATAAACTGTACTCGCCTGTGGTCCTTTGCTGGTGAAACCGATAATCCAAACCACTCAGTGTGCCACAATAGTCAAAACCCGTACAACAGTCTTCAGATGCTGAAATAGACATTACCAATATTCTCAGAAAAGTTAAATTATCTAGAATTGCCTGTCCTTAAGTCCAATTCTGGACACAGGAGCAAAACGGTAATTTCGGGTCAAAACGGTGTCCGTCGTTGGACCCGTTTTGCACCAAAAAATGTGTCAGAGTCAATGGTCTCTAAAGTCGTCAAAATATATGTCTACGGATTTGTTTTGATGATATAAACCCAACCGTATGTCCAAAGTTTGATTTCGGCAGGCCGTGCACAAAATCGCCCGTTGAATCGGACCGTGGGGCCCGTAAAACTGCGATCCGATCAACTGTCTCAAAATTGGACCAAATTTGGCATGTAGGACAAAAAAATGATACGATCCTGCTAGCGGAAGCTTTATCTCGATCTGACGAGCGTGCACAAAGTAATTAAGAAATTTGTACAGAGGCCCATACGGTGAATTTTGACGGATACGCATCAAATTCGTCGCGCACATGCAACCAATTTGAATTTCATCAAAGCCCACACATCCACGAAATCATTATGCACATTTCGATGCTTTCGGTTCGTGATCACGTCGCCCGGATTGGCGGAACGCACGTCGTATCGAAGGTTTTTCGTAAATTTTAATATTTTAAAAACAGGTTTTTGCCCATCTTTGGAATCTGATTTCTCGACGTACGGTCAACGAAATCAAACTCTGTAAGTTGGGTTACAGAGCTGTATGGGTTGTCTAGGAATTTCTTCAAATAGTTTTCGAAATATCGCTACGGCTTGGCGGTAATTTGCCTTCCAATATGGGTGTTTGGACTGGTTTAGATGTCCTATTTTCAACAGATTTCTCGGCAACTTCAACTCGATTTCTCTCGAGTTTTGGGTCACTAGAATTTAAACTAATTAATAGGGAATAAAGATGGTTATATAGTAATCGTACAAGAGTTTATGGAACGCAAAACGATCGAAGGATCGTTAAGTGATCGCTTATCGAAATCATCCCTTCGCCTTGTTACTGCTGCTGTTGAATCCGCCTATGTGCGCGCGCGTGGCCCTGTTGTGGCGGTTCTCGGCCGCGTGTGGTGGCGGCGCCGACGGCGAGCGGCCGCGCAGGGTGGCTGGAAGTTAGGGTTAGGTTTAATCCAATAATTCTCTCCCTCTCTCTCGTATTCATACGCGTGAAGACTGGAGCCTGGAACCCGAGCAGAAATATGGTATTGGGGAGTTGGGCTCGGCCTGTGCTTTAGCCGGGTCTTGTTGCTGCTGTTTTTGTTAATATGATATATACGTATATATATTTATTTATCTATATGTATATATTTAATTATCTATATATATATATATTTTTTAATTATCTATATATATTTATTTATCCATGCATTTATATATATACTTATATAGTATTTCCATAAATCTAAATAAAACCTCTATATTATCCGTTCCTACTGTAGGACCTATATATATATATATATATATATATATATATATATATATATATATATATATATATATATATATATATAATATTTAATTGACAAAGATATTATAACTAATAATAATAAAATAATATTATATATATAATAACCTAAATAAAATAATAATAAATATAACGAAAGTCAATAAAACAATGCTGGTATATATATACCATTATGCGCAGTCTAATAATCCCAAAATGCACAAAGACCCATTTTATACAAGTGTCATTGAATATCAACTACCAATAATATTTATAATATTTAATTATGAATACTTAGAAATATTCATTAAATCATTAAAACGGAAAACTACCCACTCATTAAAATACATAAACACGCATGTCAGCGGACGTCCCGCATGACTACCTGGGCTTAGGCTTGTCTTGGGTCCTATTTGGACTAATTCGGTACAACCGGGTTCCCTAAACCCAATAATATAAATAATAAATAAATAAATCTTCGGTAAGGGTTAAGTAGCAACTTGGCCTGGTTTTTCTAGTTAGGACATCACTATGGCTCGGCCTTCCCTACCAGGGTTAATACTCTAGTCAAAGCACGCCATTGCACTAACCGTGCCACGATTTCTAGTCACCATGCACTCCAAAACTCCGTCCTGGCTAAAGTCATCTACCGTAATAATTAACTAAGTAATTATTTATAAAGATTCTAAAAATTATCATTTAATTCAAATAAATAAATAAAAATATATTATCAAAATTTTGGAAAGAGGGGTTACAGTGGGCTTTCTCCCAAGGCCCAAATAGGGTTTAATGGCAGCCACTATATGTAGGTTAGTCTCCCTTCCTTTTATTTCGTTCCATCTTGCCTCTTTTCCTTCATAAAGTGTTCTTCCCCAAATTAGAGAGGTTTCCTCTTTGATTTGATCTCCAAATCCTTACATCCCTCCACCAAAAATTCTACCCAACCTTCTCATACTACCAAGGGAGGGTGCTAACAAAGATTTGGAGCAAAGTGCAAGGAGGAGTGTCTTTTTTGGAAGATCTTCGTGTCAAAGCCGTGTCCTTGGGAGTATCGCTGGGATTCTACTCCCAATAGGTAAAACCAACCTTCTAAATTGATTTTATATGCATACTAGTTAGTTTTGAATCCATAGGATCCACCCCCATGCATGTACCCACTTTATATTCAAGTTTGAGGCCATTTGGAGCTCTCTAGAGCAAGTTAGAATTGTGTCTTGTGTCCTACTTATTAGATCTCAAATTAGGACACCTCATGTGTTTGGTTTAATGTCTAATAGATTTAATTGTGTTTTAATTTCAGTTTTAGACATGTTAGAGGATGGATTGATGTTAGTTAGGATGATTAGAATAAGTTTTATTTAGATACCCATGGTTAGATCTAAGTGGTTTAGTCTATATGTCATATTTTTAGCCTCAACTTGTCATTTTAGTGTCTCTTTATATAATGGACTGTTTTGTATATATATATAATATGTATGTTAGATATATTTCGTATATTTAGATGTGTGTGGATATGTTGTTAGTGGTGTGCTTATGTTAGAGGAGAGGGAAGTGTGGTTTGATGTGTGTCTTGAGTGGTGTGGAGAGTGAGATGTGTTTCTTTTATCCAAACAACCCAAATTTGTCATAATATTCATCCACGTTTTTAATAGCCATAGAAACTTAGAAATGTCATAACTCTTAGCTTAGAACTCCGATTAATCTTCCATTTTTTTAAAAGAACTGTATCGAAGTTAGCTTTCCAAATATATATATATATATATATATATATATATATATATATATATATATGTAGGTAAAATACATTCTAAATTTTTTTGTAAAACTGTTTGAGTGTCAGTTGTCCGAAAGACGAACGCGTTTCGGGGTTTCCACGATTTCGGGAGCTTCCGGACACGAAAATGCGATCCGTTTGAAGTTTCGAAAAACTAACACAAAGGGCTAAGACATACCTTAATCATAGAATTTAGTGAATGCCCAATTGGTATAGTATTGGTTTTAAGTAGAAGAGTGACTATACGACATAGACATTTTGTGTAACCTATGAGCCTATGCAGTATGGATATTAAATGAATGTAGAGTATGTAATGCATGATATGTCAGATGAATGAAATGATATATATATATATATGATATATATCATCTTTACACTAATGTATATATATAGTTGAATGCAAGCATGTAGGAATGCAATCAATGTAATGTATGTAAGCAATGCATAAATGCATGAATAAAAGAATAATATACAATGTATGCATGAAAGTATATAATGAATGCTAGATATGAATGCAAGGTATACATGTAATGATAGATATGAATGCATAATATATACATAATGTAATGCAATATATAATTATAGCATGTATGGTAATGTAGAATATATAATGCAAGCATATATATGTCCACTGTTTTCCCTTTTTCTTACATTTTTTCCTTTCCTTCCCTTTCCATTTAAGTTTTTCCCTTGTTTCCCCTCTTCTATTTTTACATGTTTTATATAATGTATATAATGTATAGATGCATGTAAGTATGTAATATGCATGAATGACATGTATGTAATAAAAATAAGTATATGTATTCAACTTAATGATATGTGAATGGATATAATGCATGAATTGAAGTATGCATGTATATGGGATATGAATGAATGATATGCAAGTATCTATGTATGCAATAATGAATGTAATGAATATGCATGTATGTATTGTACCTATATTATATATAAGTCTAGAGTGGTTTACCCTACATTACTTGTTGGTTAGACTTGTAGTTTGACTAGAGTTGACCTAGTTTGACTAGAATGTTGACCAAAGTTGACCTAGATTGGCTTAGAATCATGTAGATTGTATTATAGATTTTATTTATCTTATTTTGGATACATCATAACCTGTATTGCTTTATTTAGGACTTTGTGACTCAGGTTCAGACATATATTTTCATCAGTTGCACAGGGTATCAGCCGAGTACATTCTCTGATTGTTTCATACTTGTTAGGATCTATATTCTTGCTCTAGACTACTTTACTTGATGTTGACACTTGTTATCATGGATTGGTACTATATGGATATTTTTATGCGATGTTATCCCCTTAGCGGATACATCGGGTATTTCACGTTCGTGTACTTTATCATGGGCATCGTGTACTCCTTGTGTTCGTATTATTCGTGTACAAATCGTGTGAAATCGTGTACTCTCACGTGCTCTCATGATCTTCGTGTATAAACAATATTTCGTGTGCAATAACATAACTTGACTGGATCCTTGTGTATTGATTAGGGACGGAAGAGTAGAAGTGGTTATGTGATCATTCTTGTAGTTTACTCGTATACAACCTCTGTAGATTACTCGTGTGCAACATTGTGCCGTTTATATAACCATCTTGTGCTCTGAATCACTAGTCACTTACAGTTCTTACTTATCGTGTATATATTTCCAGTTTACAAGTATCTCTCTTATTTTTATGTACATCTTCTTACAGTTCATGTATCTTACTCTTTTGTATGCTTTATATTTCCTGCCATGATATGAACTGCATGAGATGTATTGTGCTCGTTCATGTCCTGACTGGACCTGTTGAAAATATTATAATTGACACTGAGGATTTCTGTCCTACGTACTATGGAGCAGTCCTAGACGACACTTGCGAGCTGGACTCTCAGAAGGACCCAGCTCTAGCTGATCATATCACCCATACTGTCTAGAATAGTTTAGTTAGGCTTTATCTTACTTTGTTGTCGTCATTTGAGACTTTGAGATGTATTATGTTTTGTTGTTGTTGTTGTGTCATATAGACACTTAGACTATTTTTCTTTCTGTTTGTACTTCTTTTGGGATTTCTAATCTATCATATCGTACTTTCTACCTTAGACTTGTGATTGAGTTGTACTTTGTATAGTCCTCCGATTGGAGTGTATATACTGTACAGGTACCTTTTATATTGTGTTAGATGATTACGACCTAGGATAGCGTTCTATCGCCAATACTGCGGCGTCAGCTGGACGTACCCACTTCTCGTGCCCTTACACTGGGTATGAGTCGTGACACGTTTTTAGTGGTGGCCCATGCAGGTCGAGAGTCGTATTAGTGTGATGTCGTGGTAGTGCAACGATTAGTTGTACTGCTGCGCGCCTGCGATAGGAACTAAGGAATAGGCTTTAGCAGAGAGGTTACTCAATCACAGTTAGGACTACTTGAGAAGATTCCTGGGAAGACCCATGAGAATCTCATTATAAACTATCTCGAAATTCGATTCCGACAGTTTCTGTCTGCTTTCTTGTTCATCGTTGAATTTGATTCTTGGTATTCATTATTGACTTGATTTTCTACCCAGATGAACTTTATGGTCTAGGTTGCCTCAATCATGGAATCTAGAGGCTTCTACAGTCATATTAGCTGGTTGGCGATGAGGCAGAGTCTGATTTTGGATGTATTTCTCGGGTGTGGGAATTTAAGGTTTTTACAGCCAAACTAGCAGCAATGCAAAATTTTTAAGTATAATGATTCTAGAAGTATGTACCTTAGTTACGAACTCTATGGATTATCGTTATTGTACTTACTGGCGTAATAAGGATTCTGGTAACAAGGTTCTGAATAGACGGGTATGATTATCAGGTTACAGAATAGATGCCATATAGATGGTGTCCTAGTATGATGGAGTGGAATATTAGTGTGGATATTACTTGAGTATCATGGATTAGATAGAGGGAGTTAGGTCACCTGTAGCGTAGCACCATGCCTCGCACCATCAGAGGGATACACCCCAGAGGGGCAGGGCTTTTGTACTGACGGTTGTGGAGACTGACGTCACAAGTGATGAGTTAGCAGGTCTGTCCTTCTTTTTCATCTTATTGTGTGATTCCATTAGTACCTGTCAGGATTTTTGTGTTTTGATGGATAGTATAGTGACCTGTTCTATACTATGAGATCATGACCAGTAGGAATCATGTTTTGCATGCTTTAGATAGAATTTTTTCGTCCTTAATTGTTGAGGGTTTAACCTAGAAGGAGTATCATGAATGGACAGACCATATGATTATCATCCTGAATCTTAGGAAGGTTTTGAACATATCATCTCTACCTTCTGTTTCTGTCTTTCAAAATAAATAAATTGTTTCCCATAATCAATTAACTTAAGAGTCGGGATAATTTCAGATAACTAGTCTAATTCTTTGTAGAACTTCATTAGTTATAACTCTTTCATAGTATAATGGTTTGATAGCTTGTATTAGGACTTATTCTTAGGTTTGGTAGTCTAGTTAATGATACTGCAGGTTGATGTCATAATCCACCAGTAGCTCTAGCCATCTTCGCTGACGCATATTGAGATCCTTATGGGTAATTACATACTTCAGACTATTGTGGTCGGTGAAGATCTCCATTCGATCTCCATATAAATAATGTCTCCAAAGCTTCAACGCAAAAACTACTGCTGCTAACTCCAAGTCATGGGTAGGATAACTCCTCTCATGGTCACGAAGTTGGCATGACGCATAAGCGACTACCTTACCATGCTGTATCAAGACGCATCCCAATATCCTCTACCGGAAGCGTCATAATAAACTAAAAATCCTCCACTACCATATGGAAGAGTAAGAATGGGGGCCATCATCCATCTCTGCTTCAATTTCTTAAATAAACTCTGACACTCTGCTGTCCAAGTAAACTGCACATCCTTGCGGGTCAACTGAGTCATGGGTGCTGAAATCCGAGCAAAGTTTGAAACAAATCGCTGGTAATAGCCGGCCAATCCAAAAAAAATGCGAACCTCGGCAACTATACTGGGTACTGGCCATGACTCTATAGCCACTATCTTTTGGGGTTCTACTTTCACTCCACCTCTGGTGATAATGTGACCCAAGTACGATATGCGGTCAAGCCAAAACTCGTACTTAATGAACTTCGCGTACAACTGGTGCTCTTTAAGAATCTGAAGGACTACTCTGAGATGCTGCTCATGCTCTGCTTCACTCTTGCTATAGACCAAGATGTTGTCTATAAATACTATCACAAACTGATCCAAATAAGGCATGAAGATACGATTCATGAGGTCCATGAATACGGCTGGTGCATTGGTCGCTCCAAATGGCATAACAAGGAACTTCCAATGCCCATATCTTGATCTAAATGATGTCTTCTGGATATCTTGCTCTCTAACTCTGATCTGATGGTACCCTGATCGTAAGTCAATCTTCGAGAATACTGCCGCTCCCTTGAGCTGATCAAATAAGTCATTTATCCTTGGTAGAGGATATTTGTTCTTGATTGTTACAGAGTTCAAGGTACGATAATCAACACATAATCTTGACGTACCATCCTTCTTTTTACAAGAAGTATCGAGGCTCTCCAAGGCGATCCGCTAGCACGAATGAATTCCTTGGTTCTGAGTTCTCCAATCATCTTGTACAAAATCTTCAACTCTGAAGGTGCCATCCTGAAGACTCCCTCTGACACTGGTGCCGTCCCTGGAAGCAAATCAATGGTAAACTCTCTTCCTCTCTCTCTAGGGGCATGCCTAGAAGCTCTTCGGTAAACACATCAGGGAACTCTCTTACTACTCTGGAAAACTGAACTGCTGCTGCTACTGCCATCCGCAAGATTGGGAAAGAAGGTTCTACCTTGCCTCTAGAGAATGAAAACTCTACTTCGCTTGGAATAACAAAAATAATTCTGCTAATATGGCAGTCTATTCTTGTGTATTGATCCTTCAACCACCATTCCTAGGACCACATCATAATCGGCCATTGGAAATTCCATCAACCTAGCGAGAAACTCTCTACCGCTAACTACGATTCTACACGAGCAAAAGAAGCTATCTACTCCCACAAGACCGTTACCAGTAAGTATATTAAGCCTTACTAATAATGACTCGGGTTTCAGTCCTACTCGTGTTGCGAATCGTACAGACATAAATGAATACGATACATCCGAATCAAATAATACTGATGCTGGAAAATAGTTGACGAGAATGGTACCTGCCACCACCTCACCTGAAGCTAAATCTTCCTCTACGGTCAAAACCATAGCCTGACCTTGCCCTCTTGGTGCTGGTCCCCTCTAAAGGAAACCTCTCTGTCGGTTCTGCATCTGAGCTTGGGTCTGGGTATACTGCTGCGGTCTCTGTTGTTGGAAGGCTTGTGCCTGAGGCAGCAATGGCCTTGGAGGCTGGTACTGCTGCTGCTGCTGTACTGGTGCGGGGGCTGGTCCCCTAACCTATGGACTAGTTAGGTTCGATGTTCATAAACTGGCTCTATTCGGGTAGGACCCTACCTTATGGTCCGGTGCCCCACAAGCCAAGCACAATCCCTATTCTTTGCGATACTCCGAAACAACGTGTCCTGGCTTCCCACAATAAGTGCAGCCCATTATGGAAGACTCCCTCCGCTTCTGTTGCTGAGGGTACATCGGTGTTGAATGCTGAACTGACGTAACTGAATTCGCCCTTCGGGGAACTCCAATCGACAAAGTCCTAGCTGCCGGGGCTGGTGCTGAGGACAGACTCATATGCCCATAGGACCTTTTCCTGCTTCCACTTCGGTCCACGATTCTCTACGAGGTATACTCGTGCCTCCTAGCTTCCCTCAAGACAACATCAAAAGTCTGATGCTTGAACTGCTTCATAGCTAGAATAATTTCTAGGTGGAGTCCCTGCTGAAACTGCTGTGCTCGATCCAACTTGTCACGCCCTGCTCCCGTAATAGCGATCGTCCTCGCTAAGGCATGATGCCGCACGAGCCTAGATTACGCTCGTGCAAGGCGGGTTCCATAACGGCCGATTACAGCGGCTACGATGGGGTCGTCGCATAGAAGTCCCAGACAGAGGTATTGAATAATAGCAGCAGAAATTTGAAGCAAAATACAAGTTATTAAAAGAAGCTCTTTATTGATATTGAAACAAAGATTATAAAGGGGGCACGAGGTCAATATTACAATCACTCAAGCTAACTCTTTTCACATTACAAGTCACTCAGCTCTTTCTCATCTCTCAATACAAGTCATGAGCTAGCGGATGCTTCGAAAGGTGACGTCCATACATTATGTCCCGTATAAGTCCATACTCCCGCGACCGCATGCTACGAATCGCCAAGGAACTCCGTGCCTCGATGCATCCAAGAGAGGTCCGCGCCACGAGCTTCTACATGTGCCTGCACTTGAAAACTGTGTGGGTGTCAGTACTCAACTGTACTGGTGGAATGAGCTCCTCGCCCACCTATACAAAACCGACATGTTCATTTTCTTTTTGTGTAATATAGTCCCTTTATGATTGTCTTTCTACTCTTTCCTTAGGATCAGTTTTAGGACAGACGCCTTGGCCTATTTTGTGTCTCTAGACCATCTCGTGCTTGCAACAATAACGTTAACCTATCATATCGTGCTTGCCTTACGACCCAAAATCAGAGACGCGACTACGCAATAGTACCCAATTTTCTTGTGATCGTGCTACAAATCTATTGTGCCGTGCCTCGCAACTCAGTGTGACTTAACCATATCGTCGCCTCACAGCCCTTGCTACTTTAATCACCAACTAACCCAATCAAAACTTGTGGGCTAAGTGTCATTCGACCGACTTTGCCTTGCGGCGTTTCCTGACTTAAACTCAAGATGACTCAAATCCAACTTATACAACTTATATACCGACAACTTAATACTTGACGCTACATCTCATGCCGAAGCACGGTGTCTTCGTTGTAACCAAATCTTAGGCCCAAACATTGTCTTCCAATCGTGCACGCATTCGACTCGACTCATTGATATAGTGCACGCAATATTCGACTCAATCCAAAGGCATACACGCGGATTGCCGCCATACCGACTCATCTATATGAACTAGTCACTAGCGTCCAGCACTATCATGGACTACCATAGCTTGTTAGACGGACGCCCCTTGCCAGCACGAGTAGCGAGCTCCGCTGCAAGTCCCCGCCTAACCCGTACGATCATCCAGCATTGCTAATCATGTCTACCATCGAAACGGTCCCGTTGGCCGCCTGGGTCACCGTTTGAGAAACAATATCTCCCTTGTACAAGTCGTCCAATGACCATGTAGACTCGACTCGAACTGACGTCTCACACAGTCATTCTACTTCTAGTGTTACCATGTCTTTCTACGCCAAGTTCAATACTTATCACATCTGAGACTGCATCGACGACCCATGGTCGCGAGCCTTCTTCTTTCTTGCCCTATCATTTATTCAACTCAGGAACGACTATTTGAAAGCCCTCCTTCCAACTCAATTTAATCAACCGTGGCCTGTGCCTTAAAACACTGTCTGTAACATCGTGCCTTAATCCAACTTGAACTCTACGCGACACCACCGCCCAAGTCATACTCTATATGACAGGCCTTACCATCGTGAAACCAAGTAATATCGACAACCGTAGAAAATTGGGACAGTGCTTAAATGCCTTTGATCGCCTAGAATCACTTAGCCTAACTTAATCGTGCAACAACTTGACGAGCAAGGACTCCGTCAAGCCTTGGACGATGGGACCGTGCATGCTTTATGAATCATTTATGTGGGTGACGCCTATGACTTAGGCTAACTCTTAGCTTATGTCGAAGACCAACTTTTTCTTCTCCAAACCACGGGACGAAGGACCGAGTGCCATTTTCAAATCACGCCGTGCACCAACTCTAAGCCGACCTTTGGACCTTTCGATATTCTAACTCAATTCAACCCGTCAGGGTTATTTCTTTATCTATGTGGATTTGTCTCTTTTATTATCAAGCCTACTTGTGCAAGTTGAGAACATGCAATTTATTATGTGAAGGCTAAGATGAGACGAGTTTTCCGAAACAACCCCACCTGAGCGAGGAGTCGCCTCGACCGAGCGATGTCTTCGAGCAGCTGTTGCAAGGCTAAGTCCGAACGCCGTCGACGTTTCGATACCTCCGATTGACTGAGCGGGACGGGGCACTACATCATACACCACTAAGAAAAGATTCGTTCTCGAAACTAACTGAGTACTTACTCATCGACTTATCACTTAAATGTTCAACGACTCTTGCACACATTTCTCCTATACATTTCTCAAATCCGAGCCACCCTCGTGCTACCCACAATATTTTCTTAAAAACTCACGATATCAAAATCCTCGACACTTTCCCGTTCCTCAAGTCTCACTTGAATTCAACGTATCACTTAGTTGGACCGTACACGTATCCTATGCGTCCCCAAAATAAATATATTTTAGCCAAGCCTCGTAATAAAGATCCCCCTCACCACTCGAGTCGGATCGTGCACATATTCGGGCGTCCCTGATATACGTGCATGTTAACCGAGCCTCATGAGTGGTGCCTCCATAATTCCTATCGCTCCACACCGGGATGTCTGCCTAACCGCTTAGCTATGTCTTTAGGCTAAAGTCATCCCAGTATTAGAATCATAGTTCCCAAACAACAATATCAACACTGACCCCATCCTAAGGTTAAACCAAGTTGATAGTACGGGGTTTTCTACCCAAGCTCGCATCACTCCGATTTCTAAACATCGAGCATCGATTTCCTACACACATCCCAACATTCATCGCACGGGGCCTGAGTCATTCAGCAACGATAACTCATGTTTCAACCAATTCCTCGACATATCAATATCACTCGTTCATTAAGCCATTTCGCATAGTCTATCTCTTCGAACACATTCGACATAATCTGCCTATCAATCCTTCCAAGTCAAGCATGCTACGACACAATTTGTTGCTAAGCCATAATTCATATTTCATATTTCCTAAGTCGTTCATCACAATTCACGTATTCGATTATAAGGTCATCTAGCTTAACAATATGTTGCACCCCGATCTCACACGAGTCATTATCCATGTTGGACATGAATCACCATACACGCTCCCGCAGGACAATCATCCTCATCGGAACGTAACTCTGGTTTTGTGTCTAGACTAATTCATTCTCGATACGTAGATTGGATCTATTCAATCCTCAGGTTTACCCAATCATCAATCGTAATCCAAATATCCTCAAATTTTCTTTCGTATCAAACCAACAAGTCGAGACAATCAAAGTTATCGCGACCTGATTTTCTGAGTTCGATCATTCCCAGGACATGACTCACCATGTCAGTGTCATACGGAATGATCTCCCCAAATCCGATGCGACGTATGTACGAGGCTAGAGTTGCGCTCGTGCAAGACAAGAATGTCGACGCTGTGGTTATCCGCGTAACCATCAAGATACTTCTGTTTTCATCCATATTTATTTTAATCAAAATTCTATATATAGCATCCGTCAGAACAATAACACTTGCATCGTCATTTCCTTGAATTAGAGTGCCCCTGAGTTACCGCATATCGATCTTTGATATGCCTCAATACCATCGATGATATGCGTAACTGACGATCTTCCTTTGCAACAAATTTCGACTCGTGCGAATGATGCTATCGTCCGACTAGATAATCTCCTCGACATTCAAATTCAAGTTCGATCACTCTCCTCCGAATAATTCACAACATCTACTTCCTCAAACCCAAATTCTCGTATTGTTCATTCTATCTTAAGTCATTGAGCAACATTTTTTTTCAAATTACATCATTTCTTGCTAACTCAAATCATCTAGCAACATCCATCACGATTCCTTAAAGTTATTCTTAAATATTTGAATCATTTTCATGTACGCTATCATCCGATCGTGCTAACTTTTCGTATACGATTCTTATCGATTTCCTCGATCGAGTCATCCATTCGCATACTTTAACTTTTCTTCGATTCAGTTTTACCTACTCAATCATTTTTACGTTTTATACTCGCGCAATCACTATCCCTTGCGCGTCATCTCTAATTTGTTTGAATCGAGTCGTCAAACTTCAAGACTCAACTTATTCAACGACACCCCCAATCTACAGCTTTGCATAGACGCACGCTTGCTGATATACTCGTCGACACCCCGCATCCTCAATCGATCGATCGACATCCCTGAAGCTATCACATACACCACTCAGGGATGAAGTCATTCAACAAATCCTTAACTTATCATTCGATTCACAATCTATTTTCTTGAATTTTCGTCTGAACAATTCCTTAAATTTAAGTTCGCTCATCTACATCGCACCGACGTTATCGTCGCTCGATAGTACCCCTATCGATAGTCATCCCACTTACTCAATCAATTCTAACTCATTGTTATCCGAGACAGATCGAATCTCGCAC
>JANAVB010017999.1:8629161-8661661 GCA_029216955.1 Iris pallida
GAGCATCGATTTCCTACACACATCCCAACATTCATCGCACGGGGCCTGAGTCATTCAGCAACGATAACTCATGTTTCAACCAATTCCTCGACATATCAATATCACTCGTTCATTAAGCCATTTCGCATAGTCTATCTCTTCGAACACATTCGACATAATCTGCCTATCAATCCTTCCAAGTCAAGCATGCTACGACACAATTTGTTGCTAAGCCATAATTCATATTTCATATTTCCTAAGTCGTTCATCACAATTCACGTATTCGATTATAAGGTCATCTAGCTTAACAATATGTTGCACCCCGATCTCACACGAGTCAGATTATCCATGTTGGACATGAATCACCATACACGCTCCCGCAGGACAATCATCCTCATCGGAACGTAACTCTGGTTTTGTGTCTAGACTAATTCATTCTCGATACGTAGATTGGATCTATTCAATCCTCAGGTTTACCCAATCATCAATCGTAATCCAAATATCCTCAAATTTTCTTTCGTATCAAACCAACAAGTCGAGACAATCAAAGTTATCGCGACCTGATTTTCTGAGTTCGATCATTCCCAGGACATGACTCACCATGTCAGTGCTCATACGGAATGATCTCCCCAAATCCGATGCGACGTATGTACGAGGCTAGAGTTGCGCTCGTGCAAGACAAGAATGTCGACGCTGTGGTTATCCGCGTAACCATCAAGATACTTCTGTTTTCATCCATATTTATTTTAATCAAAATTCTATATATAGCATCCGTCAGAACAATAACACTTGCACGATCGTCATTCCTTGAATTAGAGTGCCCCTGAGTTACCGCATATCGATCTTTGATATGCCTCAATACCATCGATGATATGCGTAACCTGACGATCTTCCTTTGCAACAAATTTCGACTCGTGCGAATGATGCTATCGTCCGACTAGATAATCTCCTCGACATTCAAATTCAAGTTCGATCACTCTCCTCCGAATAATTTACAACATCTACTTCCTCAAACCCAAATTCTCGTATTGTTCATCCGTCTATCTTAAGTCATTGAGCAACATTTTTTTTCAAATTACATCATTTCTTGCTAACTCAAATCATCTAGCAACATCCATCACGATTCCTTAAAGTTATTCTTAAATATTTGAATCATTTTCATGTACGCTATCATCCGATCGTGCTAACTTTTCGTATACGATTCTTATCGATTTCCTCGATCGAGTCATCCATTCGCATACTTTAACTTTTCTTCGATTCAGTTTTACCTACTCAATCATTTTTACGTTTTATACTCGCGCAATCACTATCCCTTGCGCGTCATCTCTAATTTGTTTGAATCGAGTCGTCAAACTTCAAGACTACAACTTATTCAACGACACCCAATCTACAGCTTTGCATAGACGCGACGCTTGCTGATAGACTCATCGACACCCCGCATCCTCAATCGATCGATCGACATCCCTGAAGCTATCACATACACCACTCAGGGATGAAGTCATTCAACAAATCCTTAACTTATCATTCGATTCACAATCTATTTTCTTGAATTTTCGTCTGAACAATTCCTTAAATTTTAAGTTCGCTCATCTACATCGCACCGACGTTATCGTCGCTCGATAGTACCCCTATCGATAGTCATCCCACTTACTCAATCAATTCTAACTCATTGTTATCCGAGACAGATCGAATCTCGCACTCGACTCTTCTAAGGTCGATGCAACTTTGGTGTATATGCCCAGCCCGACTTAGCCAACCGTGCTTCACGTGAACCATCTTTTGTTTTTGTCAAAAACTGTTCTCCTAAGTTTTGCAAATTACTTAGACTCACTGTATGGACATCCCGTGGGATATTTGAGAGAGGGCACCAACGATATCAACTTGCAGAAGCAACAGAGTTAAAGAATTCAACCGATAGTCCAAGGACGTAAAACCGTTCTATGATACCATTATGTTACGCCCCGCTCCCGTAGGAGTGATCGTCCTCGCTGTAACACCCCTGAATTTTTGGAATTATTTTTTTATTATTAATTTTATTTAAATAGGATTTTATGGAATTTATGAATATATTTTTATTAAATAGTTATTATTATAGATGACCTTAGCCATGGTTAAGATTTGGAGTACAAGACGACTAAGAATTGTGACACGGATAGTGTACACGTGTGCTTTGACTAGTGTTTTAGCCATGATTGGGAAGACCGAGCCATAGGTGTGTTCTAACTAGGAAAACCAAGCCAAGTTGCGACTTAACCCCACCGATAATTTATTTATTTAATTATTAGATTATTGACTTTCTAGGAGACCCGGTTGTACCAATTTAGTCCCGACTTGACCCGAACCAAATCTAAATCTAAATAGACATGTAGTACTCTCAAATACAATCATATTGATATATATTTTGTATATATATTTTATTAATATTAATATGTTTTCAATTTTGGAAAGTTTCTATTTATAGAAAGTGTCTACGTGTAATCCTAGTGCAATCCTAGTTGGCATTAGTTTATATTTGACCCAAAGTCCAACCCAAACCTATTTAGGCATGTTGGGCATTAATATATATTAATAAACATATATATTTAATATTTATTCAGATTTAGATTGTATTTATATTTAGAAATCTAACTAGTTCCATATTAGGAAATATTTATTTAAATGCTCAATCAAATCAACTAGCCAACTCATCAAATAACCAAACCAATCCATGTGGACCCCACATATGACCAACCAAAGATTATTTTCATGTAATTTTCGACCAAAAATAAACCCCTACAATGGCGGGCCATGCCATGCATCGAAACACCCTCCTACATATATATACTCAACCCATAGGCCCATATATATATCAACCCTTATCCAAACCCTAACCCTAACACCAAAAATTCTTATTTATCACCCAAGAGCAGCTCCTTTACCATTAGTTTGGAAAATAGCATCCCCTCCCCTCTACTACATCATCCCCTCCATCACATAGCTCATCCTCCTCCATAAAGGCTCTTTCTTTCATCCTTCTTCCATCCAAACTCCACCAAACCAACCCTAAAAACTCCATCTTTTACATCCAACCAATCCTAACCATTGTTCACCCTCAAACCTCATCAAGAAAGGATTGACGAGCAAGGACATCATCGAAGAAGGGAGCTTTGACCAGAATAAGCCTTCACAAAACAAGGACCTTGGTAAGAAATTCTAACTTTTCCTTCTCAAACCCATCTCATAAATCTGTAAAAATTATGGTATTAATTATACAGAAATAGTGTTTTGATGCCTCTTGGTTAGTATTTTCACCCATAAAATTTTTATGAATTATGATAGTTATTTTCATGTTTCGGTAGAGCCAAAACTTACCACGTTGTGAAGGAACTATAAGTTTATGTAGGAATTATTCAAAACTGAATTTTATGTAGGTTAATATATTTAAATTAAGATTTTAAAGAATTTTTCCATGAATTTATCAATTCAATTCTGGTCGAAAAAATTATGGGTCAAAACTTGTCATTTTCGGGTGACTTATTGACCTAGAAGATTCCAAACCATTAGTACCATGAAACCCTTGCATCAAAATTTCATATTCTAATATTTAGACACTTTAATTCTGTTTAAATAGTATTTTTGAGGGTTTTCATATTTTAGATAATTAATGAAGTTCTAGACAAATTTCGGGTAGGCTAGTCGACCCGATAGACAACCAGTAGTATAATTCTTTAGAAATATAAATTCTAAAAATTCTGAGATAAATCTATAGAAAATTAGTTTAAATAATATTCTTATTATTTTTATATGATTTTTAGGTATATGATTGAAGTACGAACATAACTGACTAATTGGAAGTCAAAAATCCTAAAACTGCGTTCGGTGTCTCGTGGAACCTGTGTGTGATTGTGTGGTTCTAAAGGGTTCCACAAGAAATTGAATATAATCTTAAAATATTATCTTGACTAATTAAGTCATATTGTAAGTTCATGAAAAGTGGGTTAATTTAGTTAATTAATTATCTAGGTGCGTCGGGTTTCGACGGCGTGGGCACGGGAGCGACGTTTCAGATTCACAGCGCGACACCAGGCAAGTACACCTTGCCAAGCTAAATGTGTCACGACCCGCACCCTAGAGTTAGGGCACGAGAACGTAACGACGCCCAGCCTACGCCGCAGTGTTGGCGGTAGAACGCTGTCCTAGGTCACAACATCTAACAATATAAAGCTAAACAGTTTATACTCCCCGAATGGGGGTGACATAGCAGATACAAATTCAATCACATCTAAGGTAGAGCATGATAAGGATAGATAAAACATGAAATCCAAAATAAATACAGGAGATAGAAGTCTAAGTGTCTAAGATACATGAACCCAGAAGTACATCTCAAAACTCAAATAAAGATACAGTAATCCCCAAAGTAAATACAACTCCAGACAAAATGAAATAACTACCTAAACAAAACCCTACTGTGTCTCCTCTAGGCTAGCAGGCACCTCCAGGCTATCTGTAAAATTTATCAACATGTCCAGTCAGGACTGGAGCGAGCACAGTACATCTCAACAATTCATAGCAGGTTAGAAAAATATGAACATGCAGTAAAGTAAGATACAAGTACTGAAATAAGTGCAGTATAAAAACAGAGAGAGAACTGTAATAGAAATATCTACTATACATAGGGAACTAGCAGTGACTAGTGAGTCAGAGTACAATATGAACATGTAATACTCTCCCGTACCCCCGATCAATACACAAGGATCCAGCCAGGTTATGTTATATGATGCTATGTAGCAGACCCCGAAGGTGATAGACCCCGAAGGTGATAAGCCCCCGAAGGGTGGTAGACCCCGAAGGTGATACATAGTAGTCCCATAAAAATGGGGATTCTGGGGGTAACCCAACAGTGTAAGTCCCATAAAAATGGGGATTCTGGGGGTAACCCAACAGTGTAAGTCCCATAAACATGGGAATTCTGGGGGATACCCAACAGTGTAAGTCCCATAAAAATGGGGATTCTGGGGGATACCCAACAGTGTAAGATTCCAGGAAGACTCTACGATCATGAGGGTACATGTCGTAAGTGATCAAAGAACCAAGAAGCATATGATACGCTATGAAAGTGAAACGCACAGAACATAGAGTACCCGATGCTCCCTAAGGATAACATCTCAAGAAAGGATCCATATAGTACCAATCCGTGTGACCGTCGTGACAGTACAAGTAAAGTAATCTACTGCAGGAAATAATTCTAAGTAGGATATGAAATGATCAGAGAATGTACTCGCCTCGATTGGTTGGAGTCGACGTACGCGACACGAACGTGTCGACACGAGGTAGGTACACTGCTAAGCACAACAGAGGGTCCCAGACGACGACACGAGCAGTCCCAATGAGTCCAGAGTAGTCCAAAAAGCCTAGTTTGGTATATAAAAGTCTAAAATCAGGGTTTGGTACACTAATCAAATCAAGAATAGAAATGACTATAAAGATCACGACTTATGATTTCAGAAAAATATAATAAAATAAATATAATAAATTTTTGGAATCCTATAATGTTGAAAACTATATCTGTATAAATCAACATATTTTAGATAATACTTCAATCCAGAAAATCATTTCTGTACAATATTCCCATTTTATCAAATATGAATTTAGGCCAAAACTCAATAAACCAATACTATTTTAGAAATACAATTATATACTTTTATATATTTTCTAAGTAAGTGATTTGTAATGTAATAATACAATATGAAATAATGATAATAATAATAATACCATCATTTTATATACTATATATATAACCAATATTCATTATTAAGAAAATATACATTTATTAAACTATTTATACATTATATAAACAATTGTACATTTGTTTTACGAAACTAATATATATACAATATACATTAATACACAAACTAATATATATTATATAAAAACAAATATACATTAATTTGTAACTAATATACATTTATTATAAACTAATACACTAATATACATTTTTAAACAATTATACATTTGTTATACGAAACTAATATATACTTATATATAAAACCATTATACAAAATATTATGTTAACAATTTATAAACTAGACTAATATATATTAACAATATATATTAATACATAAATTAATATGTGTAAAATTATACATTAATACATAAAAATTTATATTACATATAAACCAATACACATAATATTATATACTAATACTCATTTGTATAAAACTATTATACATTTTATTATATAACCAAACAATTATATAATAACTAATATATTATATAATAACTATTATATAAAATAAACTTAAGGCTGTTCCCCCAACTCTCAGAACGGAAAAGGGGGGGTTTCGAATAGGAGCTCACAGTGGTTTGGGCGGAGGCCTCCGGCGGAGCAGCCAGCGGAGGAGGCGGCGGAGCTGCGCCACACGGCGGAGTCCAGAGAGGGGCACGAGTTCTAGGGAGCGGTGAAGGGGGACGCGGCCAGAACGGCGACGGAGAGCTCGCGCGGCGGCGCGAGCTCGGCCAGGGCGGCGCGGGATCGCGCCGGCGGAGCGCCAGCACGGAGGAAGTCCACTCTCTCTCTCTCTCTGGTTTTGGGGGAAAACGGTGGTGGATCTGGTGGTTGTGATGAGGGCGGCCGGCGGTTTATGGTGAGGGTGGTGGTGGTTTACAGTGGCGGCGGTGGCGGTGACTGAAGGTGGCGGCGGCGTTAGAGGCTGGAGGTGGCTGGCTTAAGGTGGTGGCAGTGGTGGCTTATGGTGGTGGCGAACGGCGGCGGCGGTGGTGGATTACAGTGGTGGCGGTGGTGATGGGTTACAGTGGTGGCGGTGGTGATGTTGGAGATGGCTGGCGGTGGTGACGGAGGGTGGTTGGCGTGGATCTCCGGCGATGGCCGAAGACACAGGGGGTGGTCGGTTGCAGGATTGAGACAAGGAGAGGAAGGGGAGGCTGCTAGAAATTTGGGTTTTTGGGGATGTGTGCCACTTGGGAAAGTGTGATATATATAGGGGAGTAGGAGAAACCCTAAAATGTACAATGTAATAGAAAAATAAGAAAATAGTAAAAATATACTAACTGCTAACTCAGTGCTAACCACTAACATATCACCTGCTAAATAATTAGTACAAAATAATTATTAGTTATAAAGTAATAATTAAATTTACTGATTAATACTAATTTCACAAATGGCTATTTACAATTTAGCCGGGATTATCTAATTAATAAAATACTAGTGTATTCACTCAATTATTTAAATACATTTAGAAATTATTTATTTAGTGAATAATGATATTTAGAAATTCCAAAACTCAATGACGTTTTCCATATAAAAATAATTAACTTATTGATTCAAGAAACAACAGGGAATTTCTAATAAGACAAAATCGTCTAAAAATAGTAAGCCGAAGTCAACATAGACCGATAGCAATCACGGTCAAATCGTTTTCCCAAAAATTACAATTTACACGTTTTTCGAGATTTAGAAAATTTGAAGTTTTGAAAAATACGAAATAAAATAAAAATACCAATTTTTGAAAATATCCAAGAATTCAATTTACGGAGGTTACAAATCTACCCTCCTTAAAGAAATTTCGTCCTCGAAATTAAAGCTTGGCAAGGGGGTTAAAACATGATAGAAATTTTAGGCGGTATGTCAGGCACGATCAAAGAACGACGAGTTGGCACGATCGCGATAATCAACTCGAATTTGTTTAGGCACGACTATTGATTTGGCACGATAGAATTATAGTATGGTCGAATCAACTAGGCACGATTTAGAACGAAGATTAAGTATCTTAGGCACGACTCGAGTCATGATTAGAAATTTGAAAATAATTTAAGTCACCTTGGCACGATCAAGGATAAGTTACCCCAAAATAAAATCTGGGTATGAGTCAGGAATGAACTCATAGCACGAACCGTTAGAGAATTGAAATCTAGGCATTAACAGAGAAATTGTTCAGACATGATCAAATCAAATTCAGACATGACAAGTTCATAGCCAATCGGTAGTTGGGGTCAAGGACAAAATTTTCAAGCACGATTTAGAGACAAAATTGGTACGATGGTCATGATCGTTAAAATCACGATCATGAAATTTATAGTCGTCTAGTCATGCCGGGTCATCTAGGCATGACTAGTCACAATGGGTTTAGATATAATTAGAAAGTAGATCATGATCAGAAAAGAGTTTGGATACTAGTGTTAAATTTTGAACATGATCGTAATCGTTAATTCGACACGATCGAAGATGAAATCAGTCCAACCTTGGTCAAATGGTATTTAGATATGATGAAGCGTATGGTAGTAGCCTAGGCATGATCAAGCATGAGATTCGGTATAATCAAGGGTAGTATTAAGATAAATCGGAATTGGAACAGAACTTAGTCGTTTCCAAGAATAATTCAGAGCTTTATGCACTAGTGATATGGGTATCGAAATTTGATTACGATCAAAATTAAATATTGACACGATGAAGAATAAGACTAATCAGTATTGAATTTAGGTTCGAAGGGTTGAAATCGAGATTTTTGAGCACGAGCAACATATGATAGAGATCTAAGTCACGATGGAATTCAATAAATTGAGTACGGTCAAGGGTCAAGACTACTGGTACGATAAAGGGTACTATTCAAGGAAAATTAAAATCAAAAGTTTAAGGAACGAATGTTAATAGCATTGCAATCCAACCACAATAATATTAAGAAATTTTAGTCACGACACGATCTAAGTTGATCAATTTGGAAACCAAGTTTGGGCAATATGGAGGACAATGTCATCGAAGTCTGAGCACAAGAACACAAGAATGGAAGTTCAGGTCATAATTAAGTTCATTTAATTGAGTACAACCCAAGATATTAATATGATAAGAAAGATAATCGAAGTCGATTTGGTCGTGATTAAGGAAGCTAGGATTCAATGATATTGGAAAACCCTTTTAGAAAATAAGGAAGGATTTCATAAGGGGTCAAGTTAATCATCTTTCTCTAATACCATCAAGTTTATCATTTGCCAAATCATATTTTATCTCTCAAGTCCCAGTAGAAAAATCAACCTTTATGTGACTATCATCGAAATTTTATAATCCTTCAGTCATCCAACCTTTACCATGATCACCATAGACAAAAATTCCAAATTTCTAAAACATTTCTCATGAAACATACCCCAACTTATTTAGGAATCATCACGTATTCATTTAATCAAATTTTTAATTTCTTTCACTTCGTTCTAAATTAGATCCGAAACCTCTAACTCCAGTTTATGAAATCCTTGGACTTGTTTAAATCAAGTCTCGTATTTACTCAACTCCAATACCACCATGTCATACAAAATTTTATTTTTATTTATAAATCAACCTTCATATTTCTTCAACGTTCACCCTCAGTGTTATCCTTTTTGAATTCTATAATTTCCCAATCATCAAATAATTCTTATAGCTTAAAATTTCTTGTATTCGCTCTGTCTCTAGTCCCCCTCTTACAATATCTAGTTCAATTTTGCATAATCATTGAATACCAAAAATTCTCTTTTTCATTTCTTATTTTCTATATAGCCTCTGAGTAAAAGTTTCCCCAGAATCAATAACCAAGATATTCTAAGTTCTCAAACTAGGTTGACCTCGAATATCCTCATTAGTTTGTGAATACATCTATGAATTATTCATAACTAAATTTCTGTGATTGTTTCTAAATTGATAACATTTATCTCTCGATTCCATTCTAAACCTTTACCACATCTCCCTTTCAAAATTTTCATGTTTGCCATCCAACATTTTAATTCCTATAAAATCATCCTATGATAACCAATTACGTCATTTCCGAACTAGATGATTTACGTCACTTCCTCAACATTTCTCAGATAAAAACGATATAAATATTCAGGGGTTTCCAGGCATAGCTGACAGAATTAGATACGCGACAGAAAATTGATGTAATCAGGACAGTTATATAAGACAAGGAATGATGGTAATATAAATATGGCAGGAAAAGAAATGGTAATAGAATCTGTTCTGCTCATGTGTTTAAATGAGGAACTCATTTTGAAGCCAGAGCTGTAATATCAAATCCAAAATAAGGCCTAGCAAAATCATTGATTCATTATATTATGAATAATTTTATAGCAAAAGTCACACAAAGGTTATAATAACAACTAAAGCTACTCCTACTCCTACTCCTAAGTTAAATAATGAGAAGCAAAACCAAAAACAACAACAATTCTCTTTTTCATTTTTTTTTGAAGGACTGCATCAAAAGTAGAGAAAACATGTTCGAAAACATTTAAAGTACAATCTGATAATCATATGCGTCTATCCAAAATCATGGTGCTCTAAATCCTCGTCATACTAGTAAGCAAGGCTACGATAATCACAGAGTCCTCGACTAAGGCACATACATCTAGAATCGTGGTATTTAACATTTTCGCGATGCCGCTAGCTTAGCTGCGAAAACCTTAAATTCCCACACCCGAGAAATATATCCAGTCAGACTATATGTCCTCACCATGCTGACTAATGTGACCGTAGAAGATTAGATTTCCATAACTTAGATGACCTAGCCCATATAATTTCATCTTGACAAAATTAATTTAATCAACAACGAATACTCAAAAATCAATTCAAATTTATCAACGAACATCAAATCCAAAAATGAATAAAAATCCTTCAAATCCTATAACTACAAACTCGGATGCAACAACTATCATCAAGATTCAAAAACCGACAATCATCTATCAAAATCAATAAATACAAACTCAAATTCAATAATAATCGATCAAAATCAAATTCAATAGCAGAAGGTAAAGATAAATCAAATCAAGGAAAAAGAGTTTTAAATCGAAGTTAAATAAGATTCTCAAGGGTCGTCCCAGGAATCTCTCAAGGGGTCCTAGCTGTGATTGAGTACCTTCAAAATATATCCTAATCCTACTGCAGGCTGTAGTGGTACTCTAGTTCGAATACCACTACACAAACTCGACCTGCATGGGCCACCACTAAAAACGTGTCACGACTCACACCCTAGAGTTAGGGCACGAGAACGTAACGACGCCCAGCCTACGCCGCAGTGTCGGCGGTAGAACGCTGTCCTAGGTCACAATATCTAACAATATAAAGCTAAACAATTTATACTCCTCGAATGGGGGTGACATAGCAGATACAAATTCAATCACATCTAAGGTAGAGCATGATAAGGATAGATAAAACATGAAATCCAAAATAAATACAGGAGATAGAAGTCTAAGTGTCTAAGATACATGAACCCAGAAGTACATCTCAAAACTCAAATAAAGATACAGTAATCCCCAAAGTAAATACAACTCCAGACAAAATGAAATAACTACCTAAACAAAACCCTACTGTGTCTTCTCTAGGCTAGCAGGCACCTCCAGGCTATCTGTAAAATTTATCAACATGTCCAGTCAGGACTGGAGCGAGCACAGTACATCTCAACAATTCATAGCAGGTTAGAAAAATATGAACATGCAGTAAAGTAAGATACAAGTACTGAAAGAAGTGCAGTATAAAAACAGAGAGAGAACTGCAATAGAAATATCTACTATACATAGGGAACTAGCAGTGACTAGTGAGTCAGAGTACAATATGAACATGTAATACTCTCCCGTACCCCCGATCAATACACAAGGATTCAGCCAGGTTATGTTATATGATGCTATGTAGCAGACCCCGAAGGTGATAGACCCCGAAGGTGATAAGCCCCCGAAGGGTGGTTGACCCCGAAGGTGATACATAGTAGTCCCATAAAAATGGGGATTCTGGGGGTAACCCAACAGTGTAAGTCCCATAAAAATGGGGATTCTGGGGGTAACCCAACAGTGTAAGTCCCATAAACATAGGGATTCTGGGGGATACCCAACAGTGTAAGTCCCATAAAAATGGGGATTCTGGGGGATACCCTACAGTGTAAGATTCCAGGAAGACTCTACGATCATGAGGGTACATGTCGTAAGTGATCAAAGAACCAAGAAGCATATGATACGCTATGAAAGTGAAACGCACAGAACATAGAGTACCCGATGCTCCCTAAGGATAACATCTCAAGAAAGGATCCATATAGTACCAATCCGTGTGACCGTCGTGACAGTACAAGTAAAGTAATCTACTGCAGGAAATAATTCTAAGCAGGATATGAAATGATCAGAGAATGTACTCGCCTCGATTGGTTGGAGTCGACGTGCGCGACACGAACGTGTCGACACGAGGTAGGTACACAGTTAAGCACAACAGAGGGTCCCAGACGACGACACGAACAGTCCCAATGAGTCCAGAGTAGTCCAAAAATCCTAGTTTGGTATATAAAAGTCTAAAATCAGGGTTTGGTACACTAATCAAATCAAGAATAGAAATGACTATCAAGATCACGACTTATGATTTCAGAAAAATATAATAAAATAAATATAATAAATTTTTGGAATCCTATAATGTTGAAAACTATATCTGTATAAATCAACATATTTTAGATAATACTTCAATCCAGAAAATCATTTCTGTACAATATTCCCATTTTATCAAATATGAATTTAGGCCAAAACTCAATAAACCAATTCTATTTTAGAAATACAATTATATACTTTCATATATTTTCTAAGTAAGTGATTTGTAATGTAATAATACAATATGAAATAATGATAATAATAATAATACCATCATTTTATACTATATATATAACCAATATTCATTATTAAGAAAATATACATTTATTAAACTATTTATATATTATATAAACAATTGTACATTTGTTTTACGAAACTAATATATATACAATATACATTAATACACAAACTAATATATATTATATAAAAACAAATATACATTAATTTGTAACTAATATACATTTATTATAAACTAGTACACTAATATACATTTTTAAACAATTATATATTTGTTATACGAAACTAATATATACTTATATATAAAACCATTATACAAAATATTATGTTAACAATTTATAAACTAGACTAATATATATTAACAATATATATTAATACATAAATTAATATGTGTAAAATTATACATTAATACATAAAAATTTATATTACATATAAACTAATACACATAATATTATATACTAATATTCATTTGTATAAAACTATTATACATTTTATTATATAACCAAACAATTATATAATAACTAATATATTACATAATAACTATTATATAAAATAAACTTAAGGCTGTTCCCCCAACTCTCAGAACGGAAAAGGGGGGGTTTCGAATAGGAGCTCACAGTGGTTTGGGCGGAGGCCTCCGGCGGAGCAGCCGGCGGAGGAGGCGGCGGAGCTGCGCCACACGGCGGAGTCCAGAGAGGGGCACGGGTTCCAGGGAGCGGTGAAGGGGGACGCGGCCAGAACGGCGACGGAGAGCTCGCACGGCGGCGCGAGCTCGGCCAGGGCGGCGCGGGATCGCGCCGGCGGAGCGCCAGCACGGAGGAAGTCCACTCTCTCTCTCTCTGGTTTTGGGGGAAAATGGTGGTGGATCTGGTGGTTGTGATGAGGGCGGCCGGCGGTTTATGGTGAGGGAGGTGGTGGTTTGCAGTGGCGGCGGTAGCGGTGACTGAAGGTGGCGGCGGCGTTAGAGGCTGGAGGTGGCTGGCTTAAGGTGGTGGCAGTGGTGGCTTATGGTGGTGGCGAACGGCGGCGGCGGTGGTGGATTACAGTGGTGGCGGTGGTGATGGGTTACAGTGGTGGCGGTGGTGATGTTGGAGATGGCTGGCGGTGGTGACGGAGGGTGGTTGGCGTGGATCTTCGGCGATGGCCGGAGACACAGGGGGTGGTCGGTTGCAGGATTGAGACAAGGAGAGGAAGGGGAGGCTGCTAGAAATTTGGGTTTTTGGGGATGTGTGCCACTTGTGAAAGTGTGATATATATAGGGGAGTGGGAGAAACCCTAAAATGTACAATGTAATAGAAAAATAAGAAAATAGTGAAAATATACTAACTGCTAACTCAGTGCTAACCACTAACATATCACCTGCTAAATAATTAGTACAAAATAATTATTAGTTATAAAGTAATAATTAAAATTACTGATTAATACTAATTTCACAAATGGCTAATTACAATTTAGCCGGGATTACCTAATTAATAAAATACTAATGTATTCACTCAATTATTTAAATACATTTAGAAATTATTTATTTAGTGAATAATGATATTTAGAAATTCCAAAATTCAATGACGTTTTCCATATAAAAATAATTAACTTATTGATTCAAGAAACAACAGGGAATTTCTAATAGGACAAAATCGTCTAAAAATAGTAAGCCGAAGTCAACATAGACCGATAGCAATCACGGTCAAATCGTTTTCCCAAAAATTACAATTTACACGTTTTTCGAGATTTAGAAAATTCGAAGTTTTGAAAAATACGAAATAAAATAAAAATACCAATTTTTGAAAATATCCAAGAATTCAATTTACGGAGGTTACATTACAGTATTTACAAGTTTTTCCATATTATTGTTTTTCATATCTTACTTAGTTCCATACTTCTCATGATCCGTGTTCTGGTTACTTTCTAGTTTTGCGTGCAGGTACATTTTATTCTTTCTCCATATTACTTGTCTTATTTTTCTTATCTTGTTCATGTCTAGAGTTAGAATTTCTTTGTCTATGCCATGTATCCCTGACCTATGTTACCTAGACATGACTTGGACTTGACATGTTTGAGTTGACTTGACTGTCTCATAGTTTTAGGCGAGGACCTTGTTATAGATGTGACTATACCTGACCACTCTCAATCGTTAGCAACCACCGGGCTACGATTGAGACTAACTATAGGTTGTTAGCAACCACCTGGCTGCAATCTATAGGGCCGTTAGCAGTCACCGGGCTACGGTTTACCTCGATTAACTTGTAGTCATGTTTATTAGCACGATTCTCAGGCATGCCATTTCTTTTATGTTTTATTTCTAGCACTGCTCCCTTTAAATCCTTCTTTTATTATATCACTTTTCATCTATCCACGCACTTTATTCCTCTTATAGATGGCATGTATATTATGTGTCTTGCTAGTCCTCTGAGGACCTGGTGATCTCTCCAGGCTTAGTTAGAGACGAGGACTATCCGGAGGTATACGGTTCTGGAGTCGAGGCAGGTGACGTAACTTCGTAGGAGGACGAGATAGTGGCTGAAGACTTCTCTTGAGACATATCTCTTTTAGACTTGATACTTTATTTTCTTTCCTTTTCAGTGGACATGTAGTTGATTATTTATTTCTTTATACTGTGGTTTCGGGATGTCTTACCCGTACAGTTATTATTTCTATTTCATGTTGGACAGATATTTCTCATTACTATTATTTTATTGGACTTGATATATCGTATCATATTTTCTGTATGGATGAGATTAGCTGTGACCTATGACTTGTATTGTATTGCTGGATTGTTATCATAATTTACAGCTTAAGCATTTCGCTATTGGGCTTACTTTGAGATTTGACCCATTGGTGAAGTATTGCTGGATTGTTATCATATCCTGGTCCTATACGTATTTTGGGACTGGGGCATTACATATTTTTGTGGTGGCCCATGCAGGTTAACGTTAGATCACTTCGGTTACGTTACTGTACCGACGTGAGCCTGTGAATAGGATAGAAAGGACCCATAAGAACTCATCTACATACATGATCTCCTTCTTTGATTCCATTTTCGAACTCTTGTTTGATTGCCTTGAATTGTATCTTGCTATATTCTTTTCCTACTGCGAGTCTTATTTCTCGTGCGATAGAATTTAGGAAGATGACTCATCCTAGGTATATATGCTCTATTAATTCAGTTACACTATTAGTTAAACTCTTGAAAGTTGGGTAGAAAGCCTCACCAAGTAGCTTCCAATGTCCTTATGACCCAATTAATGAAGTATAGTTGAATGACACTGAATATAAGATAGTGTAGAAGGATAGGCTTACCTAGACTCTAGAGTCTTAGAGGCCCATACCCCAATTGACGACCAAACCCTTAGACAAAATGATAGTAGAGAAACTGTAGAGACACAGAAACCGGACGAGTCTTAGACCTTGATGAACTTGAACTACTTGTGCTTTCTTTCAAATCATATTCTCGCGTACTTATATTATTTGACTATATTGACCGATGCTGCTATTATAGCCTATTTTTTGTAAGCTTATTCTTTATCGAGCTTGTTCAGGACATATGTTTTATTGGGGACGGCTACTAACATATTGTCTATTTAGAATAATTGTATTATGGTCAGATCAACCTAATGCACTTGGTTCGCTCTTCTTATGGTTATTCTACGTGGATTGAGATATAGTTAACAAATACTTGACCTCTAGGATCTCATCCACAACTGCCTTAATAACTCTCTCTTTTCAAACTATTCAATCACCTTTAAAACCTCGTAATTGTATTCGATCCTTGAACTCTCTATTATTTTATGTACGACTTCACCTATTCCGGGAAGACAAACCCTTGTGTTTGAGGGAAGGTATCCGTGCGGACCGCTTTCCGACCAGGCGATGCAGTTTGTGCAAGCTAGACAGCAGGCAGCAGCACAACAACCAAGACATGCCTTTTCCATGAGAATTGAAGACGAAACAACGACACAAGAGGCAACGGAAGGTAATAACTTGATTTTGTGTTAATAATAAAAGTAGATTATTAGTTTACGCTAGTTTGGTACATGTTTGCTTAGGAATAACCATAGAGACAAAGCACACTTTAGAGACATCTTAGAACCATAGACATTTTTTCCTTTACCTTAGTGAGTTATTTTAATTTCGAGGACGAAATTCTTTTAAGGGGGTAGAATATAACACCCCTAAATTTTTGGAATTATTTTTTTATTATTAATTTTATTTAAATAGGATTTTATGGAATTTATGAATATTTTTTATTAAATAGTTATTATTATAGATGACCTTAGCCATGGTAAAGCTTTGGAGTACAAGAGACTAAGAATTATGACACGGATAGTATACACGTGTGCTTTGACTAGTATTTTAGCCATGACAGGGAAGACCGAGCCATAGGTGTGTTCTAACTAGGAAAACCAGGCCAAGTTGCGACTTAACCCCCACCGATGATTTATTTATTTAATTATTAGATTATTGACTTTCTAGGAGACCCAGTTGTACCAATTTAGTCCCGACTTGACCCGAACCAAATCCAAATCTAAATAAACATGTAGTACTCTCAAATACCATCATGTTGATATATATTATATTAATATTAATATGTTTTCAATTTTGGAATGTTTCTATTTATAGAAAGTGTCTACGTGTAATCCTAGTGCAATCCTAATTGGCATTAGTTTATATTTGATCCAACGTCCAACCCAAACCTATTTAGACATTTTGGGCATTAATATATATTAATAACCATATATATTTAATATTTATTCAGATTTAGATTGCATTTATATTTAGAAATCTAACTAGTTCCATATTAGAAAATGTTTATTTAAATGCTCAATCAAATCAACTAGCCAACTCATCAAATAACCAAACCAATCCATGTGGACCCTACATATGACCAACCAAAGATTATTTTCATGTAAATTTCGTCCAAAAATAAACCCCTATATTTGCGGGCTATGCCATGCATGGAAACACCCTCCTACATATATAAACTCAACCCATAGGCCCATATATATATCAACCATTATCAAAACCCTAACCCTAACACCAAAAATTCTTATTTATCACCCAAGAGCAGCTCCTTTACCATTAGTTTCGAAAATAGCACCCCCTCCCCTCTACTACATCATCCCCTCCATCACATAACTCATCCTCCTCCATAAAGGCTCCTTCTTTCATCCTTCTTCTATCCAAACTCCACCAAACCAACCCTAAAAACTCCATCTTTTCCATCCAACCAATCCTATTCACCCCTCAAAGCTCATCAAGAAAGGATTGACGAGCAAGGACATCATCAAAGGAGGGAGCTTTGACAAGAATAAGCCTTCACAAAACAAAGACCTTGGTAAGAAACCCTAACTTTTCCTTCTCAAACCCATCTCATAAATCTGTAGAAATTATGGTATTATTTCTATAGAAATACTGTTTTGATGACTCTTGGGTAGTATTTTAACCCATAAAAATTTCATGAATTATCATAGCTATTTTCATGTTTCTGTCGCCAAAACTTACCACGTTGTGAAGGAACTATAAGTTTATGTAGGAATTATTCAAAATTGAATTTTATGTAGGTTAATATATTTAAATTAGGATTTTTAGGAAATTTTCCATAAATTTATAAATTCAATTCTGGTCGGAAAAACTATAGGTCAAAACTAGTCATTTTTGGGTGACTTGTTGACCTAGAAGATTCCAAACCATTAGTACCATGAAACCCTTGTATAAAAATTTCATATTATGATATTTAGACAATTAATTCTGTTTAAATAGTATTTTTTAGGATTTTCATAATTTTAGATAATTAATGAAGTTCTAGACAAATTTCGGGTAGACTAGTCGACCCGATAGACAACTAGTAGTATAATTCTTTAGAAATATAAATTCTAGAAATTCTGAGACAAATCTATAGAAAATTAGTTTAAATAATATTCTTATTATTTGTATATAAGTTTTAGGTATATGATTGAAGTACGAACATAACTGACTAATTGAAAGTCGAAAACCCTAAAACTATGTTCGGTGTCTCGTGGAGCCTGTGTGTGACTGTGTGGGTCTAAAGGGTTCCATGAGAAATTGAATATAATCTTAAAATATTATCTTGACTAATTAAGTCATATTATAAGTTCATGATTAGTGGATTAATTTAGTTACTTAATTATCTAGGAGCGACGGGTTCCGACGGCATTGGCGCGGGAGCGACGTTTCAGATTCACAGCACGACACCAGGCAAGTACACCTTGCCAAGCTTTACAGTATTTACAAGTTTTTCCATATTATTGTTTTTCATATCTTACTTAGTTCCATACTTCTCATGATCCATGTTCTGGTTACTTTCTAGTTTTGCGTACACGTAAATTTTATTCTTTCTCCTTATTACTTGTCTTATTTTTCTTATCTTGTTCGTGTCTAAAGTTAGAATTTCTTTGTCTATGTCATGTATCCCTGAAATGTGTGACCTAGACATGACTTGGACTTGACATTTTTGAGTTGACTTGACTGTCTCATAGTTTTAGGCGAGGACCTTGTTATAGATGTGACTATACCTGACCACTCTCAATCATTTACAACCACCGGGCTGCGATTGAGACTAACTATAGGTTGTTAGCAACCACCGGGCTGCAATCTATAGGGCCGTTAGCAACCACCGGGCTGCGATTTACCTCGAATTACTTGTAGTCATGTTTATTAGCATGATTCTCAGGCATGCCATTTCTTTTATGTTTTAGTTCTAGCACTGCTCCCGTTAAATCCTTCTTTTCTTATATCACTTTTCATCTATCCACACATTTTATTATTGTTATAGCTGGCATGTATATTATGTGTCTTGTTAGTCCTCTGAGGACCTGGTGATCTCTCCAGGCTTAGTTAGAGATGAGGACTATCCGGAGGTATACGGTTCTGGAGTCGAAGCAGGTGACGTACCTTCGCAGGAGGACGAGATAGTGGCTGAAGACTTCTCTTGAGACATGTCTCTTTTAGACTTGATACTTTATTTATTCCTTTTTCAGTGGACTTGTAGTTGATTATTTATTTCTTTATACTGTGGTTTCGGGATGTCTTACTCGTACAGTTATTATTTCTATTTTATGTTGGACATATATTTCTTATTAGTATTATTTTATTGGACTTGATATATCGTATCATATTTTCTATGTGGATGAGATTAGCTGTGACCTGTGACTTGTACTGTATTGCTGGATTGTTATCATGATTTACAGCTTAAGCATTTCGTTAATGGGCATACTTTGAGATTTGACCGATTGGTGAAGTATTGCTGGCATGTATCATATTCTGGTCCTATACGTATTTTGGGACTGGGGCGTTACACTCGCTAAGGCGTGATGCCGCACGAACCTAGATTGCGCTTCGTACAAGGCGGGTCCATAACGACCGATTACAGCGCTGCGACAGGGTCGTCGCACAGAAGTCCTAAGAAGAGACATTGAATAATAGCAGCGAAAATTTGAAGCAAAACACAAGTTATTCAAAGAAGCTCTTTATTGGTATTAAAACAAAGCTTATAAAGGGGGCACGAGGTCAATATTACAATCACTCAAGTTGTAAGCCCACTTCCCAAATTTTTATTTTTTTAATTTTATTTGTTTATGATTAATTTTATGGTCATTGGGAGTCATGCCAAAGCTTGTAGGTGGGCTACGACCATATTAAGGTCATATGACCTCTAGATAGTTTATATATGTATTATGTAGCTATTTTATATTTTTTTACAATTTTTGGATATTTTTAGGTATTTAATATTTAAGGTTCTATTATTTTTAAGGACTTTCAGGATTTACTGTAAGGTCATACGGGGGTATTTCTGGACCAAATATTTATTTCTGTACCAAATAATTTTATTTGGGTCAGTTCGTATCTCGTTAGTTCATACCTTGCTAGTTTTATTCTGCTAGTTCATTTCTTGCAAGTGCTAGTTCATATCATGTTAGTTTATCTCTTGCTAGTTCTTTATATATTCTTTGCCATCATAGATTTTCGTTGTTCTAACTTATTTTGGACTAACAACATTAATTGCAATATGGTTGTACTATGTTCCTTTCCTGACTGGATCGTTGTTATAGGTGAGGTTGACGTGCCTGCCCTTGCGCTATGGACCATACGAGGGAAAGATAGAGACTCGAAGGCCAAACCATAGAAGACTAGTTAGTTGTGTGGTAGTTTTCTATAAATGTTAAAGCTTACATTCTTCTTCAAATGTAAAACTTCTATATTTGTAAAGTTGATTTAGTTGTTGTGAATGAGCAGTTAGTATTTATGAGCACTTTATTTATTATGGGCTAGACAACGTACCACCGTCGATACCGCGACGTAGGCTGGTCTTAGACACGCACTCGTATCCCGAAAAGCGGGTACGGGTCGTGACAAGTTTTATGGTGGCCCATGCAGGTTTGTTTTCGTAAAAGATTGTAAACTTGTGGAAGTACTTAAGTTAGTCGTACTACTGCAAGCCTGCAACTAGGATGCTCATTCACAATTAGGTTTGATTTGATTTTTGAGAATGAATAGGACTAGGAGTCCCTTATTCAATTTGACCCTTGGATAGTTAAGATTGTTAAATAGGCCATGTGATTTAGCCAATGATTTATTGAAGTCTAGGCATGGATAAATTAAAGAATTTTTCTAAGAGAATATGTTATTTGTTTTGACATGTTGATAGGATCCAAGGTGGGTAGAATATACGTTTGGTAAGTTAGACCTTCATAGAATTCAATTCCTAATTTAGATCATTTGTGCCATTTTATCTTCTGGCTTCTCTAAACCTCGTTTTATTTTCAAAACTATTTTGTGATCGTTTTATTTTCAATTCCTAATCCTGGTTCAATTATCTATATATTAATTCAAGTCGTCTTCACTTATTTTGTTATCGTTTTGTTTTCAAAACTGATACTTTTACTCAACACTACAACAAAAAACCCTTTTAATGATGGCTAAAAAGCGTCATTAATGACAAACTATGACGCTTTTTTTCTTCAAAGCAAGCGTTATAAAAACGGGTGTTATAAATGTCTTTTAAAAGCGTTATAAAAAAACCGTCATGGATAGTTTCTATAAAAGCGTTATGAATAGTTAATATATAGTGCACAATTCAGGACATTTTTAAAACATTATGAATAGATAATATGTATAGGCTCAATGTACCACATTTATAACACTTTATACTATTCAAATTAGCATATTTATAACATTCTATACTGCACATTATATATTACATTCCAAAAACTTAACATTATATATATCACCATCTTATTACATTTCTGAAAATAGAGTACATATCAACATCTTCATTACATTCTCAAAATAGAATATCCAAATACATATATATTTACAACTACCAAAATTGTCCACATCAAAACTTGGCCACATCAAAACTGTCCATAGAACATGTAGCAAAATCCTGAAAAAGATAAAAACAAGGTTCAATATACTTTGTAATATAATGTGAAAAATGAAACTTTACATTGGTGCCCCTTATAACAAGGTTCAATAAGTTTCACTTCATTACATCTTATTATTTTCTTTCTATGCAAGAATGGAAAAAACATAAAGAAAGCAAAAAATGCATCTTTAGAATTTTATAGAAAAATTGAAATAGCTTCAGAATATTATATAAATAGACAAAAACAAAAGAATTTAGGTGGTTGTTTGGGGGACCTTCATCCAGGTTGAGCAGACTCCCATGAGTTGCATAATGTATGGGAATAGCTAGAAATTTCATATGCAGGATCAATTGGTCACTTATAGCAAATACTTAAAAGACAAAAAATTATGATTAAAGGGAACATACAACCACTTACAGATAGGAAATGGTTAGTTTTGGCATAACAAGAACTCTGTACGTGCATCCCAGGTATTGAAGCGACCAAATGGCATGTAGCAAATTCCAAAATCATACTTTGCCAACTCGATCCAGTATGCTTGGCTGGGTACATCACTGATAAGATATGCAATAAAGCTAGCTAGATGTGCTGCAAAATCAAATTTTGAATCTTCAACTGTACAAAAATAGGATGAGTAATCTGGAGCTTTTCTACAAGGAAAATCTTGCCACCAAACTCTATTTGTTATATAGTTCCACTACAAAATAAGCCAAAGTCGAAATAAGAGGAAACTAGATTAAGAAGACTCGTTGGCATTGAACAGTAGATGCATGACCATGATAAGGTGTTGTAAACTATGGACATCTTTTAAATATAAGAAAAAGTTGTAAGCATTGCAAACCAATAAAATTAGATACAACAGGACACTACACTACACATGACCTGTTAAGAAAACTAGTAAGGACAACATGCGCCGGTTAAGTGGTCACCTGCTTTAAAACCAGATTTGATGAGTATGTCCGCTTTTAATATAGCAAAATAGGATTGCCTCTATTCCAACCCAAGTTAAAGCATTAATGGATCTACTTGATTAAAAATACACTACCATGTTGCCAAATATTACTTCTACAGCTCCAAAAAGGTAGGAAAGTAAATAGGTAATTATCCAAATAGTAATTAAGAGGAAATGGAGGGGTCAGAAAGTACCTTTACAAGTAAGGAGTTACTTTCTGATTTCAATTTTATAATATAACTCCCATTGACTTACGAATTCGATCAAACTCTAGAGTCGCAATCCTTTGTGCAGTTTCATTCTACCATTGGCAGCACCCTGCAATTTAATAACCAAAATATAATACTTGCGTTCTTATTGATCTATTGGTATTAGTACTCTAATAACTACAATAACTAATGAGTACAAGATATTTTAACTTACGCAATATTTGGCCAGATTCCAAAGATGAAGGTTTACACCTAGCAGGAAGTCCCATTTTTCAACCAAAACCTGATAGACAAAATTAAATGGAGAAAGCATTCAGCAAAAATATCAAATAAGGAAAAGCACTTGTTTCAACAAAAGGATGAGAAACCTCGTTTGGTTTTTCATATATCATTTCTCATATTTTAAACATTTTTTGGTGATAAGGGAAAACACTTGTTTCAACAAAGAACCAATCTGTAAAATGAGCTTTCTCATAAGTTCACTGAGAACTAGTTAGGCAAGATAAATATAAATATGATAACTGTCAAAACACGAATTATATAAAGGGATTACAAATTGAGCAATATGAAGTTAAGATGGTGGCATTTACCCAAGTACTGGGTATCCTCCAATATCTTGTTCATGCATACTTCTCATTCTCACTGTCCTCTTACTTTGCAACATTTGTGGTTTTATGTCTCCGTTCTCGATCTGTGTGATTTGAAGACTGCAAGAATAAACAATTTTACTATTAAAATTTTAAATTAATAAAATAACCCTATAGCCAGTATATCAGTTATGTCTCATGGCAAAAAAAAGTACACAATTTTGTGGCAAAAAGTACATAATTAGTCCACCTGTATCAATAACATAACACCATTAGCCAGACAATCTGCACTACCATACTCAACACTGGTCATAGATAAATTTAATAAGATACTCAAGGATGGACACTCAGCATTCTGGAGAATAGTATCGACAATAATTTGATATGTCTAAACATTTGCTAAAAGATAATAAAAATTGGTTTCTAATTTGGATTCCAGTTTCATAGCTGATGTCTTTTTAATGTTTGATGTATAGCATATACAGGAAGATGGGCAAATATTGTCATCGTTTAAGCATAAAAAGCACACAATAATCTCTATCAGTTAGATAAAAAAATTAGTAAAAACAAACCTCAACGTTCACAATAAAATGTTGAAGGGGATTCAGAATATTCTTAGCTAGTGTCACTAGCTAACGAAGAAGCAAAGTAGTAACCATAATATGAGGGCAACCAAGCACCCGGGTCTGGATCATTTACACAGCTACTCTGAATTTTAAATCCACTTTTCATTCAACAAAATAGATGTTTCCTCAAACGAAAAAAGAAGGCCAGTAGAAAAAAAAACATGGCATATAGAAAAAAAATCCCAAAGAAAAAAATATGGCGTGGGCAGTTTATCGAACACAAGAAGGATGGTGCAGATCGAAGAAGAAAAAAAAGGAACCTTGAGGTACTAGAGCCAAGAAGTAGTGTTATGTCCACGATCCAACTTTTCCACCATCGCCACCACCAACGCATCACTGAGCCATCGCATCCCTGAACTTCCTCTCTTGAATAAATAAGTAAATATAAGAATAAAAGATACAAGAGTTCTGAATCGACCCTTCGGTTGGTCTTGTTGACGACGACGCTCTCTCCATGGGACAAAGTCGACGAATCCCTCGACAAGGACGACCATGGTGGAGGCGAAGAGGGGACGGATCATGTCGACTGTGGACTGGTCTCCTCTGCTGAAGATGGAAAGGGTTGGGCCTCCAGCTCCCTCCCTATCTCCTCCTCCCTTTCTAACTAGGTTTAGGGTTTTGGATCTAGGGTTAGGATTTTAGAGTTGGGGGAAAGAAAGGAGAAGAAGAGCAGGAGAGGAGGGTGTTGCTGAACTAGAGTTAGGATTTTGGATCTGGTTAGGATTTTGGAGTTGGGGGAGAGGAGGGAGAAGAAAGGAGGAGAAGAGAAGACATAACGGTTTTGGGGGAGAGGGAAATTTTTGTTGAAGTGGGGGTGTAGCAAGGATTTTGCCAAAAATTGAACTTAAAAATATTACAAGTTTGCCACCGCTCTAAAATATTAATAACGTTTTGTTTTATAAACGTTATAAAAAGTACAGAATTAGCCCAAACCGTCATTGAAAAAAGGTATTTCGAACTTTGATAACGCTTAGGTATCAGGCGTCATCAATACGTTTTGTCGAGCGTTATTAATAGGCCTTTTTGTTGTAGTACAAGGATAGATACTTATATTTTCTTATCATGATCGACTTATTTGAATTTATTGAAGTTTCTTTGAAATTCTTATGGATATAGTTGAAATAATTTTTGTGACATACAATGGTAAGGCAGATGTGCACTGTTCCCATTTATTTGAATTATGGAGACTGCGGGTTCACTGCAGTCAGCAGCGCACTGGCGTGGCATGACCCCTAATTTAAAATAATTTTAAGTATGCGTAGGTTGTCGAATATTACTAAAAATATATCCTAGTTGTATTATTGATCTTTTGATTTATTATGTCAATATTGGGTAGAGTTGATAAAGTGTTCGATAATATATTATACTTGAGTCATGAAACCAAGTGTTCACGGCAGCTAGATGTACACTGGCGAGGCATGGATTCTCGGTTAAATGACTTCGAATATACTTATGATTCTCTAATATCATAGCGACTATATCTTTTACTGGCATACGACTATTAATTTTTTCTTTTAAATTTATTTGATGTCTTATTTCTTGTTAGCACCTTTTCTACAACTAGTAGTTCTTTATTTTCTTATATTTTTTATTTTCGAATCGTCATCTTTTAAACCTATTTTGATTTCCTTCCACTATATTTCTAAAACGTATTTAGATTTCGATTCTATACGCCTGATCAATTTCGATCATTCATCACAATATTTTCTTGATTATATTCTTTGTCGTGCTTACTCATATCTATTGGTCATGTCATATTTTAATGATATTCTTGGTTGTGCCTATTTGTATCTTTTGAAATTTCGATGACAAAATTTTTCTAAGGTGGATAGATTTGTAAGCCCACTTCCCAAATATTTTTATTTTTTTTTTTTTTGTTTATGATTAATTTTATGGTCATTGGGAGTCATGCCAAAGCTTGTGGGTGGGCTATGACCATATTAAGGTCATATGACCTCTAGATAGCTTATATATGTATTATTTAGCTATTTTATATATTTTACAATTTTTTGGATATTTTTAGGTATTTAATATTTAAGGTTTTCTTATTTTTAAGGACTTTCAGGATTTACTGTAAGGTCATACGGAAGTATTTCTAGACCAAAGATTTTTATTTGGGCTCTAAATGACTAAAAATATTTTCTAGAATATTTTAGACTTTTTATAGATTTTTTTTAGAATTTTTGGGATTTTATAGATTTAAAAACTATAGAAATTATATTTTATAGGCTTTGGAAATTTACTGTGAGGTCACACGATGATATTTTGTGTTAAAATATTTTATTTAAATTCTAGACTCTTAGAAAATTTTCTAGAATTGTTTAGAATTTTCTGGATTTTTCTGCAATTTATTTTGATTTATTTGGATTTAAAATAATTTTTAAATAATTTTTCGAATTAAATAAATAATTACCCATTCATCCACCCGGGGGGCCCACCTGTCGGCGCCCGCTACAATAACCGCCTCTCTCTCTCTCTCTCTCTCTCTATATATATGCATGTATATTCACAAACCGTAATTAATTATAGGCCCCTCCTTTGTGGTTTGATCTTGGTAATTCCTCAACTTCCCGAGACGATTGCGGAGAGCCCCGACCTCGGATTCGCGCGTCGTTTTTTTATCGAATTTTTCTCGAGGTAAACTTTCTGAATATATAATTATTTTCATTAAATCTAAATCTTAATTTCTGTAAAATTCGTAGAGTATTAGTTACCCGAAACTTGACACGGTTTCGATGTTTTCAAGATTCTGGGAGAACCAGAAATCGAAATCACGAACCGTTTGAAGTTTAGAAAAGCTAACACAGAGGTCTACGACATATATTTTTTTAAGAAATTATTTCGTTCATCTAGTATTTTAGTTATTCTATTGAACTCAAAATTGATCGGTTGATCAACGTTTTGGTCACGATTAGCCATAACATCAATATCTTTTGACCAAGACGTAATTTTGTGGCACGGTTGATTCCAACGCACTCGTGGTGCTGAAATCTACCAAGGTGCACTTTCAAAATCTAGAGTTCATGATGTTTGAATAAATAGTCAACGGTACGCCTCGATTTGTGTGTTATGGTTTCCAAAATTGGAAACATGACTTTTGATGGCCAAACTTACATGTTTAGATTATATTTAGATTACTACTAGGTTAAATGATATTTTTAAGTAATTTATTCTAGAATTAACTATTATTAGATTAGTAACCCAACTACCCAATATTCCATGGATTTAGAACTAGAACCTTAGAATTGACTTCTGGTTTTCGTGCATGGTTTGTGGTACGTATGTTATGGTTGACACCCTCTAGATCGGTAATCCCCTCATCCTTGACTTCTGACTACGGTTTGTGCAAGAATTCAGGCAAGTACAATATTACATTTATGTTTTGGTTCATTATAATGTTTTTCCATCATTTCTTGTTTGATATCACATTGAGATATTGCTTGATATTCTATTGAGATACGATTGTGACACCATAGTTATTGTATCTTTCTTAGTGTACCATTGATTATTATTGATTGTTAGAGAGTCAGAAGGGGAAATACTCGGTAAGTACGTGAACAAACCTAACTATTATTGTGGATAGCCATCGTATGATGTGTCATATTAGCCCAGCCGTTCACGTATTAAAAGGTATTTCACACACACGTAGTTGTTCCTATTTTTCTTTATCTATTCCTTTATCTTGTTAGTTCATATCTTGTTAGTTCACATCTTGCTAGTTTATATTTTGCCAGTTTGTATCTCGTTAGTTTATACCTTGCTAGTTTCATTCTTCTAGTTCATATCTTACTAGTGCTAGTTTATATCATGTTAGTTTATCTCTTGCTAGTTCTTTATATACTCTTTGCCATCATGGTTTTTCGTTGTTCTAACTTATTTTGGACTAACAACATTAATTGCAATATGGTTGTACTCTGCTCCTTTCCTGACTGGATCGTTGTTATAGGTGAGGTTGACGTGCCTACTCTTGCATTATGGACCAAACGAGGGGGAGATAGAGATCGAAGGCCAAACCATAGAAGACTAGTTAGTTGTGTGGTAGTTTTTTATAAATGTAAAAGCTTACATTCTTCTTCAAATGTAAAACTTCTATATTTTGTAAAGTTGATTTAGTTGTTGTGAATGAGCAGTTAGTATTTATGAGTACTTTGTTTATTGCGGGCTAGACAGCGTACTACCGCCGATACCGCGGCGTAGGCTGGTCTTGGACACGCACTCGTATCCCAAAAAGCGGGTGTGGGTCGTGACACAAGCTTCACTCTTCTCATATTACAAGTCACTCAGCTCTCTCTCATCTCTCAATACAAGTCTTGAGCCAGCAGATGCTTCGAAAGGCGACGTCCATACATTATGTCCCGTATAAGTCCATACTCCACGCGACCGCATGCTACGAATCGCCAAGGAACTCCGTGCCTCGATGCATCCAAGAGAGGTCCGCGCCACGAGCTTCTACATGTGCCTGCACTTGAAAACTGTGTGGGTGTCAGTACTCAACTGTACTGGTGGAATGAGCTCCTCGCCCACCTATACAAAACCGACATGTTCATTTTCTTTTTGTGTAATATAGTCCCTTTATGATTGTCTTTCTACTCTTTCCTTAGGATCAGTTTTAGGACAGACGCCTTGGCCTATTTTGTGTCTCTAGACCATCTCGTGCTTGCAACAACAACGTTAACCTATCATATCGTGCTTGCCTTACGACCCAAAATCAGAGACGCGACTACGCAATAGTACCCAATTTTCTTGTGATCGTGCTACAAATCTATTGTGCCGTGCCTCGCAACTCAGTGTGACTTAACCATATCGTCGCCTCACAGCCCTTGCTACTTTAATCACCAACTAACCCAATCAAAACTTGTGGGCTAAGTGTCATTCGACCGACTTTGCCTTGCGGCGTTTCCTGACTTAAACTCAAGATGACTCAAATCCAACTTATACAACTTATATACCGACAACTTAATACTTGACGCTACATCTCATGCCGAAGCACGGTGTCTTCGTTGTAACCAAATCTTAGGCCCAAACATTGTCTTCCAATCGTGCACGCATTCGACTCGACTCATTGATATAGTGCACGCAATATTCGACTCAATCCAAAGGCATACACGCGGATTGCCGCCATACCGACTCATCTATATGAACTAGTCACTAGCGTCCAGCACTATCATGGACTACCATAGCTTGTTAGACGGACGCCCCTTGCCAGCACGAGTAGCGAGCTCCGCTGCAAGTCCCCGCCTAACCCGTACGATCATCCAGCATTGCTAATCATGTCTACCATCGAAACGGTCCCGTTGGCCGCCTGGGTCACCGTTTGAGAAACAATATCTCCCTTGTACAAGTCGTCCAATGACCATGTAGACTCGACTCGAACTGACGTCTCACACAGTCATTCTACTTCTAGTGTTACCATGTCTTTCTACGCCAAGTTCAATACTTATCACATCTGAGACTGCATCGACGACCCATGGTCGCGAGCCTTCTTCTTTCTTGCCCTATCATTTTATTCAACTCAGGAACGACTATTTGAAAGCCCTCCTTCCAACTCAATTTAATCAACCGTGGCCTGTGCCTTAAAACACTGTCTGTAACATCGTGCCTTAATCCAACTTGAACTCTACGCGACACCACCGCCCAAGTCATACTCTATATGACAGGCCTTACCATCGTGAAACCAAGTAATATCGACAACCGTAGAAAATGTGGGACAGTGCTTAAATGCCTTTGATCGCCTAGAATCACTTAGCCTAACTTAATCGTGCAACAACTTGACGAGCAAGGACTCCGTCAAGCCTTGGACGATGGGACCGTGCATGCTTTATGAATCATTTATGTGGGTGACGCCTATGACTTAGGCTAACTCTTAGCTTGTGTCGAAGACCAACTTTTTCTTCTCCCAAACCATGGGACGAAGGACCGAGTGTCATTTTCAAATCACGTCGTGCACCAACTCTAAGCCGACCGTTGGACCTTTTCATATTCTAACTCAATTCGACCCATCGGGATTATTCTTATCTATGTGGATTCGTTCTTTTATTATCAAGCCTACTTGTACAAGTTGGGACGTGCGATTTATTATGTGAAGGCTAAGATGAGGCAAGTTAACCGAAACTACCCCACCTGAGTGAGGAGTCGCCTCGACCGAGCGATGTCTTCGAGCAGTCGTTGCAAAGCTAAGTCCGAACGCCGTCGGCATTCCGATACCTCCGATTGATTGAGCAGGACGGGGCACTACACAACTCGATTGCCACCAAGGTGGGAGCAAACCGACTCAGTCTTGAAAACTCGGCCGCATATCCATCGACCGTCATGCTCATCTATTTCAAATTGGTGAATCTCGTCTGCAGATCATATCGAGCCACTGCATCAAAGTACTTGCACTACAATAAAAAAGCCTATTAATAACGCTCGACAAGACGTATTGATGACACCTGATATCTAAGCGTTATCAAAGTTCGAAATACCTTTTTTCTATGATGGTTTGGGCTAATTCTGGACTTTTTATAACGTTTATAAAACAAAACGTCATTAATATTTTAGAGCGGTGGCAAACTTGTAATATTTTTAAGTTCAATTTTTGGCAAAATTCTTCTACACCCCGCGCGTGCTTCAACAATATTTTTTCTCGCCCGTAATTTTGGTCGGTCTTTCCTTCTCCTCCTTTCTCCTCCCTCCTCTCCCCCAACTCAAAAATCCTAAGGATAGATCCAAAACCCTAACTCTAGTTCAGCAACACCCTTCTTTCCTCTTCTTCTCCTTCCTTTCCCCCAACTCCAAAACCCTCCTCTTCTTCTCCTTCCTAGAGCCCGTTCTCTTCAAATTAGGACTAGGGTTTTTAATTTCTTCTTCCTTCCGACAAAAAATAGGGAGCGGGTTCGTGACGTTCCTCTCCGGCATGGTGTCGCATGTGATACTGGGCTACACGGTGGTGGTGGCGATCTACAACGCCGGGCAGGCGGAAGGGTTCTTCTTCCTCCCGACAAAAAATAGCGAGCGGGTTCTTCTTCCTTACAAAGTTTTTCTTACATTCCCTATTTTAAGGACTTATGAAGTTTTTTTGCTTAATACTGTCAAGAGAGCGTTTAGATCTCCTTCCAAAGACAAGGCCGAGAAGCCCTCCAGGCGACGCGAAGACCCCGAGCCGGTCATGATGAAGAGAATGTTCGATACTAATCTACTCATTCTTTTTTATCCCTCTATTATAAGTGTAATGCTCATGAGCCTGTGTTGTTGTTCGCAGAAGGGGAGAAGAGGAGATGGCTATTCAGAAAGACCACCTCAAATCAAGAACAGGTGAAGCCGACAACGACTGTGAGCAGATGCACGCTATAGCGTTAGCCGTCGCAACCGCTAGCACGGAAGAGGCGGCAGTGGCCACAGCGCAAGCGGCCGCAGAGGTAGTGAGGCTAACCAGGCCTAATCCTGGATTCGTTAGAGAGCATGGCGCGCCATTGCCATCCAAACGTCCTTCAGAGGCTACTTGGTATGTAACTATTTTCTCTTTGGAGTTTGATTGGTGTTTGATGATGAATTAATTTTGTGTCTGCGAAAAGGCGAGGAGGGCGCTGAGAGCTCTGAAGGGGCTGGTAAAGCTGTAGGTGCTGGTACGAAGGGAAGATGTGAGGAGGCAGGCGAACGTGACGCTGAGGTGCATGCAGGCGCTGGTGAGGGTTCATACGAGAGTGAGGGATCAGAGGATGAGGCTATCCCACGAAGGCCGGCTGCAGCAGCACCAAGTCGTCGCTCAGATGCGACACTACTTCTCTTTGGGACTCCCGATATCTTCAAGAGATGGAAGAGAGAAGATCCATGGTCAGAATCTACTTCAGTAAATATTTCTAATAATTTGGTCCACAAAAAAGAGATTTATCCTATTTTTTGGTACATTCTGCAGTCGAGAGGGGGAGTAACTTCGTCGATGATTGGGACGATCGCCCGCTCGCGATCGAGGAGATCCAAGCAATGGTACACACAAGGAAAGAAGCTGCACTAAAACGAGAGAGTGCTCTCTCCTATGCTTTCTCACATCAGTTTTTTTAAGCTCGATTTACTTTTTGTTCTCACATTTAATTTCCTCTGTTCTAGTAAACACTAACGAACTACGAATATGACAGATATGGAGGTCCGATAGGAACCTCTCTCGACCAGTCCACGAAGACGAAGAAGAGGA